>OY728135.1:1423986594-1424586594 GCA_963277665.1 Viscum album | reverse complement strand
AGGATGCTCGATGGAGGGTTATTATCATCTCTACCCACATACTATTCAAAGAAAAAAAATCACCTGATCAGATCTAGCATCAAAGAATTCATACCCAAAAAATTGAGTTCCCCTAATTTTAGGACCAACATATCTCTTTGGTTTTGTTAATTGTAAATTTATAATATTTCTTAAACAATATCAGGTTATCTATGATGAAAAGTGTATATTCCTTAGGTGTTTAATGTGATGAAAATGAATTTAATTTAAATATTTATTTTAAAAAATATAGGTAAGCCTGTGGGTAACCTTCAGGCTTGTGCAAAGTAGGGTGGGTTTAATATTGTTTTTGTTCACATTTTATGTGGTTTTTTGCAGGAAATCCCACACAGGCTCAAACTCGAATGAACTTAGACCACCCCAGCCCGCCCCATCAATTTTTCATTACTAGAAACCCAAGTATATTTCCTTAATGAAATTATAGTAATATATGAATATTATTCATGATATATGGATAAATAAGATATCCTAAGAATAGAGGACGTACATATGGCACAAAAATTCATTTATGTTTTTACAAAATAATTATCTGGTCATCAACCATAGCATGAAGTTGAGTTCAACATTTAAATCATTACTGATGTAAGGCCTATATCTAAAACTCTCTATTTAATAGAACCAATAGAATTTTTTGATTTAAATAAATTAATGTAGGAGTTATGTGATATGGGATTTATATGCCCTAGCATTTCACCATGGGGAGTCACTATTTTATTCATTAAAAAGAATGATGGGTTTATGAGGTTGTGCATTGATTATTGGGAGATCAATTCCATTAATTTAAATAATAAGTATCTTTTACCAAGAACTGATGACTTATTTTTTCAACTTTAAGGATCCTAATATGTTCCAAATATTGATCTTCCCTATGGTTATCATAAATTAAGGGTGAAGAAGGATGATATAACAAAGACAAAATTATGATCAACAAATAGAAATTATGATTTTATGGTAATAACTTTTGTATTAACTAATACACATTATAACTTTATAGATATGATGAAAAGAGTGTTCAAGGATTATCTTGATAACATTGTATTGGTATTCATTGATGATATATTGATATACTCAAAGAGTTATGAAGAGTATAGGAGTCATATAAAAATAATTATGGAGACCATTTAGAAAAAATAATTATATGGGAAATAGAGTAAGTGAAATTTTTTTGATCAATTAATTTTCTTTTCTTGGCCATATTATCTCCACGAATGGAATATTTATTGATCATTCAAAGAAAAAGTTAGTCAAAGAGTGGACTAAACATATGAACATAACCAAGATCTGAAGTTTTTTGGGATTATCAAGTTACTATTAGAGGTTCATTCAAGATTTTACCCAATTTTAAAACCTTTTAACCAAGTTAAAACATAAAGGAGTTAAATTCACATGGTTAAAAGAATGTGAGGAAAGTTTTTAAGATATTAATAGGTTACTAATTAATGCACTAATATTAAATATACCAATAGGTAAGGAAGTATTTGTAATATATAGTGATACATCAAAGAATGTAATTGGATGTGTCCTTTTGTGTAATGATAGGGTGATTGCCTATGCAACAAGGAAACTAAAAATCCATGGATAGAACTATCCAACTCATGACTTTGATCTAGAAGATGTAATATTTTATTTTAAAATATTGGGACACTAACTCTATGGTAAAATATATGATATATATATATACTCATTGTCTTGAAGTCCTTTGAATGTTTATTCATTAGATAATTCTATTTCTATTTGGTTTGAAGTATATATTCTCTTGAAATGAGATAAACATGAGTAAATGAAGATGGATATAACTACTCAAGGACTATGATTACTCAATACACTACCACCCTGGGAAGGAAAATAAGTTTCCAGATGCATTCCGAAAGAGGGGCCATGGAGTTTTGACAATGATGTGTATTAATGAGGATCCTATATATAGAGATTTAGGAAATATGGATATGGTGATTTTTAGTAAATGTGTCCATATTTCCTTTCCTATGAAATTAATAAACCATCCTTACTATAAAATATAAAGAATTACAAGAAAAATGATGAGAACTTAAAAGGAAATATTAAAGCAGTAAATGATGGAAAATTAAAAAAGTTCATCTTTAGAGATGGAGTGTTGAAGTTTGGGAAGAGTTTATATGTCCCATCCATACTATAGTTGAAAAAGGAACTATTAAATAAATCACAAAGCTAAAATTTCTCTATATACCCTAATAGCATAAAGATGTATAGGGATTTAAGAAGAAATTTATGGTAGGGTGGTATAAAGCATGGAATTGTATACTATGTGTCTATATGCCTAGTATTATAACAGGTAAAGACTGGGAGACAACATCCTAAGGGATTCATGAAACCTATTCCCATACCTATATATAAGTGATACAATATTAGAATCAACTTTTTCACTGGACTCCCAAATACTCTAAGGAATAATTATTTTATAGGGTTCATCATCAATTGTCTTACAAAATTTGATCATTTATTAGAAATAAGAGAAGATATAACATCTTGGATTGGTTTCCATAATAACCAGTACCCAGAATTGGCTCACTATATGACCTCAGGCATGCCTCTCTATATGCCAGAGGTTGCCGACTAGCAACATGGGTCTATAGGAACACATTGGGGAGAATATACCCGCTTATCAAAGTGAAAAAATAGTATAAAACAAGATAAACTATAACCAAGTAATAATGATCAATAACCATGCATCATGTAATAAAATTTCCAAACTAATTACATTCCCAAAATGAAGTACAATAAATATTCCATGTATTGTTAATGTTAAGTGACACAAGAAAACATAAACTAATACACCTTGATGTAAACTCACTAAAATATGTACTGATATCAGCATGATTCCATCATCCATATTCCATCCCCAAATCCCAAATCAGCCATCTATCATAAGGATTTTTCCATTATCTTGGCCTTTAACAAAAAAAATCTATTTGGGTACCCAATGGCGGCCTGAGAGGGGTTTCAGTACAACTCAATAGGCCACAACCAATAGTTTCTATAAAAATATCTATTCTAACAACAGTGTATGTCGAAGTATAAATAAATAATGTAAAATTAGGAGAATAAGACCAGTTTTATCTTTAAGCAGTTTCCAATTATCCCTAAGGGATACTAGGTTCTATAATAATACCATGAAGGGTTAACTAGTTTGTATCACAAGGGAATTCATTATATCGTGTAATTCATTATACCTTAGAGAATAATACTAGGAACCTAAACTATAGTTTATACCTCCATGACTAAAACCTATTCTTGATGTGGACTTCCATGACCAACATCATTTCTATAGTGTGAAACACCGTAACCAACCCCATTACCGAAGGGTGGAACACCATGACCAACCCCATTTCCGATGTGGACCACCACGACCAACATCTATACCTTAGTGTGGACTTCCAAGACCAACACCCATATCCATTTCGTCAATAAACACTTCTCATAGTTTAACACACTTGACCCTTTTTACCACATTAATACATTAAGGGTAGAATCTCTTTCATTTATTAAAATTCCCATGGTTCATAACTTTCATTAAAATTAACCAAAATCCATAACTATCCCATTTTACCATTTAGTCACAACCATAAGCATTAAACATACTTACTAGACATTTTATAACATGAACATTCCCCCCTTAAACCATTTATCACATTTACCCACTTATAATCTATAACACATTTAACTTATTCAAGTTAAGCCAAACAACCCTTTTTTACATGTTAACATGATAAACAAAATTATAATTGTTTTAATCTCATAAACCCTTTAATTCATCATTTAAAAACACAATTCCCATGTTCAAGGGAGTGGATCATCCCTTGGGTGACCATAGACCCGGTCTAATCTTCAACAACAGATCCCATGAGGTCTGTGAAAGGTCCAATACATCATTTAGACACCCAAATTATCATTTTCTACCAAGTAATTAAATGGTAAGCATAGCAGAACAAGTACACAACCACATAAACAATGATAAATGACAAGACTATGGGATATAACTTGTAGACCAAAAACCTCAAGTTCATAGACAAGTACTCGCTCAACCTTAGCCATTGATTTGAACTCAAATAATTTTCAAATAAAAAACATTAAATCTACTAGAAAATAAGGTTTTAGAGGATTCATATGGATAATAAATGTCAAACCATTGTTCTTCTATAAAATATAATTAATAGGAGTGATAGAATCAGCTGGAGCTTCATTTGAAAACCAACGTTACTTCAAATGACTCAAATAAAGGGAGAAAAATCCTTAGAAGAGAATGGATCATGGTTCTTAAATCATGATTATGGAGGTGGAAATGGAAAAAATTAGGTAATAATACTTAAATATTGAGGGGTAATGGAAATTCCCCCTCTTTAACGAGGCACACAGTTTGTGCACACAATTAGCGAAATCGGGCACCAACCGTGCGATATCCTTAGTCCAAGAGGGAGCCTGGGTCACATGGTTTTTTGGGGATCTCACACAGTTTTTCAAACTATGTGGAGGCCATGTTTCTAGCTCTATCCAGGTCCACATGGTTTCTAGGCTCCCCTTTCATGGTTTTCCAACTGTGCACTCTCCCCCTATAGGCTACACGATTAAGTTTCATGGTTAGTACTAACTGTGCACCCTTCACAATATAAACTCTTTTCTTTATCCTTCATATATTGAACCTCAAAGGCACCCATGAAACTTATTATACTCATCGGAAGCATTTCATTAACCATTATAAAGGTATTTAGCTAAAAACTTAAACAAGAACAAACCTACTCAAAAGGTCGGGATCTTACAACCTCCCCACCTTATAACAACTCATCCTCAAGTTACTATCCTAAGAATCACTAAGCCTAATGGGTAAAAAAATTGTTCCACCGATCCTTTATATCCACATCCCCCTCCCATGTTTCCTACTAAACATTAACATGCTTCCAAAACACTTGTACCAAAGGCATGGTCCTGCCCTAAAAAACTTTCTCTTTGTAATCTATAATATGAATTGGATACTCCTAAAATAAAAATTAGCCTCAAACTCTATATCATCAGCATTGATCACATGAGAAGGGTTGGGTGATACTTCCAAATATGTGACACATGGAAAATTTCAGGCATACCATCATACCATTGTGGAAGATCCAATTAGTATGCCAACATTCTGATCCTCTCTACAACATCAAATAGCCCCATTTACCTGGGCATTAACATGCCCTGTTTTTGAATCTGATGATAACCCAATCTCAAAGACACATGAAGGAACACATATTCAGCCACCATAAACTCATTAGGTCAATTAAGAAGATTAGAATATGACTTATGTCTTCTCTGAGTCATAGCCATACACTTTCTAATCAGTTATAAATGATATGATGTCTTCTACATGTGACTTGTTCCCAAAAACTCTAATTCCCTAGATTCCATCCAACATAATGGTGATCTACATGGCCTACCATAGAGTTCCTCATATGGTTCCATCTGAATATTCTCTTGATAACTGTTTTTATAGGCAAACTCAACAAGCACTAAGTGTTTCTCCCAAGATCCACCAAAGTCTAGGACACACTCCATCAACATGTCCTATATCACCTAAATAGTATCACTACTAAAAAAATAGGCAAGGGAATCGCTACCTTTTATCAGCGCTAAGAAAAAATTGCTGATAAAGCATCCCTCTATCAGTGCTAAAATTTTAGCGCTTATAAAGGGTACCCTTTATCAGTGCTAAAAAAAGACATGATACAGGATACCTTTATCAGTGCTAAAATTTTATCACTGATAGAGGGAGTATTTATTAGCACTTTTTTAGCATTGATAAAGGGACTCTTTATCATCCCTAAAAAAGTACTCATAAATCCTCCCTTTATTAGCGCTAAAATTTTAGCACTCATAAAGGTAGCCTTTATCAGCACTTTTTTAGCACTGATAAAACCGTAGTCGCATATTTTATAAAATTGGATGCATAGTATCCTCTATTTATTGTTCCCTCAAACTCTCGTGGTACTGTACCCCTGCGAAAACTCCCCCCCTGATCTTCTCGTTTTTAGACCTCCGCCGCTAGCCCTACTCCTTATCCTCCCCCTCAGACCCCTTCCGTGGATCCTCCTCCCCACAAACCCTACTTCTCCTCCTCTCCGCTCGACCCTACTCCCCACGAACCCTACTCCTCCATTTCTCAACGGTTTGTGTATCCTCCCGTGTACCTCCTCCTCTGGCGGTCGTACCTTCTCCTCCCGAAATAGTGCATAAGGATCCCTAACCGCTCGATGCTTCTTCTCTCCCTCCATCACAAGAGTGATCTACTCTAGGTAAATCTTCCACTTCTCCTTTTAGTTTTATTTTTGATGGATTGGTTTTGAAGTGTAATTTTGGTTACTGAATGAAGTAGTTTTGTTATGGTGTAACGAACACTATATTATTCTTATATAGGGATGTCCCTAGATTAATCTGATATACTCCCTTTTGGGTTTATCTTATGTGATCTTAGTTGTTCTATGAGAGGTGGTAATGTGGTGTGATGTTCTTAAGTTGTTTTAAGTTCATCTTACCTGAGCCTTTTGGTTAATATTCCATAAGGGGTATTATAGAATGATTATCATTTCTACAATATGGAAACCAGGGTGGTAATTTTCTAAGTTGTGTCTATTTGAGTTTTATTTCACTATACTACCTTTTATTGTATCGTGGTTTGGTTTAAGGTTCTCTGAGTTAGAGGAAGGAGGCTGAGGATCACACTATGATCCTAGATAGTTTGAGTGCCATGACATGGTTGACTTGTTTGTTTCATGGACCTTATTGTACTAATATCAATTTTAACGTGGTTTGACCCTATAGATTCAAGGGATAACATGCCATGGTTTTTGGATCATATTTTTCTTATGGAATTGTGAACTTTTTCACATCATTATCCTTTAATTTTATATAATGGTTATAAATTTAGGCCTTGTATCAAATTATTTCTTATTTAAAAAACTTTCCTAGAATCCTATGTGATTAGTGATGTATATTTGGATATCTTTATCCACCCTTTGATTGGTTTTCTTCCAAAATTTTAATAGATAGGCCTCTTTAAAATCTAAGGTGAATTTCTTTTCTCTTCTTCTTGATTCTCTTCTTGAACTTTATTCTTAGGAAGGATGTGACAACAATGCGGATTCGGTTTTTGTGTTTTTTTGTTATGTTTTTAATGGTTAATGGTCATACATAGGCCTTTTAGATTACCCTCATGTGTTAAGTCATGTTTTATTTGAGTATTCTTCTCATTCTTATGAAATATTTGTTAAATCTTTAGTTGAGGTTGGAGACATGAAATTTATACTTCTTTATTATGTGTAAATTGTGGAATTATCATGTTATTTTGTTTCCATTGGATGGATAGTACTGATTAACCTAAATACTATAATAAATTACACTAAAATAAATTAAAGTGAAGAGGGAGTTTTTCATGTGATTTATGAATTTCCCTAATATTTCTTATATATTTATGGATTTATTAGAGTTTTTGCTAAGTGATTTATTCTTTATGTGGTGAAAGAAATTTCTTACTACTAATAATATGTTATAATCACATTTCTTAATTTTCTAGTCAATTAAGGTAGGTAATGAATTGGTTGTATGGAAATCTGTAATTAAAGTGTTATATTTAAACTATAAATTCTACTTTAATATGAAAGAATGTTTAAGGGGGTTTTTAGTGTGAATTTCTTATATGTTTTCCCTTTCATGCTACTATGTATGGGGTATTTATCACTATGATTATAAGGGTGATGGTTGATTGATGTGGTTGCGAGTATGTGGTGTGGTAATTAATACGGTAGTGATGGATGGATTATTGTGTGGTTATGATAGCAATGGTATGGCTATTTAGGCAGAAAATAAGTGGTTCTATGGATTTTAGAATGTGTTTAGTGGTATTTTATGTCATGAAAATTTAGTTGTTATTGGGTGGTGTTATAGTTTCCTTTTGGCATGGAATATGGTTGGAATAAATGAAAATAGTAATGGGTGATGGGTTGGAAATGATAAATTATGGTTTGTTAAATGATTAATGATAATTATTGGAATAATTATGTTTAATAAATGGTTAAAGATAGAATAAATGTTATTAATTAGTAATGAATGGATTATAGTGGGTATTGATTTAATGATTGGTTTTACATTAAAATGGTTAACAATTGAAATTCATATGGTAATAAAAATGCATGAAATTATAATGTTAAATGAAATGAGAAGTTGTTAATGTTGATATGGATTCTTATGTGATTTTTTGGGGATTATTTGCGGCATTATAATGGAAGTGGTTATTAGAGGGTGGTATTAACAAGGAAATGGTTGACGTGGGTGTTTATAGTGTTAGTTTGGTGTAAACACTTAGTAAAGATTTATTTGTGACTATATACTTATTATATTTTCTTATTATTTATTATGCACCACCACTTGAGTCGAGTAACCTGATTGAAATACATATGGGTGCTTTGGTTCTGAGTATTTTTCTCAATAACTAGGTTATAGACGGAACACAAATAGAACCACTCCCTCTTCCCTTCTCCCCCTTCACACTTAGTATGAGTTGTAATGGATCATAGTGGGTGTATATATATGACCTATAACGATTTTAGGTTTTGTTGTATATATATTCTTGTTGACATGATTATGTGTATTTGGTGTGGATACATAGTGGGGGTGGTGCATTGTAGGAGGATAGTATGATGTTTATGTCCTTCATGTTCACGATATCATACTGTGATGACGATGTGATGTGTGGTTGTGATGTGGATATGGTTTTTTATGTGTTTGTGACATGTTCATGTGTGGATATATGGTTATGAGATTATATAGAAGGGGTTTAAGCATAAGAAATATTTCATTAGAGTGTGAGAATGACCAAATTAGTGGGGAAGTGGATGTGGGATAATTTATTAATATATATTCTTTTGATATTATGTTACTATACTTAAATGTGATATTGGGTGAGTGATCCTTTGTGAGGTTGGGTGATATATGACCATATATTGGTGTGTATTAGTTCTGTTATTTATTCACTAAGGCATTAATATATTTCATACACATTTTCATGAGAGGTTTTGGGAAGGATCCTACTGAGTATACTTATATGCTCACCCCTATTTATATAATTATTTTTATAATTTTTTTAAGATGGATTTGGTAACCAAGAAGAAAATTACTATCTTGAGGCTAGGAGTTACCTCCAGATCCACTGGTGTAGGATTTGTTTTTGATATTTTATTTTAGATGACTTTTTTATGTATGAAATTCACATGAATTATGGATTGGGTTTTATTTTAAATTATGTGGAGTTGATTGGTGGTTTATCTCTGTTCTTGGGATTTATGAGGGAAACACCTCCCATTTATTTATTTTATACCCTCAATTCTAGTCTCTAACCTATTTACTATTAGAGGTAGGATTCATGAATTACACTTATTTTCATTTCCATTTTAGGAGCGGTTCCTAGTGGTGGTGAGTTATGATAGTGTGGTATCAGAGCTTTAGTTGAGAGTTAAGACAGAGTTTGGAATTAGACACTCATGAGGACTGAATGGGATGATAGGTCAATAATATTTGTTAAAATTTTCATATGGAATAACATGGGATACCAACTATGACACAAGTGATTATCCCCCATGTGATTTAAAGTAAGTAACTTGAGCTTACCAAAAATATTAGGCATGATCATATTGAATGTAGGGTAGAGACCTAAGAGTGGTAGATGTATCATTCTTGATTATTATTGTATTTGGAAGTCTTTTTTTGTGTATTTGAACCACAAATACTAATATTTGAGATTCAAATAGGATGTAGATGAATAAAGATCGGATGGATTCAAATCGTTTGACAATAGAGTATAATAATGGAGTGAAAGAGTTCATCAAGTTTGCAAAGGATCATGCAAAGTATCCTTCTCAAATCCTTTGTCTGTGTTTACGTTGCTGTTATTCTAGAATAATTACTCAAGAGGAGTTGGAAGAACATATGATATGTCACGGAATATATTGGAGTTATAAATGTTGGAATAAACATGAATAAAAAGAGAATGTAGCTACTAGATGGGATAAAACTGCATTTTATGGATCATCAAATATGAATACAAATATGGATAATGAAGAATACCGTATGGAGGATGTGATTACAGATGTTAATGATGATGAATATTGTATTGAATAAATGAAAAGGACAATTGAAGATGAACTCTGTGATTTCCCAAAATTGTTTGAGAAGTTAAAGAGTTGTTCAAAGACACCATTGTATACTGGTTGCACTAAATATGCAGTATTGTAAGTTGTACTGAAGTTTTATAAATTAAAATCAGGAAATGGATGGAGTGATGTCAGTTTTACGAAACTACTTTCTCTCTTGAATGACATGCTCCCAGAAGATAATGAGCTCCCAAGCCGGACATAAGAATCTAAAATAATTCTACGCTCGATGGGTATGATTTCTAAAAGAATACATGCCTGATCGAAAGACTGTATATTGTTTCTCAAGGAGAAAAAATCACTTACAGAATGCCCAAAGTGTGGTGTTTCTCAATACAATAAAGATGAATCCAATCCTATGAAATTTGTATGGTATTTTCTAATCATTCCAATATTTAGGCATCTATATAGAAGTGAAGAAACTGAAAGACAATTGTCATGTCATGCTGATGCACTGCTGTGCATAAGTAATTTCCACTTGGTCTAATATCTATAAAATGGTTTTGTGGATGGTTTTTACATGATTTTCATAATGTTACTGTATCTTGATAGGTTTTTTAGCTACCAAAGGATAAATCATGGATTCTACGAAGTTTGGAGATTTAGAAGGGAATTAGAGGCATAAGGACCCTTTTTCCCCTAATTATGCTAGAAAGGAGTCACTCAGATCAAACACTTAAAATTAAGGATAAAAATTTAAAGATTATAAAAGGTAGAGATGACCCGCATGATAGCCGTATGGTTATCCAAACCATGTAAAAACTGTGCGGGAGGAGATTCCAATGACAGAAAGGCCCACACGATTGGAACACGACTTAACCAAACCATGTGGGACATACAAGAAAACAGTGCGGTTCAACGATTCAAGATAGAAGTTTTCACACGGTTGGCACATGTTTTACCAAACTGTGCGCCCAAATGGTGCAGCGGAAGGATTTGAGACAGAAGCTTCCGCACAGCTGGCGCACGGTTATCCAAACTGTGTGCCCAAACTATGCAGACCACTGCAGTCTTCTTCTTTTGCTTTACCACTTTCCAACAACTCCTTGACCTAGGATTTCCTTTGATGCTTGATTTTGGACAACTTGAAAAAGGAACTTTTTGACTGGGGATACCCTGGGGGTGAGAAAATGAAGAGAGGGAGAACGAGGAGGAGGAAGGAGGAGACAATTTTCTGTGGGCACTTGTTTTTGGTTTTTGTAATATTGTACTTCTGAATTTTCTTCTGGTTCTATTGTAATGAATTCCCTAAAACATTTTAGTAAGTTTCATACTCTTTCGATCATGAGTAGCTAAACCCCCTTATGTTGGGGCTGGGAAAAATGTTGGTTCACTAAAACCATTTTCTCAACTCTTGTATTTGTTTATGATCTCTCACTTAATTCTATCAACACCTTCGTGTCTTATTTCTCTGTAAACCCCATATCGGACCAAGAATGGTGTTTACAGGGATCTTTGGGTGAATTATGACAAGAATTTTCATGACCATTGGATACCCTTGTCATTTCTAGAGGGTGGTTCTTAAATTTAGAGTCAGTAGAAATCAATTGTCAGCCCAAGGAATTGATTTCTAACGACTTGATCGAAACTCACCAGAACAGGGGAGTTCCGACACATATGAAACCCAAAAATGTGGATTATTATGAATAGTACAACACAATAGGGAATAAGGTTTAACGTCCCACACATGTCCAGCCCTGACACATTTTCATCATTATTCATTAAAATTTGGTTTTAAGTAATGTTCAGTTTCAAGTTTAATTGGTAGTGAATTAGAAAAGCTCAAGTAACTAGTTAACTTTTGAGATCTGTTCCATGAACCAACCAAATGTATTTAAATTCAGCATCTTCACGTAAGTGACTTTAATTCAAGAAACATAAAATGCCACCACTGCTTCCATGTGGACCAACCTCGTACTTTCTCTCTATACTAGTACAAGTTAGGGAAATTAATTTGGATGAAAACAATATTTTAGGTAAACAATCGGCCAAATTTTGGCGCCTTTTCCGGGGAATCAATGGTTGTTTTTGTCAATTGAATTGGAATTATTTAGTGAAAATAAAAATTAAAAATTTTCTAAAAAAACAAAACAAAAAAAAAATTATTTTCTTCATCTCATTTATGTTTTTAATTATTTTTTCTATTTTATGCTGGGTGTTTTGTATGTGTTGTGAAGTCCTGTAGTATATGAGTGGCCGAGTCACTCATTACTAGATTGTCGGGTCATCGGAGTTACACCCGATAGACCCTGAAATCGAAAGAACATTGTCCAAGCGATGTCGTGCACTTATGGGTGACAACAACGCAAATGGTATCATGGCATATCAGGAGGAAGAACCGGGGGTTGTCCAAGTCATTGGGTAGCTATTTGTTATTGAAGGGAATCCACCACTGGGTGGTGAGGATGGGCAGTATCTGAATCCACCAGGGGCTTATATGTAATATCGGCCAAGGAACCAACAGCAGCCACCAGCTCAATATGCGTCAGGGTTCATGAAGACACCATAGAGACAATATATTCCATGGGATAATCCTCCCTATATACCTCAGAACCCACAAGTTTACTATCCACGGGAGCAACAACAGTTTATTCCCCAGGGACCTCAGGAACTGGTGCTACCAGGCCAGACTCTTATGGAATATGGACTACCATCCATTCAGGGAGTGAACACTAGAATAGTCAGACCACCGGTGCAGGCCCGACATTTTGAAATCAAGTCGGGGATAATGTAGTTAATCCAAAATACCATGCAGTTTGGTGGTTTTCCGAGCAAAGACCTCAATTCTCACCTCTCCAACTTTTTGGAGATTTGTGACACTTTTCGTTTTCATGGAGTATCCGAGGATGAAATCCGCCTAAGACTGTTTCCCTTCTCATTAAGGGAAAAAGTGAAGGATTGTATTAAGGGACTCCCTCAGAGATCCATTATTACTTGGGAGGCATTGGCCTAGGACTTTTTATCCAAATATTTCCCTCCTTCGAAGACGATCACTTTAAGAAATGAAATTCATAACTTTCAGTAGCATGACTCGGAATCGTTGTATGTGTTGTAGGAATGATTTAAGGAGATACTGAGGAATTTCACACACCACAGACTGCCATTGTGGATGCAAGACCAGACTTTTTATGGTGGTCTCACTACTAACACAAAGTCCACGGTTGATGCAGCTGCTGGAGGTACAGTCATGAGGAAGTCCCCTGAAGAGCTGTTTGAATTGTTAGAAGACATGTCAGCCAATAGCTTTCAGTGGAATTATAAAAGAGGTACTCAGAAAAAGGGCATGCATAATATTGATGTCACCACCATGCTTGAAGCTCAAATAAATGTTGTCTTAAATAAGATCAACGCTTTGAATCTCAAGCATCCATCTCAAGTTCAAACTGTTAGTCCACCAACGTGTTGTAATTGTGGTGACAACCATGCCATGGGTGAGTGCCCAGGGGCCAATGCGGGAGCTTAAACCAGTGAGGTCAATTATGTTGCGCAGAATAGAGGACCCAAAAGCTACCCTCAATACCAGAACCAAAGGTGGCAAGAAAATCAAAATACAGGTTGGGGGCAGCAACAGCAAAATCCTCAGCCCTGACCACAAAGACCACCTAGTTACGGGCAACAACAGTTCCAAAATCAGTACCTGAGGCAGCAATAGAGTAACCAATTTCAGTAGGGCACATATCAGAAACAAGGGTATCAAAACCCTCATCCTACTCAATTATTCAGACAGTCACCTCCCCCACAAGTCACCCAACAAACTCAGTAGGAACCTCCCTCAAGGCTGGAGGAAATGATGTCTAAATTCATAACTACTGCTGAGACAAGATTTTAAAACCAGGAGGCGTCAATCCCAAGCCTCAAGAACCAGATTGGGTAGCTTTCCAATCAGCTTTCCCATAGACATCCCGGTACACTACTGGGAAACACAGAGAAAAATCCACAGGAGGAGGAAAATGTTGTTACTCTACGCAGTGGGAAGGAGCTGACACAAAAGGTCATTATGAGTTAGGGTGCCCCAACATCAAAGAAGTCTACATCCTCTGGTGGAGAAGTTACAGCTAAGGAATCTTCCCCAAGACATGCGAAGGATAAAGAACCAGAAGTCCCATAGGATAAGGGCAAAGAATTGATCAAAGCACATGAACCGCCCTTTCCATTTATAGTGAGAATGAAACAACGAAAGCTAGACCATCAATTTTCTAAATTTATGGAATTCTTCCAGAAGATTCATATCAACATCCCCTTTTCTGAGGAATTAAGTCAAATACCAACCTACATAAAGTTCATGAAAGAAATTCTTTCAAACAAAAGGAAAATGGAAGACTTGGGCACCATTCCCCTGACCAAAGAATGCTCGGCAGTTGTCCAACATACTCTCCCTCCTAAGCTCCAAGATCTAGAAAGCTTTACTATCCCATGTACTATCGGGACTTGTGAGTTTGGAAAAGCTCTTTGTGATGTGGGGGAGAGTGTTAATCTAATTCCCTTTGGGGTATTCAAGAAGCTAGGGCTAAACGATCTCAATCCAACCCGAGTGGCACTCCAACTAGACAACCATTCTATTAAATACCCCTGGGGGCTATTGGAATACATATTGGTTAAAGTGAGTAAGTTGATTCTGCCAGCATATTTTATTATCCTCGATATAGAAGAAGTCCAAGAGGCATCCCTAATTCTTGGAAGACCCTTTCTGTTAACCGGGAAGTTGTTAATTTATGTGCACCAAGGTGAGATGATCTTCTATTTTGGTGATGAGAAGGTTTCCTATAACGTCCTAAAGGTGGTAAAAAAAGTTTCACTAATGGAGCAAGAGGATTTTTGTGCTTTGAAAATAACGATTGAGTGCTTTGGCCTAGATGAAGATGATATACAATCTTATTCTTTCCACAAAGAATTTGTTCTGTAGGATGACCACCTTGAAGAAAACTAGGAGGAAGTAAGCTTCATTGAAGGCCAAGGTGGACATTACTAGAAAAGGGAAATTGTTCCAGATTTGTTAGAGTGAGATGAGGTTGAGCCTATCGTACCGTCCATTCTCAAGGCTCCCCTACTCGAGTTGAAACCTCTACCTTCCTCATTGAAGTATGGTTATTTGGGAGAGGAACATACATTTCCCATGATCTTAAATGCATCACTCTCAAAAGATCAAGAAGAGGCTCTTCTGTAAGTCTTCCAAAGGAGAAAACAGGCCATCGGTTGGACGGTTGCTGACCTTAAGGGTATAAGCCCCACTATCTTCACCCACAAGGTACTTATGGAGGAAGGGGAAAAATCATATCGCCAACCACAACGAAGACTGAACCCCCCCCCCCCATGAAATAAGTGGTCAAGAAGGAGGTGATCAAATTACTTTATGTTGGTATTATATACCCCATCTTCGACAGCCTGTGGGTGAGCCCTCTCTAGGTGGTGCCTAAAAAGGGAGGCATCACGGTCATCACCAATGAAAAAAATGAGCTCATCCCAACCCGGATAGTTACGAGATGGCAGGTTTGTGTCGATTACCGGAAGTTAAATGATGAAACTAGGAAGGATCATTTCCCTCTTCCATTTATGGATCAGATTCTTGAAATATTGGTGGGGCATAAATTTTACTATTTCTTAGATGCTTATTTAGTATATAACCATATTTATATCGCTCCGGAGGATCAGGAAAAGAGTACCTTCACTTTTCCTTATGGGACCTTCACCTACCGCCGAATGTCATTTGGAATGTGCAACACACCAGCCACCTTTCATAGGTTCATGTTATCAATCTTCCATGATATGGTGGATCAGATTCTAGAGGTCTTCATGGACGACTTCTCGGTATATGGGAATTCATTTAATGCTTGTTTGACGAATCTAGAGCTGGTGCTCTAGCGATGTGAGCATACCAATATGGTTTTGAATTGGGAGAAGTGTCACTTTATAGTGCAACACAGAATTGTTTTAGGCCATAGGATCTCAATGCAAGGAATTCAGGTGGATCCGGCTAAAATTAAAGTTATCTCACAGTTGCCCATTCCCACATCAGTCTGAGCGATTCGGAGCTTTTGGGGGCATGCGGGTTTTTATCGAAGATTCATCCTTGACTTCTCCAAGATTTCTCATCTCTTAACCAATCTACTTTCCAAAGATGCAATTTTTGAGTTTGATGATAGATGTGTCTCAGCCTTCCAAATTCTAAAGGAAAAATTGCTCGTCACACCCATCACGATTGCTCCAAATTGGGAGGAGCAGTTTGAACTTATGTGCGACGTGAGCGATTATGCTATGGGGGCAGTGCTTGGACAGTAGCTGGATCATATTTTCAGACTGATCTATTATGCCATCCAAGCATTAAATGAGGCACATCTGAATTACACCACCACCGAGAAAGAGATGATGGTTGTGGTTTTTTCATTCGACAGATTCTGCTCATACTTAGTGCTTTCTAAATTTGTGTTCTACACAAACCATGTTGTACTAAAGTATTTATTGAAAAAGAAGGAAACCAAACCATGGCTCATCCGTTGGGTTTTTCTCCTCTAGGAGTTTGATTTAGAAATCAAGGACAAAAAGGGTAGTGAGAATGTGGTGGCTGATCACCTCTCCCAGCTGAAACTGCCACACTTAGAGAGAGAAGAGGACCAGGAGATCAAGGAAGACTTTCCCGATGAGCAACTATTTTCCATCGGAGTGCTGCCTCAGCCATGGTTCGTCGATCTTTCAAACTACTTAGCCATGGGATTTGTCCACCCAAACTTAACATTTCAATAGAGGAAGCATTTTTTGACAGAGTTAAAGAAGTATTTTTGGAAAGACCCCATGCTTTTCTGCTCATGCAGTGATGGGGTAATCTGTCGTTGTGTCCCGGATGAAGAAATTCAAAGTATTTTAGAATTCTGTCACTCTTCTCCGGTAGGAGGACATCATGGGCCAGATCGAACAATTGAAAAAGTTTTACAATAAGGATTTTTCTGGCCGACCATTCATAAAGACACTCGTCAATTTTCCTCCTACTATGATTGATGCCAGTGGACAGGAAATGTAGGTCGTCGTGCCAAGATTCTGCAACACCCAATACTTGAAGTTGAAATTTTTGATGTGTGGGGAATCGACTTTATGGGTCTGTTTCTCCCATCCTTTGGGAACACATACATTCTGGTATGTGTTTATTATGTATCCAAGTGGGTGGAAGCAGCAGAAATGACTCATAATATAGCTCAGGTCATCGTCACTTTTCTCAATAAAAATATTTTCTTTCGGTTTGGGACCTTGTGGGTGTTGATTAGCGACCTTGGTACTCATTTTGAAAACACACTTATTAGAAATGTGTTCTTAAAGTATGGGTTCAAGTACAACTAAGGGACACCCTACCACCCAGAATCTAGTGGTCAGGTGGAGGTATCAAACTATGAGTTGAAGCAAATACTGGAGAAAATGGTAGGCACATCAAGAAAGGATTGGTACAAGAAATTGGATGATGCGTTATGGGCTTACCGGATAGCTTTCAAAACACCCTTGGGTATGTCATATTTTCGATTAATCTATGGAAAACCCTACCACTTACTAGTGGAGATGGAGCATAAAGCCTATTGGGTTGTCAAGGCCCTTAACTATGATCTCAAGGCTGCAGAAGAAAAGAGAAAATTCTAATTAACAGAGCTTGATGAGATAAGGTGGGAGGCCTATGAGAATGAAACATTGTATAAAGAGAAAACAAAGGCGGTCCATGACCGAATGATCTCCCTGAAATCCTTCTGGCCAGGTGATAAAGTATTACTTTTTAACTCTAATCTGAAGTTTTTTCCAGGAAATTTGAAGTCCCGTTGGTCGGGACCCTTCACGGTGATAATTGTTTTTCACCACATAGTGGTGGAAGTGGCTGGCGCGGATGGTCAAACTTTTAAAGTTAATGGGAAGCACCTAAAACCATACTTTAGCATGGAAGACATGGTGGGAATAGTTTCTACTATGCAATTGGGGTAGCTCAAGGCCCAGGTAAGTCGAGATCGAGACTTAAAATGTATCACTGACCGGGAGGTAACCCGGCATTTTGAAAAAATTTCTATTTTAATGCTTTGTTTGCTTGAGTGTTATTAGGACTGCATTCTAGTGTTCTTTTCTATTATTGTGTGTTATAGTGTAGGATTATCACTCCAAGTTGGGGTATCATATGGAATGTCATTTGTTGAGCCCTCTGGAAGATTGTTGAATTCTTCCTATGATTGCTGTTTTAATAATCACAAATTATCATTACTTAATCCGATTGGATTTCTCATGTACATAATCACAATCTTTTAGTGAATCTGTTTATATCGGTTGGATCATGTTTTTATCTGTGGTTGTTATTAATTTAAAAGTATTCTGGAAGTCTTCTGGATCAAACAAACACTTTGTGTTCTGTTAAGTGAACAGTCTCACCGATACATATCAAAAGACAATGGTCACACCGATCCATATCAAAAAACAACGGTCGCACCGATCCATATCAAAAGACAACGGTCGCATCGATCCATATCAAAAGGCAACGGTCGCACTGATCCATATCAAAAGACAACGGTCGCACCAATGCTGATCAAATGAGTCGCCGATCATGACACACCGATGCTGATCAAATGAGTCACCGATCATGACACACCGATGCTGATCAAATGAGTCACTGATCATGACACACCGATGCTGATCAAATGAGTCACTGATCATGACACACCGATGCTGATCAAATGAGTCACCGATCATGACACACCGATGCTGATCAAATGAGTCACCGATCAGAACACACCAATGTTTAGCCATCGATGCCGATGCTGATGACCTACCGATCACTTGACTCATAGATAGTCATAAACAGCTGTTTGAATTTCTTTATCTTTATTTAATCTAACCAACAGTCATATTAGGTATATTTTAATGATCTGTCATTTATTTAATAAAGGTTGTTGGATGTCAGGGAACCATACCTCCTACCTGTAAAAAAGAGATCATTTCTTTTGCTGGATCACGTTCCATAAATACAAGAATTCCATGTTGGTGCAAAAAGGGATATAGATATATAGAGAAAAAGAGACACAGATACATATGAGACAAAGAGACACATAGAAGTGAAAGGAGTGGTGGATGAGATAGTTGTGGAAGAAACAGAATCTCATACACACTCAAGCTTACTCAAGAAGAGTGTTTTAAATTCACAAGGACATTGAAGAACTTCATCGACTACATATTTCACTATATCTAAACCTGGATTCTAAGTAGACGACACTCTTTTTTTTTAGAAAAAAAAAACCAGAATAGGACTCAAAACCATTTTTGATCAAACTCAAGGAGTCCAAATCTTCACTGCAATCACTAGAGCCATTTCTAAACTCTACATCTCTGCTCTGTGATTCATTATTTTTACATTTCGAGCAGTGTGTGTTATCTGCTGTATTTAACACACACATTGTCTCCTGTACTTTAACTGGAGGATCTGTAAATCCTCACTCAATCCCTTAAATCTTTTATTTCCCACTGGGATAGTGGTAGAGGTCATGTGTGACCTGGACAGCTGGTTACTGTTGTTTTGTTTCCCACGAATAACAGTGGTAGAGGTCTTGGACCTGGACAGTTGTAAAATGTTGTGAACCATGATCCAGGGTGTGGATCATTTTTATATAAATTGTTGAGAGGACTAAGTCTTGGCTTGAGACTGAACCTCTTGGTTATATCTGTTGTGATATTTCTTTCAAAGTTATTTCTTTTTTATTCCGCTGCTAATTTCTTTAAAACCAAAACTGTTTTAAAGTCACTTTGATAATTAAACTCACAAGTGTTTATATTAGCTGTAAATCAGTAATTTTTTTTCAAAAGTTAATCAACTCTTCTGTTTTGATTAACTGGGAAATAATAAGTCCTTAGAGAACCTAACAGAACCTTTATTGTGATATAAATTCACTACAGTTTAATTCTGTGTTTTATTTGGGGGATTTTAAGACAAAGTTTTTAAAACAGAAATTTTAATTGGAACTCAATTCACCCCCTTCTTGAGTATCTACTCTAACCAACATTTGGTATCAGAGGTTGTTTAAATATTTTATGAAGTACTCTGTTTTTTTTTTCAACTGTGATTTCAGTTGTATTTTAAAGTTCTTAAAATTTCTGTTATTTCAAAAAATTTATCTCTTTAAAATCTTTGCTTTAAGTAAGTTATCATGGATAACAGACTTGAAGGTGTTTCTACCAATAGATCACCATTTTTCAATGGAACTAACTATGCTCAGTGGAAAATCAAGATGAAAATTCATTTAGAGAGCATGGGTTTTGATATTTGGACTGCTATAGAATCTAAATATAAAATTCCTGCTACTGTTAGATCTACTTGGAATGAAGCTACTAAGACAGCCTACAATAATAATTATAAATCCATGAATACTCTGTACTGTGCTTTAGGAGATGAGGAATTTAATAGAATATCTGCTTGTAAAACTGCTTATGAAATTTGGGATACCTTAGCTATTTCTCATGAAGGAACAACAAATGTCAAGGAAATGATATTGAATACTTATACTATTAAGTATGATAATTTTAAGATGAAACTTGATGAACCCATTTCTGACATGTATCTCAGGTTTAATGAAATTTTCAACACAATGACTTCTCTGGGAAAGGATGTTCCTTCAAAGGAACAAATTATGAGAATTTTGAGATGTCTACCTAAAAGATGGAGAGGGACTTCTGTCTCAATTAGAGAATCATGTGATATTGGTGAACTGCCAGTCAAGGAACTAATTGGCAAGTTGATGATGTATGAAGAGGAACTCAAGGATAACAAAGAAGAAGAAGATGAACCAAGAAGAAGTTCTGTTGCTTTCAAATCTTCAACTTCAAAGAACAAGGATAAGGAGAAACTCCAAGATATAAATGAAAGTTCAAGCTATGAAGACAGTGAAAGTGCTTCTAATAGTGATGCTGAGATGGCTCAAATTTCTAGAAGGTTTAAGAAGTTTTATAGGAAGAAAAAGTTTTTCAGAAAATCAAATTATAAAGGTAAGTATGATATCAAGGGACATTGGGAAAAGGATTGGAAGAAATATGACAAATCCAATGAAGTTGTCTGCTATGAGTGCAAAAGAAAGGGACACATAAAAGCAGACTCTACAAAGTTGAAATACAAGAAGAATTATGAATACAAGGAAAATAAGTATAAGAAATCCATGAAGGCTACTTGGAGTGCTTCTGAGGATAGCTCCATTGAATCTGAAGTTTCTGAAACTAAACACAGAAATAAGGAAAACATGTGTTTCATGACAAACACTTCTGAGGTAACAGCTGAAACTCTTGATTTAAATTCTTATTATTCTGAAGATGATATTGACTATGATAACATGTCAAAATCTGAACTATTTGAATATTTATATATGTTAGAAGAAACCTGTAATGAGATAAAAGACAAATATAAAGGTTTAAAGAAACAGTATGCTTTAATTGTTAAACATAAATCTGATCTTGATATTGAAATGGAAAAGAATGCTCAGTTGCTTAAAGAAAACACTGAACTGAAATTATCTAATGAGAAACTCAAGAAAGACTTATAGAAGTTTACCAATGGAAAAAATAATCTTAATCAGATTCTAGGTAAGCAAATATAACCTAGATACACTACTGGTATAGGATACCAACCTGGACAAAGGAAAATTACCAAAACTAGTTTCATTCCTAAAACTGGACAGAATGTAGCTAGTTCTGGAACTTCATATGCTTCAACTAGTTATATTCATAGTTATGGATCTAATAAGGTTTATCTTTCAAAATATGTTGACTCTAGAAATCTTATGATACCCATTAGACAAATATGGGTACCTAAAGTTTTATTGGCTAACCTGTCTGGACCCAAGAAGATCTGGGTACCAAAATCATTTCCTATATAAATCTGTTTTGTAGGGAACCTTCTTAAAGAGATCCTGTAGAAAGACTTGGTATTTGGACAGTGGATGTTCAAGACATATGTCAGGAGACTTCTCATACTTCAAGAGTTTAGTAAAATTTGATGGAGGCTTTGTCACTTTTGGTGATAACTCAAAAGGAAAAATCATCGGCTTAGGCCAGATTGGTAACAATGACTCAGTATTAATTTCTAAAGTTTTATTTTTTGATGGACTTAAATACAATTTGTTAAGTAATTCTCAGTTATGTGCTGATGGTTTTTATGTTAAATTTGAAAACGATTCTTGCAATGTTTTTAATTCTAAAAATGTTTTGGTGTTTTCTGCTTTAAGAAATGAAAATGTTTATGCTGTTGATTTAAATTCTTTAGCTAAGCAGAATATTACTTGTTTAAATTCTTTTCATAAAGAGTCTTGGATTTGGCATGGAAGATTAGGACACTGCAATGTGCATTCACTTAGAAAACTTGCTAGGAAGAACTTAGTTAGAGACCTACCCAAACTTGAATTTCCAGCAGACAAAGTTTATAATCCCTATCAAAAGGGAAATCTACATAAAGTTTCTTTCAAATAAAAGAAAGAAGTATCAACTTATCAACCTCTCCAGTTGGTTCACATGGATTTATTTGGACCTTCTAGAGTTTCTAGTTTAAATTGGAAGCACTATGTCTATGTTCTTGTAGATGAATTTTCTAGATATACTTGGGTATATTTTCTAGCTCACAAAATTGAATCTTGTTCTTGCTTTGTAAAGTATTCCAAGTCTGTAGAAAACCTTAGTGGACTTAAAATTAAAACCCTGAGAAGTGATCATGGTCGTGAGTTTGAAAATCATGATTTTGAATCTTACTGCTCACACAGTGGCTATAGTCACAATTTCTCTTCCCCTAGGACACCCCAACAGAATGGTGTGGTAGAAAGAAGAAATAGAACCCTACAATAAATTTCTAGGACTATGCTTAATGAGTATGACCTACCTGTTTATTTTTGGGTTAAAGCTGTAAATACATCTTGCTATGTTATTAATAGAGTCTTGATCAGACCTATTCTTAAGAGGACCCCTTACGAGTTGTGGAACAATAGGAAATCTAAGGTTAACTACTTCAGAGTTTTTGGCTGAAAAGTCTTTATTATTAATACTAAAGACAATCTTGACAAATTTTCATCCAAGAGTGATGAAATAATTTTTCTAGGTTACTCTATTTCTAGTAAAGCCTATAAAGTTTTCAATAAGAGAACCAAATGTGTGGAAGAATCTATTCACATCAAATTTGATGAAACTGATCCACATAAACCTAAGACTTCTCTTGAAAATCTTGAAGATGATCTCTCTGTTTTGAACCTTAATGATAAAGACAGTGGAGCTGTAGTTAAAACATCTAATTCTGGAAATTCTCTAGAACCTGCTTCTGTTGAACCTCAACGTGTAGATGAATCTGAAATCTCTAGCCCTATATTTTCTAGACCAACTAGAACTCTAAAGAACCATCCTTTAGATGTTGTTGTAGGTAATATAGATAGAGGAACATAGACTAGAGCTTCTCTAACAAATCAGGTTGAACATCAAGATTTTCTTTCATAGTTAGAACCTAAAAATATCAATGATGCTATCAATGATGAATTTTGGGTAATGGCTATGCAAGAAGAACTAAATCAATTTGAAAGAAACAAAGTCTGGAAATTAGTAGAAAGACCTAAGGACACTATAACCATAGGTACAAAATGGGTGTTTAGAAACAAAGTTGATGAATCTGGAAACATTATTAGAAACAAAGCTAGGCTATTTGCACAAGGTTACAATCAAGAAGAAGGAATTTACTATGAGGAAACCTTTTCACCTGTAGCTAGATTAGAGGCTATTAGGATCTTACTTGCCTATACATCACATCTGAATTTCAAGTTATATCAAATGGATGTGAAAAGTGCTTTTTTAAATGGTTTTATTGTTGAAGATGATTTTGTAGAACAACCACCTGGTTTCTCAAATCCTCATTTTCAAAATCATGTTTTTAAACTTTCTAAAGATTTATATGGTTTAAAACAAGATCCAAGAGCTTGGTATGAAAGACTTTCAAACTTTCTTATCTCAAAAGGATTTACAAAAGGAATATCTGATCCCACTCTTTTTATAAAAAGGATTTCAAAAGATGTTTTAATAGTACAAATCTATGTTGATGATATTATATTTGGATCTTCTAAAAATTCTTTATGTACTGATTTTTCAAAGGTTATGCAAAATGAATTTGAAATGAGCTTAATGGGAGAGCTTAAGTATTTTCTTGGATTTCAAATCTTTCAAACTAAAGATGGTATTATTCTAAATCAGAGTAAATATACTAAGGATTTATTAAAACGTTTTGGGTTGGATAGTATTAAGGAAAGTGATATACCTATGAGTACTACCTGTAAATTGGATGTTGATGAAACTGGGAAACCAGTTGATCAATCCAATTACAGAGGTATGATTGGGAGTTTACTTTATCTTACTGCTAGTCGAGCAGATATTATGTTTAGTGTGTGTATGTGTGCTAGATTGCAAGATAATCCTAAATAATCACACTTACTGGCTGTTAAAAGGATTTTTAAATATCTTAAGTATATTGTGAATTTAGGTTTGTTTTATCCAAAAGGACAATCATTTGACCTTACTAGCTATTCAGATGCTGAATTTTCTGGATGTAAGTTAGATAGGAAGAGCACATCCGGAACATGTCATTTACTTGGAAAGTTCCTAGTATCATGGTGTAGTAAGAAACAAAACTCAGTTGCATTGTCTACTACTGAAGTAGAATATATAGATGCTGGTAGTTGCTGTACATAGATTCTGTGGATGAAACACACTTTATTGGACTATGGATATGATTTTAAACATGTTTCAATTAACTATGACAACACTAGTGCAATCAACATATCTAAGAACCCTGTGTCTCACTCTAGGACTAAGCACATTGATGTCAGACATCACTTTCTAAGAGATCATTATCAGAAAGGTGATATTTCTCTAGAATTTATTAGTTCTGAACATCAATTAGCTGATATTTTTACAAAGCCTTTATGCTCTCAAAGAATGAATTTTATTAAACAAGAGTTGTGTATGATCGATCTATGAAACCAATCTGTGAAATCGATCTGTGAAACTGATCTATGAAACCGATCTGTGAAACCGATCTGTGAAACCGATCTGTGAAACCGATCTGTGAAACTGATCTATGAAACCGATCTGTGAAACCAATCAGTCAAACCGATCTATCTTTCTATTAATTTTTTATTATGTTGTAATTAATTAATTACTTTTATTTTTATGAAATCCCCAAATGATGAAATAAATGATACACGGCTATTTCTATTCCCCAAACCGTTGACCTTTCATTTCCCGCCAAGCCTTATATCCTCTCTTCTCCTCTACTTCGAACCTCCGACCTTCTGCATTCCCCAGAATCTTAAAATGGATAAGAAAAAGAGAACAAGAAAAGGATCTGACAGTCCTGTACCTTCAAAGCGTGCTCGAGGCGAGTCGAGTAGTACCACTCAAAGATCAGTAAATCTGAACTTGGAAACTCAGATTGTTGTTGTAGAAAAGAAATTTATTTCTGCCTAGCTTTTGACAAGTAAGTCGCTGTTGTTACAAGCTTTAGAATCGCAAGGATGGAAAGCCTGGTTCTTAGATAACACTCGTGTGTACTATCCGAAGCTAGTGCATGATTTTTATATAAATCTGATAGTCACTTTAGATGGTGTAGAGGCTGCCATAATGTCTTCTGTAGTGAAAGGAAAGAAAATATCTTTCTCATCTAAACAATGGGTTGGATGTTTAAATGTACCCCATGAGGGAAGGTATGAGGATTATGCTAGAAACATTCCTCCAACCACTGAATACTTCTCTTCCGAGTTAGCTTTAGAAATTTTGACTGGAAACAGAGAATCAAGGAGAATCACATCCTCAGAGTTGGATGGTGAATGTATACTTCTCTTTAAGTTTATTCAGCACCAAATTTTCCCTAGGAAAGGAGATTTTTCTGCTGTAAAATACCAGGATGTTTTTCTATTGTTTTTACTAAAGACCCATGAGAAGATCAATTTGTGTAGATATATAATGGTGCACATAGTTGGAATGGTGAAACCTTCTAAGAAATCCACCGCCCTGTTCTATTCTAAAATGATCTCTGCTATGTTAAATAATTTGGAATGTGTTGATGAAGCTGGTGAGATATCTGAATTTGAATGTGCTCTTTGTGTTAACAAAGAAATTTGTAAAAGAATGAAAATAAATTGGAATCCATGGAAAAAATGTTGAGTTGCTGATGAGGACAAGCTTTATGAATCCTACAATCCCACTGATCATGGAAAGAGGCCGAAGGGTTTGAGAGACCATAGTTTAAAATCAGATGAAGAGCCAATTTATTCTGATGATGAGGAAGAAGTACATGTTGAAAGGAATAAGGACACTGATAAACAAGGGATGGAAGAAGATGAAACAGAAGAAGGAAGTATGTCACCTCCTGATGATAGTAGTGATCCTGATACTATGAGCCCTAAGAGAAGAATAGACTTTGGACCTGCCAGTCCACCTTTAGCCTTACCTGAATCAGAACCAGTTCTTGGTGATGAAGAAACTAGTGACACTGAAGTATCTGACAGTGAAGTTTCTATTAAAAATGGAAATGGGAATGAAAATGATGATGATTATGATGATGATGATGATAATGATGATGATGGTGATAACTGACCAGTGGATGGTCTTGCTGAACCTCCAATAGAATCACATCAAACTGTCCAAGAAACCAATACCAGTGGCAAGAGAGATTCTCTAGAAATCAGTGGAAAAGTAAGTTATGATAAACCAAAATATACTCTGTGTGCTGCTGTCTGGGATGATTACCCTGGTTTTGCTGTGTTGGGTTTAGAGTATTCTGAAGAAGAAGAGGAAGAATCAGAATCTACTATGGTTGTAAATAAAGGCCAACCAATTGAGGCAAAGTCTGCTTATGTTGTTGATGCTACAGATGTTCATCTACCTAGTTCTACTGTCTCTCAGTCTGATTTTGATAAGTTCAAAATTGAGTTACTTGCTGCTGTGAGAGATACAGTAAGAGAAGAAATTTCAAATGCTCTTACTCAAGCTTCTCTGTAAGTTTATGAAGATTCTTTGGAAGCCTTTTCAACAAGAGTATAAAATGTTCTTAGACCTGACCTGACCAATACTGGTGAGTTTATTGGCAGGCACATAGCCTCTCTAAATCAGACTATGAAGGATCTCCAATCTGGAATAGTTTATTTATCAAACGAATTTAGATCAACCATCTCTGGTATGATGGAAGTATTGAGGAATCTGATTGAACATCTTAAGAAGTCTGATTTGAGGAAGCTGAAAGCTGAGATAACTCAGATAGTTGCTCAGGCCAGTACAGCCAAAGTAACCAAGATCGCTACTCATGAGCTAGAGGCTCTAAGGCAGATTGTGCAGGATGAATTGGCCGCCATTAGACAAGTTCTTGATTTGGACTCATTGAGGAAGATGAAGGAGCACAATGATCAAATTCATAAGATGGTAACAATATATTCAGAAAATGCCACTAAAGCTCAGAAAGAGATCAAAGAAAAGGTTGATCATTACTTTTCAAAGATTTATACCAAGCATGAGATGGCCATGAATTTCAAGGTGTTGGCTGATAATATGAAACTACCTCCAGTCACTCAAGCTTTTAAGACTCAAGTTAGTCAGTTGCAAGATTTTACTCCTACCTTGGAATGGTTCATGGAGAATAATGATGATTTTGAGAAGGCTATGCAGTATGGTGCCGAAGTTATTCAGGATTTCATAAATCTTTTGAAGCCTTATCAGAATGACCAAGCCACCACCATTGTGCTTCCAACTGCTGAACCTTTTAGTGCCTCTGATGTTTCTCCAAATCAGATCTCTGTTGCTCAAGCTCTATCTCAACTATGGCCAGTTCTTAAGCAATCTTCTCAACCAGCTACTCCTTCTCAACAGCAACTCTCTGTGGCATCCTCTCCTCCACCTTCCAGAGTCATCTTACCACCTTTTCAAATTCGCCCAGTCCAACCTGCCTCCAAGCCCTCCAACTTACCAACTATTGATCCTTCTGACAAAGGCAAAGCCCCATTACATCCCCAGAAATAGTTGTGTATTGTTATTGATAGGGTGAACAATGTTATGTTTGTACTCTGATGTACTTTACAAAACTTTTTTTCTCTCTCTCTATTCTCTATGATGCTTGATTTTAAATCTCTTTTTTATATTTTTTCCCTCCTTTTTGATTATCCCAAAGGGGGAGATTTTATATCTATGGGGGAGAAAATTTATATCTATGGGGGAGAAACATACTATGGCAGGGGGAGCAATGTTTCCATAACTACAAAGGCATCAATTCAGGGGGAAATTTATATCTCATTTTGTTTTTATTCTTATTATTCCTTGTCACTATTATTGATGATATATTACTTTTATTTATGACTAAGATTTGTGATTATCAAAAAGGGGGAGATTGTTGAGCCCTCTGGAAGATTGTTGAATTCTTCCTATGATTGCTGCTTTAATAATCACAAATTATCATTACTTAATCCGATTGGATTTCTCATGTACATAATCACAATCTTTTAATGAATCTGTTTATATCGGTTGGATCATATTTTTATCTGTGCTTGTTATTAATTTACAAGTATTCTGGAAGTCTTCTGGATCAAACAAACACTTTGTGTTCTGTTAAGTGAACGGTCGCACCGATCCATATCAAAAGACAACGGTCGCATCGATCCATATCAAAAGACAACGGTCGCACTGATCCATATCAAAAGAAAATGGTCGCACCGATCCATATCAAAAGACAACGGTCGCACCGATCCATATCAAAAGACAATGGTCACACCAATCCATATCAAAAGACAACGGTCGCACTGATGCTGATCAAATGAGTCACCGATCATGACACACCGATGCTGATCAAATGAGTCACCGATCATGACACACCGATGCTGATCAAATGAGTCACCGATCATGACACACTGATGCTGATCAAATGAGTCACCGATCATGACACACCGATGCTGATCAAATGAGTCACCGATCATGACACACTGATGCTGATCAAATGAGTCACCGATCATAACACACCGATGCTGATCAAATGAGTCACCGATCATGACACACTAATGCTGATCAAATAAGTCACCGATCAGGACACACCGATGTCTAGCCACCGATGTCGATGCTGATGACCTACCGATCACTTGACTCATCGATAGTCATAAACAGTTGTTTGAATTTATTTATATTTATTTAATCTAACCAACGGTCATATTAGGTATATTTTAATGATCTGTCATTTATTTAATAAAGGTTGTTGGATGTCAGGGAACCGTACCTCGTACCTACAAAAAAGAAATCATTTCTTTTGCTGGAGCTCGTGCCATAAATACAAGAAGTCCATGTTGGTGAAACAAGGGATATAGAGATATAGAGAAAAAGCGACACAGAGACATATGAGACAAAGAGACACATAGGAGTGCAAGTAGTGGTGGATGAGATAGTTTTGGAAGACACAGAAGATCATACACACACAAGCTTAGTCAAGAAGAGTTCTGTACATTCACGAGGACATTGAAGAACTTCATCGACTACATCTTTCACTATCTCTGAACCTGGATGCTAAGCAGACGACACTCTGTTTTTTTAGACAAAAACCAGAGGACTCAAAACCATTTATGATCAAACTCAAGGAGTCCAAATCTTCACTGCAATCACTAGAGCCATTTCTAAACTCTACATCTCTGCTCTGTGATTCATTATTTTTACATTTCGAGCAGTGTGTGTTATCTGTTGTATTTAACACACACACTGTCTCCTGTACTTTAACTGGAGGATCTGTAAATCCTCACTCAATCTCTTACATCTTTTATTTCCCACTGGGATAGTGGTAGAGGTCGTGTGTGACCTGGACAGCTGGTTGTTGTTGTTTTGTTTCCCACGAATAACAGTGGTATAGGTCTTGGACCTGGACAGTTGTAAACTGTTGTGAACCCCGATCCAGGGTGTGGATCATTTTTATAAAAATTGTTGAGAGGACTAAGTCTTGGCTTGAGACTGAACCTCTTGGTTATATCTTCTGTGATATTTCTTTCAAAGTTATTTCTTTTTTATTCCGCTGTTAATTTCTTTAAAACCAAAACTGTTTTAAAGTCACTTTGATAATTAAACTCGCAAGTGTTTATATTAGATGTAAATCAGTAAGTTAGTTTCAAAAGTTAATCAACTCTTCTGTTTTGATTAACTGAGAAATAATCAATCCTTCGAGAACCTAACAGAACCTTTATTGTGATATAAATTCACTATAGTTTAATTCTGTGTTTTATTTGGGGGATTTTCAGACAAAGTTTTTAAAACAGAAATTTTAATTGGAACTCAATTCACCCCCCTCTTGAGTATCCACTCCGACCAACATCATTAATGCGAGTCTTACACTTTCTATGGAAAGTATTAAAATGTATTTTTACATAAAAAGGGGAACAAATATTTTAATGAAAAGGGTGTATTTTCGGTTTAAAAGGGGAAAAATTTTAAAAATTTCTTCACATAGAACCAACCACACGGTTGGAACAAAGCTTTTCAAAACCGTGTGCTGATCGTGCTCCTTGGACCCCCCAAGATAGTGGCTTGTGCATGGTTGGCACACATTTAAGTTAAACCGTGTGTATCCTATGCGCCCTGAACCCCTCACTCCAGTAGTTGTCGCACGGTTAGCGCACGGTTTGACAAACTGTGTTCTCAAACCATGCAGCCACTTAAAAACCGGTTTTTTTATAAAACCCAGATTCCCCCCCCCCCCCCCTCTTCTATCTGTGCGCTCCCCCTGCTCCGCCCATGCGTTCTGCCCACCTCTTCCTCCCTTCTTTCTCCTCTCCTCCAACCAGCTTCTCTTTCCAGGATTCCCTTCAAGGTATTTGTCTTTATTCTCTTTTCTTTCTTCTTTCCTTTTGTTTTGATTTTATTTTCTTTCCCCCTCTCTTTCACAAGGTTTCGACCAAGTAACCTCCCCCACTCCCATTTTCTTTTCTTTTCTTCTTTTTTGTTCTTGGTCATTCACTCCCTCTCTTCTCTTTTGTTTTTCCACTGATTTTTCATCACACACATGTGCAACAATGATTTTCATGGAACATGTGTTTTCAAAACCTATATTTACAAAATGGGATTTGACTTAGGATTTGTACATTTTTCACTTTGGAAATTTCATATTTCTATCTCTACTTGTCGTGATAGTATATATGTTGTATGTTTTTTTTCTACTTTAGGTTCCCAAAAACCCCAACCCTAACCTCTAATGTCAACTTCCAAAAGAGCCTGGGCCTCCGGATCAAGCTCCGCACATGGCTCGTAGGTCAAATATACAAAAAAAAGAGGAACATATGAGGTACCACATTCTGTTGAACCGTGAGGTCAATCCTCACCATGATTTTTCCCTGGTTCACCTGGAATCCTTGGGCATTACGGTGGAACTCCAAATTTATATTGCCTGGGGAAATCTCACTCACGCCTTGGTGGTTCACCAACCCATTTATAAAGAGATGGTATTAGAATTTGGGGCCACCTTCCATTGTCGTGATCGGTTTAATGAAACTGACCAGAGTTTTACCATGGAGGCTGCCAATGAAGTCACTTTCCATCTCATGAACTAGTGGCACAGCTTATAGCTAAGTGAATTGTCTACCCATCATTGGATTATATGATCGCGAGTACGTCTAGAGTGACGAGTATTTCCTCACACATTTTGAGTGGGATCCCACACTGACCCAGATTTTCTAGTCCACTATTTCCATGGGGCCTCCATACGTCCCATAGACTGACAAGGCCTCCATATTTATTAACCTTATCCACCGGGTCCTTCATCAGATCATCACCACTTACTTTACGGCCCGGTTAGATAGCCAAGGCACAGTGAGCACTCAGGACCTGTTGATTTTGGAATCCACGGTGACGGGAAACACTGTCAATCTTGCTTATGTCTTCACCCAGTATTTGAGGTAGATGTTTTCCAAGCCCAAGGAGGATGTTTTTTGTGGCCCATTCATCACACTATTGGCGGATCGGCTGCACCTTAGGTATGATGCAGCGGAGTTTGTGGAATTATTGGCAGCTCCCTATTTTGATATCACTCTGCTCCGCCAGATGATAATGATGGAGACCAATGGTGTCTGACTCTGATTGCGGGAAGTTTTTGGGGCTCAACCAGCTACTCCTCAACCAGCAGACCCAAATGCAGAGGATAGCCCTGCTGAGCCTGAGCTCCCCACCACTCCACATCCTAGGGGACCCATCATTCTCTGGCTACCACCTCACACCATTCCATGCCCCCACCATTTTACCCACCCTATCCTTCATATCCAACCCTGAAGGGAACACCATATGCTGACCCAAACCTCTTATGGAAATGGCAATAGGACCAATACTCAATGTTCCACTGGTAGCTGGAGAGGACGTGCATGGAAGTGGAGGGCCTTAGCTTGTCCAATCTTCAGCCACCCACCCTGTTTGAGGTCGTGCCCCACCATCCACCCTCTTAATATATGTCAAGCGTCGGTGCCTCAACGGGCGGGTCTTCTGCTACCTATACTTCCACTGATCTCGTGGACCTCCCTCCACCTACTGGTGATCCGGTCTGGGACACTGCCACTCGAGCCTTCTTTAATGATCCACCTATTCGCTAATGACCTATCGTTGCCTGTATTTTTTTTCTTCTTTCTTTTGTTGAGCATTTGAACTGTCTTACCTAGTGTGATGTTTTTGACTGCATTGGTGTGATTTTGTTCTGTGCTTTTCTTTTCCTACTACTGGTACTACTTTTTATTATTTCATGTGTATGGTTCTTTTGTCTTTCCAGTAGTCATTTCATTTGTTCCATGTCGGCCACTTTTCTGTTCGTCGGGATCTCGCACACCACCTACTTTTCACACTTTCCATCATTTATGGGAGCTTTTCACTTTTTAATTTTTCCATTCTTTCTTCGGACCACCCTTTTCATGCTACTTTGCCCACCCTTCTCTACATTATTACCTTCACAGGGGACCGTGCTCGGTTTTAAGTGTGGGGGAGGGCACCCTTAATTGGAACCCCATTTTGATTGATTGATTGACCAAGTATTTAGGGTAGAATATTTTCTTAGGTTTGTCTAAAGGGCTGTTATATATGTCATGGGTTTATACCAATTAGCTAAAACTGAATTTTGGAAATTATCTCTGAAAATAGCTCATATGTCTGGATTGTCGAACCTAGTTTTGTGATGTGAATAAACTTTGTAATACTTGAAAAGGAGAATTTATCCAATCATTTAGAAAAAAATTCTGTTTAAATATGATTTTTGTGATGGAGTAATTCAAACTAAGAAACCCCTTAAAATGGAAGTCGAATTGTGTATAGGGAGAGGTAAGGTTTTGGGAATTGTTGTTGTCGCACTAGTGGCTATTACACAGTCTTAATTTCATGAACTCTTAACTTTCTCAAAAATTCTCATCATGTGTTGACATGAGAATATTGGGCTAAATTTTATGCTAGTATCTCACACCACTAAAAAGAAAAATAATATATTTTTAGATATGCAAAGGCATGCCCAATAATTTTGATGACCTTTAATCATTTTCCAGACGACCCAAGTCAATGAGGGTGTGTGACCTATAAAATTTATAGCCCTCCATTTGGCGATGAAGAAACCTAGGATTAGCTAATCTGAGTGTATAATGAGATGAAAATGGAGGTAGTCACTCTCTTTGAATAAAGAAGGGAAAATCACTTTTAAGAAAAAATTGATTTATAAATGAATAGTTAACTGTTTTGGATTATGTCTACTTTGTTGGCTAACTTCATAGACTTGGGAAGCCATGAAGTATGAATGCTGTAATTTTTAATGGTAATTAGTTCAAAATTCATATTCACCTAATTGGTATAATATGTGATATTTCTACCTGTCTCTTTGGTGACCCCTTGGTTATGAGTGTCTATGATTTTGTTTGAGGACAAACAACCAATCAAGTGTGGGGGAGTTTGATGCACTACTGTGAATAAGGCATTTCCACTTGGTCTAATATCTATAAAATGGTTTTGTGGATGGTTTTTACATGAGTTTCACAATGTTAATGTATCTTGATAGGTTTTTCAGCCACCAAAGGATAAATCATGGATTCTATGAAGTTTGGAGATTCAGAAGGGAATTGGAGGCATAAGGACCCTTTTTACCCTGATTATGCTGGAAGGGAGTCACTCGTATCAAACACTTGACATGAAGGACAAAAAATTTAGGAATATCAAAGGCAGAAATGACTCGCACGGTAGTCGTACAGTTATCCAAACCGTGTGAAAAATGTGCGGGAGGATATTCTAATGCCAGAAAGGCCCACATGGTTAGCACATGGCTTAACCAAACCATTTAGGCCATTCAAGAAAATTGTACGATTCAAAGATTCAAGACAGAAGCTGTCGCATGGTTGGCGCACAGTTTATCAAACTGTGCACCCAAACGGTGCAGCTGAAGGATTTGAGACAGAAGCTTCTGTATGGCTAGCGCACGGTTATCCAAACTGTGCGCCCAAATCATGTAGACCACTACAGTCTTCTTATTTTTCTTTACCACTTTCCAAAAACTCCTTGACCCAGGATTTCCTTTGATTCTTACTTTTGGACAACTGGGAAAAGGCCCTTTTTGACTGGGGAGACCCTGGGGGTGAGCCAAGGAAGAGAGGGAGAACAAGGAGGAGGAAGGAGGAGACAATTTTCTATGGGCACTTGTTTTTGGTTTTTATAATATTATACTTCTGACTTTTCTTCTGGTTCTGTTGTAATGAATTACCTGATAAATTTTAGTAAGTTTCTTACTCTTTCGATCATGAGTAGCTAAACCCCCCTTGTGTTGGGGCTGGGAAAAATGTGAGTTCACTAAAACCATTTTCTCTACTCTTGTATTTTTTCATGATCTCTCACCTAATTCTCCCAAAACCTTCGTGTCTTATTTCATTGGAAACCCCATATCGGACCAAGAATGGAGTTTCCAGGGATCTTTGGGAGAATTAAGACAATAATATCCATGACCATTGGATACCCTTGTCATTTCTAGGGGGAAGTTCCTAAATTTAGAGTCAGTAGAAATCAATTGCCAGACCAAGGAATTGATTTCTAACAACTTGATCGGAACTCAACGGACCAAGGGAGTTCGGACACATATGAAACCCAGAAATATGGGTTATTATGAACAATACAACACAATAGGGAATAAGGTTTAACATCCCACACATGTCCACCCCCAACACATTTTCATCATTATTCATTAAAATTTGGTTTTAAGTAATATTCAGTTTCAGGTTTAATTTGTAGTGAATTAGAAAATCTCAAGTAACTAGTTACCTTTTGAGATTTATTCCATGAACCAACCAAATGTATTTAAATTAATCATCTTCACGTAAGTTACTTCAATTAAAGAAACATAAAACACCACCACTGCTTCCCTATGGACTGACCCTGTACTTTCTCTCTATACTAGTACAAGTTAGGGAAATTAATTTGGCTGAAAACAATATTTCAAGTAAATAACCGGCCACATGTTGATAAAAGAAATAAATATGGGAAATTATGTCATCCGGCTGACTCTCCTCAATGAAATAAAATTGATCATGAGTATCCTGAATTTGGAAAAGAGGTGAGAAACCTTTGTCTTGCATTATCTACAGATGGAGTGAATACTTTTGGTTTTCAAAATAGTACTCGTAGTACATGGCCTGTTATGTTGGTAAATTATAACTTGCCACCCTGGTTATGCATGAAGTGGAAATTCATCATGTTATCTAGGCTTATATCAGGATCAAAACAACCAGGTAATTATATTGATGTTTATTTGGATCCTTTGATCAAGGATTTGAAGTTACTGTGAGATTCAGGTGTTATGTTGTATGATGCTTATAAAAGTGAATACTTCATGTTGAGAGCGATGTTGTATGGGATGATAAATGATTTCCCTAATTATGGAAAATTTTCAGGCTATAGCATTAAAGGAACTCAAGGGTTTCCCATGTGTGAAGAATATACGGAATCAATTAGGTTGAAACATTCATCAAAATATGTGTTTCTAGGACATCGCAGATTTCTACCTCATCGACATAAGTACCAATCTTGGACGACATCATTCAATGGAAGTTTAGAACAACGCACAACACCGTCTCCACTAATAGGTGATCAGCTGTTTGATAAAGTAAAAGATGTGAACACTATTTTTGGTAAACCATTTTTGAAAAACCTTACGAAAATCAGTTGGAAAAAGAGATCAGTTTTTTTTAAATTATCGTATAGAATTTTTTTTATGCCAGACATTTTCTTGATGTGATGCGTGTGGAAAACAAATGTATGTGGCAGTGTTATTGGAATGTTGATAAATGCCCCTAGCAAAACAAAGGATGGAATTAAGGCAAGGTTTGACATGGTTGACATGGGAATATGAGAAGAGTTGTCTCCCATGAATGGTGAAAATCGAATGTTTCTTCCTCCATCTATTTACACTCTTTCTAGGGAGGAGAGATATCAGTTTATCAACTTCTTCAATGATGTAAAGGTTACAGAGGGGTATTTATCAAATATCAAGAACATTGTGTCAATGAATGATTTGAAGTTAAAAGGTATGAAATCACATGACTACCATGTTTTGATGAAATATTTAATTCCTATAGCTTTACATTGCATTTTTTCCAAGAATGTTCATCATATGTTAACCAAACTTTGTTTCTTTTTCAAAGATATATGTAGCAAAGTTTTAGACCCGGCGAAATTTCCATCTATGGAAAAAGAAATTTCCATCATATTATATGAATTAGAAATGTTCTTCCTACCAAAATTCTTTGATATGATGGTTCATTTGATAATTCACTTTGTGAGAGAGATTTGACTTTGTGGTCATGTGAACTATAGATGGATGTACCCTGTTGAATGGTATATGAATATTTTGAAAGGGTATGTCAAAAATTGAAGTCCTCCAGAGGGTTGTATAGTGGATCAATATATTGTTTAGGAATCCATTGAATTTTGTACCGAATATGTGACAATTGGGTCCTGGTGATAACACAACCACCCCACCTTAACATGGTCGTCGGCTCCTGGACCACCAGGTACCACCAGTTGCCCCGCAGACATGTGGGTCCCACCCTAGTGTCCACCCACATGCCTGAACGGGTCATCTGACTAATGACAGTCCCCACAGGACAACACTTGTTCTTTCCAGTATGCTTTGTCATCACTCACACACACCCTGAGAAACTTCCCAGTACGTCAATGAATGATTTGAAGTTAAAAGGTATGAAATCACATGACTGCCATGTTTTGATGAAATATTTAATTCCTATAGCTTTATATTGCATTTTTTCCAAGAATGTTCATCATACGTTAACCAAAATTTTTTTATTTTTCAAAGATATATGTAGCAAAGTTTTAGACCCGGCGAAATTGCCAGCTATGGAAAAAGAAATTGTCATCATATTATATGAATTAGAAATGTTCTTCCTACAACAATTCTTTGATATGATGGTTCATTTGATGATTCACCTGGTGAGAGAGATTTGAATTTTTGGTCATGTGCACTATAGATGGATGTACCCCGTTGAACGGTATATGAAGATTTTGAAAGGGTATGTCAAAAATTGAAGTCCTCCAGAGGGTTGTATAGTGGAGCGATATATTATTAAGGAAGCAATTGAATTTTGTACCAAATATGTGACAACTGGGTCCTGGTGACAGCACAACCACCCCTCCTTAACATGTTCGTCGGGTCCTGGCCCACCAGGTACCACCAGTTACCCCGCAGACATGTGGGGCCCACCCCAGGGTCCACCCACATGCCTGAACGGGTCATCTGACTAATGACAGTCCCCATAGGCCAACACTTGTCCTTTCCAGTGTGCTTTGTCCTCACTCACACACACCCTGAAAAACTTCCCAGGAGGTCACCCATTCTGATCACTACTCCAGGCCAAGCACGCTTAACTGTGGAGTTCTAATCAGGTAGGCTCCCGAAAAGGAAGGTGCACCTTGCTGACATGAGTCATATCATTTAGTCATTTAGCCCTTTATCATTTGGAGATGTTACAGAATACCTATCTGATGTGGAAACCATTGGTCTCCCGAAATCTTGTCAGACTAGATGCATTGAGGGTGAGGGAATTTCTGGAGGAGATGTTGTGACAATTAGTATTACAGATCGGGAGCAATCCCACCTTTATGTTTTGCATAATAGTTGGAAGGTTTCTCTATATATTGGAACTCATAAAGAAATTATTAGGCAGTTTAATCCATTAAGGGATGAAAATGGATATCAAATACACATAATCACCAGTTTATAGGATGGTTTCAGGACCATATTTTTAAGGAGTTAGATGAAAATCCGAATTCAATTTCAGAATGACTTCTATGTCTAGTCACCGTACCAAGTGTGTATGTATTATCTTATAATGGTTATGTAATTAATGGTTATACATTCTATAGAGATGAACATGATGAAGATAGTACCATGAAAAATAGTGGAGTTACACTTGTGGCTGAAGCGATGCATGTTTCTGTTAGTAAGGACAGAAATCCAATTTATGAAAATATGTCATACTTTGGTATTATCAAACAAATATGGGAGTTGGATTATAAGACATTCCAATTGCCGATTTTTCAATGCAAATGGGTTGATAACAATAGTGGTGTTAAAATAGATGAATGGGGATTTGTGAAAGTTGATTTTAGTAAATAAGGGTACAAAGATGAACAATTTATAATGGCATCACAAGCGGTACAAGTTTTTTATGTTCCAGATCCCACAAACCGAAAGTGGTCGATTTTTTTGTTATCGTCCAAAACTACTAAAGGGTATGATGAAAATTCAGTTGAGGATGACCCTTTCAGTGGTATGTCACAATCATTTCGCAGTGGTCCCAATGTAGATGATGTTATGTATGTTAGAGGAGACCACAATGAAGGGATTTGGATAATCAATAGAGGTGTAAAATCCCTTCAGCATTTGAAAAAAAGAAAGAGAGTTCAATAAACAGGTTATATTTTGTTTGTAATATAGATCTTTTTATCTCATGTTATTATCTTATCATTACTGTATTTATGTAATCTAAATTAATTTTTCAACCACTTTTGCAGATAATGACTTCTTCATGTTCTGGTGCTCATAACCTCGAGGTTGAACAAGTCTCTCAAGTTTTTGTTGTTGTTTTTGCTGCTGCTGCTCACAGTGCAGAGCAACAAAAAGTTTTCAAACCTATTTTTGATCCTAGTGTTGAGGTCCAAAAACCATCAGCACATGTCATTTCAATCATTCTAGATGAACATATAGATGATGTTGATATCAATGAAATGGTCGGGGATGAAGGACCGACGTCGTAGAAAACACAAGTGCGTCGTAGTTTGACGGTGTTAGCCAAAGTTCTTAAGGTGAAAAGAAAAGGCATCAAATTTGATGTCGGATGGAATGCATGAGGACAACATGTGAATCCCAACAAGGCTATGTTTAGTAGTTACATTGGAATTGTCACTCGGAAACGTGTGCCAATTGACATAGATTCATGGCACCATGTTGTGTCCGGGCTAAAGGCTGTGATCTAGGAAGAAATTACGGTAACATTATGATATTATTTCTTTAATTTACTAGAAAATAAAATAATGAAATAGTGTCTTACTCTTCTCAATCTCTTGTAGAGTACATTTATAGTAGATGATTCACACAAGAATTATGTACTAAGTCTTGCAGGAAGTATTCATCGAGTTTTTTGCACAATTTTAACAAAATGTCACCTGAAAGATTCCAAAGGTAAAATAAACCCGCACCCACCCCTTGTCTATGCTCATCTGATATCCCAAGAAGCATGGGATGCATTTATTGGCCATCATGGGGATGGGAAGTTTCAGGTACATTGTGGGTGATAATATGTTTTTTGAGGATATGTGTATTCATCACTTTGATTGTCAATATTTAATTTATGAAACAACAACTCTGTACTGAAAATAAGGAACGTGCATAAAAACCAACATACCCCTATCGTAAATTAAGGATGGGGTATTCTTCACTAGAGAAGAAAATGGTACGTATTTTTAATTTATAGTAATATTGTTAGGTGCCAAGAAACAACATCATAATTATCTTTCTATATTTATATATAGATTAATGAGTCTAAAACAAAAGACACTTCCATCCCATATCATGTGCTATGGAAGGAGGAATGTGTGAATAAGGAAGGAAATCTAGTAGATGAAAACACACAAAAAGTGTGGGAAATATGGGTAAGTATGACACGACAATAAAAAGATATGTTTTAAATTATTATTACATAAAAATAATTAGTTATTTTTTTATATCTGACAGTCACATGAATCAGCTACTCCTATAGCGGATGCAGACCTATTATCGACAGCTTTGAAGTGGCCAGAACAATATGGTCGTGTTAGAGGTGTGGGGTTTGGGGTGACACCCCGAGTATATTATGAGAAAAAAAATAAACGGATGATAGAGATGAAAAATTGAAACAAATGAGCGAAAGACTAGCAACTCTTGAAGAATGATTTCAATGGAAGGGAGAGTTACTAGCAACTTTTATGGGTGGGAAGCAAGGAGAAGACACAACTTAGGAACAACCAGTGCATGAAGATCACAACCCATCCCCCACTATCTTTGAGGTGATCCATTCCCCTCAAATAGCTGTCTTAGACATGGTAATCAATATTCTAATAATTGTTCCCATGAAATGTGAATCAGGAAAACACTGATACTTTTCCTGTACTGATCTCCTATAGGGTGATAATGATTGTGATTTATATCTGTCAACACCCACCTATCACCTTGTAGCGAGGGCTACAGTGTTCAATATCCCAGAGGACAAGCTGCATAATAGACCACTTTCAAAAGATCATCTGAAAGTGACGATTACTATAGCTCATAAGCTAAATGCAGAGCTAACTATTCCACTTGTTGGCAATGATATTCATATGGTCGAAAAGGATATCGGGACATTTATTGCATGGCCTTTAGAACTTGTAAGAGTACATGGGGAAAAGAGGTATTTATTTCCTTTTTTTCAAGATAAACCTTTAACAATTAATGAAAAAAGGGTCTGAACCAATGAATGTTATTATAGATGGAGAAAGGGAAGGGGGTGACAAGAAATGTTGGCTCAAAATCATCTAAAGGATCAACCAACCAATCCCAAAGAGATATTGAAATCACAAAAACACCACCTGTTATCTATCCATATTTACTAGCATTGAAGACTCATGTAGATACGAAGCTAAGAGGTGGTAGTTGTCAAATAGTGGTTTTTGAAAAGAATATATATAGAGGAGAATGTCAAGATTTCTTTACTACTGAAAATGTTAATGAGATCCTTAAAAATGGTTGGCTAGGTGTCACAGTTGTAAATTTATATATGAGGTATGTTTTCATCAATTTATTTTCTAAAAGTTGATATAATGTAAAAATTATGACTAAATTAATTTTATATTATTGACAGACATATATATGAAAAACAGTTGAAGGAATTTCTCCATGATCCAAAATTCAGACTCGTTAGTCCTCATACCACATAAACATATATAATGAAATTAGAGCCATCAAAAAAGGATGAAATAGTGAATGGCTTGCTAAAAACATTTGAAAGAAAGATTACATATGATAGACTCTTCCTAATACCAACCATGCAGGGGTAAAACTCTACGATTAAAGAATATCAATTATATTTTCACTTATTTTATTACTTATTCCATTTTGTGTTTTTAGGCAACATTGGCTACAAATTGTGGTGAACTTGGATACTCCAAAGATTTGTTTTCTAGATTCAATGCAAGGATATCCGACAAACTGACCACACATGATGGAGTTTGTCAATTTGTAAGACACTACATTCTACATTTTAGGTCTAAACATCAAGTAATATAATTTATATTATCTTTTACTAATGATTCTGTTATGAAAGGGTGGTGTATCATTATAGTCTAAAAAAAGGAAGGAGGACAGGGGCTAAGCATAAGGAGGTGAGAAAGTACTACGTCTGAACAAATATCAGGGTATATATAATAAAATTTCACTATCCAAACACATATCAACACAAGTTACTTATTCTCATAATGATCAAATTTTTTTCAGTGTCCAAAACAAAGAAACAATAATGATTTCGGTTATTATGTTAGTAAATTTATGAAAGATATTTTTTTTCATCAACAAACTAGCATCCCTAAAGAGGTATTTTTAAAAACAACTACTATTTCATTTAATTTATTTATTAATTCTTTATTTATATATTTTTTAGTAATAATCTAACTGCCAAAAAGCCTCATACTCACAAGATGATATAGATTTGTTTAGAAATGAGTGGGCTACATACCTAATGGATGATTTTACACAAATAGCATGAAGATCTGACTTGGGGATGTGTACAATTGGCGGTCATTTTTTAGAGGGGTTAAGGAAATCAAAAGATGAAACTTTGTTGTATGTAAATGTTCGTAGGAAAATTTTAATTGTTGTTAAATAAAAAATTCTTTCTTCAATGAGTCATTTTTCCATTTTAATAGATTTAATGTACTAGCAGCATGCAAGAATGATGAACCAATTTTCTTTGGGATTTGGATAATAAAACCCAGTAAAATATCCAAAATAACTTCATATTCAACCAAATGCATGTGGATAGTGTTGATCCTTTAGTCGAATGATCCATGGGTGTGTTGGTGATGTGTACGAGTCAACCCCACCTCAATCTGAGGCACAATGTGACCAGTATCACTCAAAGTGTCTCTCTTTTGTTTAAAATGAACAAACTTTTAAGTGAAAACAACAATTGACCTATGGAAATCCAACCAAACACATTTGGATTATCTTGGTACTTTAGGAGAATGATCCATGGGTGTGTTGGTGACGTGTAAAAGTCAACCCCACCTCAATCCAAGTCACAGTGTGGCCGGTATCACTCAAATTGTCTCTATTTTGTTTAAAATGGACAGAATTTTAAGTGAAAACAACAACTAACCAATGGAAATCTGACCAAAAACATTCATATTGTGTTGATCCTTTAGGAGAATGATCCATGGGTCATTTGTTATGTGTACGAGTCAACCTCGCTTCAATTCGAGGCACGGTGTGGCCGGTATCACTCAAAGTGTCTCTATTTTGTTTAAAATGGACGGAATTTTAAGTGAAAACAACAACTGACCTACAGAAATTGGACCAAACCCCGACCCAATATGAGGCACGGTGTGGCCGGTATCGCTCAAAGTGTCTCTCTTTTGATTAAAATGGAAAAAAAATTAAGTGAAAACAACAACTGACCTACGGAAATATGACCAAATGCATTCGGATTGTGTTGGTCCTTTAGGAGAAAGATCCATGGGTGTGTTGGTGATGTGTACAATTCAACCCCGCCTCAATATGAGTCACGTTGTGTCCGGTATCACTCAAAGTGTCTCTCTTTTGTTAAAAATGGACAAAATTTTAAGTAAAAACAACGGAACTATGGAAATCTGACCAAACGTATTCGGATTATGTTGTTCCTTTAGGAGAATAATCCATGGGTGCATTGGTGATGTGTACAGGTCAACCCCGCATCAATTTTAGGCACGGTGTGACCGGTATCACTCAAAATGTTTCTCTTTTGTTTAAAATGGACAGAATTTTAAGTGAAAACAACAACTGACATACAAAATTTGACCTAACGCATTCGTATTGTGTTGATCCTTTAGGAGAATGATCCATGGGTCATTTTTGTACGATTCAACCCCCCCTAGACACCCCCATGGATATCCCCCCCCAGACACCCACCACCACCCCTGGACAGCACCCCACCCCTCCTAGACACCACCCCACCACCTGGACACCCCCCCCCCACCACCCTGGACAGCCCCCCCCCCACCCTCTCCCCCCATGGACACCCCCAACCCCCTGGACAGCCCCCCACCCCTTGGACGCCCCCCCCCCCCCCCCCCTCCTAGACACCACCCCACCACCTGGACACCTCCCCCACCCCCCCTGGACACCCCCATCCCCATGGACAGCCACCCCCACCCCTGGACACCACCCCACCCCCCTTGGACAACCCCACCAACCCCCTAGGCCGCCCCCACCCCCTTGCACACCACCCCACCCCTTGGACACCCCCCACACCTCTGGACACCCCCACCCCCTAGAAACCCCCCCCCCCAACCCCTAGACACCTCACCCCCCCTAGACACCCCCATAGACAGCCCCCCCCCCCGACCCCCCCCCCCAGATAGCCCCCACCCCCTGACCCCCCTAAACACCCACCCCACTAGACACCCCCCCCCCCCCACCACCACCACCACCACCCTGGACAGCCCCCCCCCCCCAGACGCCCCCCAACCCTCTGGAGACCCCCCCCCCACCCCTCCTAGACACCACCCCACCACCTGGACACCTCCCCCCCCCCCGGACACCCCCACCCCCATAGACAGCCACCCCCACCCCCTGGACACCACCCCACCCCCCTTGGATAGCCCCACCAACAACTGGACTGCCCCCCCCCCTCGGACACCCCTCCCTCCTGGACACCCCCATGGATATCCCCCCCACCCACCCTGGATAGCCCCCCCCCCAAACACCCCCACCCCTTCTAGACATCACCCCACCACCTAGACACCTCCCCCATCCCCCCTAGACACCCCCACCCCCATGGACAGCCACCCCCACCCCCTGGACACCACCCCACCCCTGGACCCCCCCCCCTCTGGACACCCCCCACCCCTAGAAAGCCCCCCCCCCAACCCCCTAGACACCCCCCTCCCCGAACACCCCCATGGACAGTCCCCCTACCCTGGACAGCCCCCCCCCCCCCAGACACCGCCCTAGACAACCACCCCCCTTAGACACCCCCACCACCCTGGACACCCCCCACCCCCCATGGGCGGCCCCCCAACCCCCTGGACACCCCCCCCCCCCACCCCCACCCATTGGATGCCTCCCACCCCTCCTAGACACCACCCCACCACCTGGACACCTCCCCCACCCCCACCCCTGGACACCCCCACCACCATGGACAGCCACCCCCACCCCCTGGGCACCACCCCACCCCCTTGGATAGCCCCACCAACCCTCTGGACCGCCCCCGCCCCCTAGACACCACCCCACCCTCTGGACACCCCCCCACCCCTCTAAACACCCCCACCCCTGGAAATCCCCCCAACCCCCTGGACACCCCCCACCCCCCTAGACACCCCCATGGACACCCCCCCCCCCCCCGGACACCCACCAACCCTGGATGGCACCCCCACCCCTCCTAGACACCATCCCACTACCTGGACACCCCCACCCCCATGGACACCCCCCACCCATAGACAGCCACCCCCACCATCCTGGACACCACCCCACCCCCCTTGGACAGCCCCCCCCCCCAACCTTCTGGACCTCCCCCTCCCCACCCCCCTGGACCCCCTATCCATTCGGACACCCCCATCCCTCCGAATACCCATACCCCCCTTGTACATCCACCCCAAACCCCTGAATAGCCCCCCCCCAACCCCCTGAATTCGGAATTGAATTCTTTATGTATTTAATTAACTTATGAATTATGTGTTAATTGTGTATGGGTATACTTGGTGTAATTACCTTATGAATTATGTGTTAATTTTGTATGGGTATACTTGTTGAGATGCTAAATTTTTTACAGGTTTTGTTTGGGTGTGCTGCTATAGAATTTGATGTTGCAGCAGACAGGGCATTTATCAGCACTTTTTTAGCGCTGATAAAGGATCAACTTATCAGCGCTAAAAAATCACTGATAAAAAACACATTTATCAGCGCTTTTTTAACGCTGATAAAGGTGTCCTTTATCATCACCTTTTTAGCACTGATAAAGTATCCCTTTGTCAGCGCTTTTTTAGCACTGATAAAGGCTTCCTTTATCAGCAAATTTTTAGTGCTGATAAAGGATCCCTTTATCAGTGCTTATTTAGCGCTGATATAGGGGACCCCCACCCCCCCCCCCCCCCCTTTATCATCACTGAGCTTTACAGCTCTTTTTTAGCGATGTTAAAGCCCGTTTTGAGCACTAATAAAACCCGTTTTTGTAGTAGTGTATATTTTGATTTCCCATCTGTCTATGGGTGGAAAGTTGTACTCAAAAATACCTGAGTACCTAGAACCTTCTATAAAACATGATAGAAGAGAAATGTGAAACATTTATCATGATATAAAATAATACTATAAGGTACCTCATGAAAATTTACTATCTCCCAGGCATAAAAAATTCCCAACTAGCCAATAGTGAAAGTCTCTCATATCAACAAGAAATACACTAACTTGGTCAACCAATACACAATCACCCATATTTTTTCATTATTTTTAGGCATCCTCATAATTAAAACCATAAAATATATGGTAATAGAATAATATTTATATTACCTTTTACAATGTGAAAAAAATAATTTCAACAACACTAAAAAATCATTGTTAATCACAACGTTGATAAAGGGGGCCTTTATCAGTGCTCGAAATAGCACTGATAAAGGCCTACCTTACCAGATGTGCTGTTAATATAACATCACACCCAAAAAAACTTGTAACAAATCAATGAAAAATATATAATTTAATTTAAATAAATTGAAAATTATTATGAAATAATACATTAATAAAATATCAATTTTTATTAAAAAGACACATTTGGAGTTATACCAGCCACATCGTGTGTCGGATTGAGGTGAGACTAATTCTTACCTATCACAAATTACTGATGGATCATTTTCCTAAAGTATAAAATCAATCCAAAAGAATTTTCATGTTTTTTAGTATGTCAGTTTTGTTTTTTTACTAAAATATCATTTCAAACTAGAAACATGTATTTTGAGTCAAACTAGTCTCATTATGTGATAGTTTATTGTGAGACTACTTCATACACATCACAAATGACTTATGAATCATTTTCCTGAATTAAAAATACAATCAGAGAATTTTTTATTGGTTTTAGTGAGTAATATGTTTTGAACTAAAATGTCAATTTTAAACTGATAAAGAACACTTTTAGTCATATCAATCACATAGTGCATCATATTGGGTTTTGGTTTATTAATACATGTCACAAATGACTCATGGATCATTTTACTAAAGTATAAAAACAATCCAAATGTGTTTTCTCATTTTTCAGTATGTCACTTATTCTTTTTACTTAAATTAATGTCAATATTAAATAAGAAGACACACTTGGAGTCATAGAAGTTACATTGTGCATCGGATTGAGGTGTAGTTGACTCTTAAATGTCAAAAATGGCTCATAGATCATTATCCTAAATTATCAAAACAATCTGAACTTTTTTTCTCGATTTTCAGTATGTCACTTATTCTTTTTACTAAAATTAATGTCAATTTTTTAGAGATACTTTGAGTTATACCAGCCACATTGTGAATCATATTAAGGTTAGTTTGATTCCTACATGTCACAAATGACTTTAAATCATTATACTAAAGTATCAAAATAATACGAATGGGTTTTCTTGGTTTCAGTATTCTATTTGTGTTTTTTTTACTAAAATGTCATTTCAAATATGAAACAGGCATTTTGAGTCATATCGGTCGCATCATGCATCGATTTGATGTGAGACTTCATCAAACACATCATAAATGACTTATGAATCACTGTCATAAATTATCAAGAAAATAAGATTTTTTTTATTGGTTTTTAGTGAGTGACACATTTTGAACTAAAATATCAATTTTAAACTGATAACGGACACTTTTAGTCATACTGGTCACATCGTGCATTGGATTGAGGTGCGGTTGATTCCTACACATCACAAATGACTCGTGAATCATTTCCCTAAAGTATAAAAAATAATCTGAATGTATTTTCTTGGTTTTTTATGTCACTTTTTCTATTTACTTAAATTAGTGTTAATTTTAAATAAAAAGACATGCTTAGAGTCATAGTGGTCATACAGTGCATCGGATTGAGGTTTGGTTGACTTCGACACATCAAAAATGAATCATGGATCATTTTCCTAAATTATAAAAATAATCTGAAAGTTTTTTCTTGGTTTTTAGTACGTCACTTGTTCTTTTTACTAGAATTAATGTCAATTTTAAATAAAAAGAGACACTTTGAGTTATACTGGACACAATATGCAATATATTGAGGGTTGGTTGATTCCTACACATCAAAAATGACTTATAGATTATTTTACTAAAGTATAAAAAAATAAAAATGTGTTTTATCGGTTTTAAGTATGCCTGTTGTGTTTTTTACTAAAATTTCATTTCAAAATGGAAACACACATTTTGAGTCATACTGGTCGCATCATACATTTGTTTGACATGATACTGCATCATAAGTGTCAAAAAGGAAATATGAATCATTTTACTAAATTGACAAGATAATCGGGGCAAGTTTTCTTAGTTTTCAGTGAGTGACACATTTGTAACTAAAATGACAATTTTAAACTGATAACGGTCAATTTTAGCCATATTGGTCACATCATGTGTCGGATTGAGGTGTGGTTGATTCCTACATGATAAAAATGAATCATGGATCATTTACCTAAAGTATTAAAATAATAAAAATGTTTTTTATAAGTTTTCATTATGTTTCATGTTCTTTTTACTTAAATTAAAGTCAATTTTAAATAAAAAGACACACTTGGAGTCATAGTGGTCACACTATGCATCTAATTGAGGTTTGGTTGACTCTTAAACATAAAAAATGACTCATGAATCATTTTAATAAATTATAAAAACAATTTTAATGTTTTTTCTTAGTTTTCAGTATGTCACTTGTTCTTTTTAGTAAAATTAACATCAATTTTAAATAAAAAAGACATGTTGAGTTATACCAGTCACAGCATGAATCATATTGAGGTGAGGCTAATTCCTACATGTCATAAATGACTTATGGATCATTTTTCTAAAGTATCAAAACAATATGAATGTGTTTTATTGGTTTTGCAGTATGTCACTTGTTATTTTTAATAAAATTAATGTTAATTTCAAATAAATAGGCACACTTAGACTTATATAGGTCGCACCATGTGTCTGATTGATGTGTGGTTGATTCCTAAACATCTAAAATTACTTATGGATCATTTTACTGAAATATCAAAACAATTAGAAATTGTTTTATTTGTTTTCAGTATGCCACTTGTTCTTTTTACTAAAATTAATGTCAATTTTAAATAAATAGACACACTCTTAGTCATACTAGTCACACAGTGAATCATATTGAGGTGTGGTTGACTTACACATGTCACAAATGAATTATGAATCATTTTACTATTGTATAAAAACAATCAAAATTTATTTTCTCAGTTTTCAGTATGTCAATTGTTCTTTTTACTAAAATTAATGTCAATTTTAAATAAAAATAGGAACTTTGAGTCATACTAGGAACATCGTGTATCATATTGAGTTGCAGTTGATTCTTACATGTCACAAATTACTTATGGACCATATTCTCAAAACAATATGACTAGGTTTTCTCATTTTTGAGTATGTCAGTTTTGTTTTTTACTAAAATTTATGTTAATTTTAAATAGAAAGAAGCACTTAGAGTCATATATGTCACACCGTGTGTTGGATTGACGTACAGTTGATTACTACACATCCAAAAGTATTGAAACAATCTTTAACTTCCAATTTTATCACGATTTACATTGTATTTAATTTTCTAACTATCAACACTACATATTGACTTGGTGTTCATTGTTGAAAACCTTTCTCATTGTTAAAATCTAGGAGAGTTCAGGAAGATCATGTGACAATTATATCACATGAATTCACTTTAATGAGCACATGATCTTCTTCCACTCTTCTAGTTTTCAATGATATTTTTTTCTGCTAAATAACATCGAATTTATGCAGTTTTTGTAGCCTGAATAAGAGAAGCAACAGAAAGCATAAAGATCTATAAAAAACTAAATAAGTGTTAGATAAAAATTATCAATAAATAAGCTTAAAAATAATAGATAAAATGATGAGAAGATGAATTAAATAAGTAGTAGGAATTCAACTTTTCATGATAGTTGTATACATTTTCGACCCATTTCTTTGATTTCATTATCTCAGTTGCAATCTCAAAGCCCAATTTCTGAAGTGCATGAGAAGCTTCGAACAAACCACCCCAACTCGAACAAAAGAATCCACCTATATAAGAAAACAAATATTATGTGAGTAATACTAAAAAGAAGTAATTAAACATAAATATGAAATAATACACTACTTTTATGGAAGTCACATATTCATTCTATTTGTGTATATTCTTCCATCAAGTATGTTGTCCATTCATTTCTAAGAAAATCTATATCATCTTGTGAATATGAGTATTTTTGACAACCATAGTAGTATTGAAAAAATATAAACATGCAAAGGATTAATAAATATTTTAAATTAAATAGTAATTAGATTTGAAAATACTTCCTCAGGGATGCTAGTTTGTTGATTGAATATGATCTCTCTCATAAATTTAGAAACATAATAACCATAATTTTTCCATTTTTTTATTTCGGACATTTCAAAAACATTAATAAAAATAAGTAATTTGTTTTTATATGTGTTTGGATAGTGAAATATTATTATATATACCCAGATACTTTTCCAATTGTAGAACTTTTTAACATCTTTATGATTATCCCCTGGTATCATTCCTTGTTTTTCATGATAATCATACACCACCATATCATAATAGAAACCACATTAAAATATAATCAAAATTATACAACATGAATCTTAGTTATAAAATTTTGTATGTAGTGTATTAATTATTGAAAAATTATATCATGTGTGGTTGGTTTCTTGGGTATCCATGCATTCAATCAAGGATATAAATCTTTAGATTATCCAAATTGAACTTAATGAGAACCCAATATTTCCTAAAAACACAGAAAGTAATAAGTAATTAAAGAAAAAAATATATATTTTATATGATTAAATTTTAGAGTTTTACCCCTACATTGTTCATATTAAGAATATTCTATAATCTAAAAGTTTACTTTCAGACAATTTGACCAGGCTTACCACTATTTCATCCTTTTTTTTAATCTATTATGGGTTGTTCTGTAGAGGTGGTGTGAGGACTAACAAGTGAAAAAATTTCCATGGGGAAATCACTTCAAATTTTTTTGATATATACACCTTTTAAAAATATGAAATGTATTTAGTTATAATTAACATAGTATATCAACTTTTGGAAAATAAAATAATGAAAACATACCTCATGTATAAATTTACAACTAAGGACCCTAGTCAATCATAGTCAAGGATTTAATTTACATTTGCAACACCAATGAAGTCTTGAACCTCCTCTCTGTACATATTTTCTTAAAAATCAACTATGTGACTACAAACATTTTTTAACTTTGTATCCACATGAACATTAAATGATAGAAAATGAAGATATAGAGAAGAAAGTGTAAAGATGCTTTCAGAAGATATTTTTTATTGGTTCATTGATCCTTTATATGGTTTTGATTCGGTATTTCATTTCACTATCTTCCTTTTGTCCATCTATAATAATATTTATTGGTTTAGACCTTTTTTCATCAATTGTTAAAGTTTTTTCTTGAAAAATAAATTGGAAATGAATACCTCCTTGTCAACATGTTTTTTACAAGATGTGACAACCATGAAAAGAATATTTCAATAGTTTGGTTGAATGTATGAATATCATCATCATCATGTGAATTAGGTAGCTTGGAACTCAGCTCATGATCTACACTAATTTCCACTCTCACATGACTTGTTGAAAGTGTTCTCTTGTGTAGACTGTCTTCTTAGATATTGAACATTATAGGCCTTGCTACAAGGTAATGGGTGGGTGTTTATAGATATAAATCACAATCATTTTCACCCCGTATAATATCATTATAGGAAAGGAATCATTGTCTATCTGATTTACATTTCACAGAAACAATTATTAGAATATTTATTACCATGACTAATATAGCTCTTTGAGTGGAATGGATCACCTCAAAGTTGGTGGGGGTGGGGTGAGATCATCATGCAATGGTTGTTCATGAGTTGTTTCTTATCATTTCTCCCCCCCCACAAAAGTTGTTAGTGTATCTCTATATCATTAGAATTATTCTTCAAGGGTAGCTAGTCTTTGTTTCATTTATTCACTTTTATCCTCCTCTACCTTTTTTCTCAAAATATGTTTGGGGTATCACCCCAAAACCCGTACCTCTAAAACGACCACACTTTTCTAGCCACTTTAAGTCCACTAATAGTAGGTGTTCATCTGGTATAGATGTTACTAATTCTTATGACTATGTCGGATAGAAAATATTGTAAAATAAGTAATCATTGTTATGTAATATCGATTTAAATAAAAACAAATTTTTATTATGTCATACTTAAATATGTTTACCACACTTTTTGTGTGTTTTTATCTATTAGTATCTCATCTTTATTTACACATGCCTCCTTCCATAGCACATGGCATGATATAGAAGTGGCTTTAGATTTGGATTCATCAATATGAATATAAATATAGGAACATAATTATGTTTTTGTTTCATGTAACATAAAAGTATTATATTATATTTAAAATGCGTACCAATTTTTTTCAAGTGAAGTGTACCCCATCCTTTCTTTATCGTAGGAGTACGTTGGTTTTTCTGCCCATTCCTTATTTTCAGCACTTAGTTACTATTTCATAAATAAATAAAATTCAATCAAATTGATGAATACATGTATCATTAAACAATGTATTACTAGCCACAATATACCTGAAAAGACACACATACACAAAATCCATTAAATGCATCCCATGCTTCTTGGGTTATCAGTTGTGTATACATAAGTAGTGGGTGAGGGTTTATTTTCCCTTCAGTATCTTTATGATGATGTCTCACTAGAATTTTGTGAAAGCCTCTATGAATCCTTCCAGAAAGAATTAATATATATTTCTTATGGGAGTCATGTACTATAAATTAACTCTACAAAAGATGATGAAGAGTAATTCAATGTTTCTTTATTTTATTTTTTAGTAAAATAAAGAAATGATATCATAATGTTACCATAATATCTTACCAAATTTATGTCTTAAGCATGGGAACAATAAGGTACCATGAATCTATATCAATAGTAACACGTTATCGAGTGATGATTCCAATGTAACTACTGAACATGGACTTATTGGGGTTAACATATTGGCCCCACATATTCAATCTGAACTCATATTTGATTCCTTTGATTTTCACCTTAAATATTTTTATTAACACCGTCAAACTACAATGCTCCTATTTTTTCTGCTTCATCAGTCCTTCATCACCTACCACTTCCTCAGATTCAACATCTTCAATATAATATTCATCTATAGTGTTATCATCGGCATGTTTAGATCCTCATTGTACTTCTACACTAAGAGAAACAACAGGTTTAGAAACATGATGTTCCTCAAGATTGGGAGCACCAACACGTGCAGAAGTTCATTTTTCCTCTGCACTGTGAGTAGTAGTAGGTTAAGAGACCTATTATTCCTTAGGATTGGGATCACCAACATCTATAGAAGTCATTATCTATATAATTGGTTTAAAATTTAATTTAGATTACAAAAATGCAGTAGTGAACATATATTAACATGAGGTAACACAATGTATATTACAAAAAAAAGATAACATGATTATTGAACTCTCTATTTTTAAATACTTAAGGGATTTTACCCCTCTATAGACTATCCAAATCCCTTCATTTTTGTCTTCTATGTCATAAAAAATGTCATCAACATTGGGACCACTACAAAATGATTACGACACCCTAATGAAAGGGCCACCCTCAGCTGAATTTTCATCTGACCCTTCTTCAGTATTTTTGGTCAATAACAGAACAATTGATCCCTTTTGGTTTGAGGGATCTTGAACATAAAATACTTGTACTACCTATGATGCCATTATAAATTGTTCATCTTTTTACCTTTTCTTACTGAAATCGACTTTAACAAATCCCAATTCATCAATTTTAATAGCACTGCTATTATCAACCCACTTGAATTGAAAAATCGGAACTTGGAATGTTGTATAATCCAACTCCCATATTTGTTTGATGATGCCAAATTATGACATATTCACGTAAATTGTATTTCTATCCTTAGTACTAGAAACATGAATTTCCTCATCCACAAGTGTAACTCCACTATTTTTAATGATACTATCTCCATCATGTTCATTTGTATAGAATTTATAAACACTAATTACATAACCATTTTAAGATAATACATACACAGATGGTACTCTGGCTAGCCATTCAAGTCGTTTTGAATTTGAATTTGGATTTTCATCTGACTCCTTAAAAGTATGGTCTTGAAACCATTATATAAACTAGTTATTATGTGTATTTGATATCCACATTTAAGGTATTGATGGATTAAAATTCCTAAGAATTTATTTGTGAGTTTCAACATATGGGGAAACCTCCAAACTATTATGAAAAACAAAAAGGTGGTCCTCCTCCTGATCTATAATATTGATTGTGATAATATCTCTTCCAAAAAATCCTTCAACCGTAATCCACCCAGTGTGATGAGATTTCTGTATAATAATGCTTTCCACACTAGATAGGTATTTGGTACAGAATTCAACAGCTTCCTTAACCATATATCTCTCTATAATACAACCCTATGATTGACTTCAATTTTTGACATACACTTTCAAAATATCCATATACCGTTCAATGGGGTTCATCCGTCTATAGTGTATAGGACCACATAGTCAAATCTCTCTCACCAATTGAACCATCATATCAAAGAGTGTTGGTGGGAATAACATTTCTAATTCACATAATATGATAGAAATTTATCTTTCCAAGGTCAGTAATTTCATCAGGTCTATAACTTTTCAGCATACATCTTTGAAGAAGAAACAGTGCTTGGTTAATGTATGATAGATATTATTGGGAAAAAATTAACATAAAGATATAGGAATTTTATCTTGCATCAAAACATGGAAGTCATATGATTTCAGACCATTTAACTTTAAATTGATCATTGAAAAGATATTATTGATATTCAATTAATACCCATCTAGAACCTTTATATCATCCAAGAAGTTTCAAAACTAATATCTCTCATACCTAGAAAGAGTGTAAGTAGATAGAGGAAGAAAAGTTTATTTTTCATCCTTCACTGGCACCAACTCTTCTCTTATTCCCATGTCAATCATGTCCAACCTATCCTTAATTCCATTTTTTGTTTTTCTATGTGCATTTCTCAATGTTCTAATAACACTATAAAATACATTTTTTCAACATGCATAACATCATGAAAATGTCTGATGTACACACAATTCCAGTATGGTAATTCAAAAAAATGATATCTTTTTCCAATCGGTTTTTGTAAAGTTTTTCTAAAATGGTTTAACAAAATCAATGTCCACATATTTTACTTTCTCAAATAGTTCATCACCTGTTATTGTAGATGGTGTTATACGTTCTTCTAAACTTCCATCAAATGATGTCGTCCAAGATTGGTACTTATTCCATCAGGGTAGAAATCTATGATGTACTAGAAACATAGTATTTGATGAATGTTTCAACCTAATTGATTGTTTACCTTGTTCACAAATGATAGACCATTGAGTTCCTTTAATTCTATATCCTAAAAAATTTCCATATGCACGAAAGTCATTTATCATCATGGAAAACATGTATCTTAACATCAAATATTCAATTCTATAACCATCATACGACGTAACACCTAAATCCCATAACAATTTAAAATCCTTGACCAATGAAGCCAGATAAACATAAATATCATTACCTAATTGTTTTGGTCCTAATAAAAACATAAATAACATGATGTATTTTCATTTCATGCATAACCATGGTGGAAAGTTATAATTTACCAACATAACCGGCCATGTAGTATGAGTTCTTCTTTTAAAACCAAAAGTATTCCCTCCATATGTAGATAATGCAAGGATAAGGTTTCTCATCTTATTTCCAAATTCAAGATAATCGTGATCAATTTTCTTCCACTAAGGAGAGTATTTCGGGTGAATAGTTTCCCATATTTATTTTTTGTATTTTTAGGCCATGTTAATTTCCATACAGTATCCTCACTTCCATATAGGTTCCTAAGCCTTGAAACGATTGAAAAGTACCATACAAATTCATAATATCTTATTCATCTTTCTTGTATCGAGAAGTTCCACATTTTGGGAATTTTGTAAGTGATTTTTAGTCCTTATGAAACAGTTTACAATTATTCAGGAAGGGGTGTATACTTTCAAAGATCATACCCATCGAGCATATCATTCATTTTGTGTCATATGTTTGGATAGGGAGATCATTATCTCTTGGGAGCATGTCATTCAAGAGAGAAATTAGTTCTTTCAAACTAGCATCACTTCATCGATTTCCTACTTTCAAATTATACAGCTCTGGTATGACTGAAAATGTTGTATATTTAGTGAAATCGATGTACAATAGAGTCTTTGCACAACTATTTAACTTCTAAAACAATTTTGGGAAATCAAGAAGTTCATATTCAATTGTCCTTGTTATTTCCTCAATACACTACAACAAAAACCAGGTTTAGCGGCGGTTTTTTGGCGGAGGTTCACAAAACTGCCGCTAAAAGTTTTCGCCGAAAGGTTTCGCGGCGGTTTTTAATAAACTGCCGCAAAACCCGAAATTTTTTAAAACAGTTGCGACCCTTACCTACCCCCACCCCAATATTTCCCCCAAACCCTGCGCCCTCCCTTCTTCCCCTAACCCCCCCGGCGACCCGCAACCTCTAGATCTTTCCCCAAACCCCCGCGCCCTCCTGATCTTTCCCCTAACCCCCGTCCGGCGACCCGCGACCTCCGGCGACCCCGCGACCTCAGGCGACTCCGCGGCCTCCATCTCCGGCGACCTCGCGACCTCCATCTCTGGTGACCCGTCTTTTCCAGGTATGTATCCATTTAACTAGGTTTGAAATATAGAAAATTTTGATAGATATTATGGTTATGGTAGGTATTGTGTTATATTTGAATATTTTGATTAATTTTTAGTATTATTTTGTTTCTTTGATATTCAGTTTGTGGATGTGCTGTGAAAATCATTTTATGTGCATCAAAAAATATATTTCCCTAGAAAACATTCCTTTGGTTATAAATCAATTCCATATAAATTGTTTGTAAAATGTGCTTAGTTTGATGAAATATTTTGAAACCATTGATTTTATTAGGAATTTAGAAAATAATTGATGTGATTGTTGTGTGAAATGTGTGTTTTTTAAATGATTGTTTTATGGAAAATCATTCTAATTTGATAGGAATCCTTTGGGATTTGTTTGATAATTTTCTATTTTTTGGAAAATTATTGGGATTTTTTTCTTATTTTAAATCATTTGAATTGGTTTTCTGTAATAATTTTTTCTTTTAAAAACCAATTCAGTTTTAAAGGAATTTGGAACCCCATGGGGGGTTTGAAAAACAGACTATTTTAATTTAATGAAATTGATATAGTAAATGTTTTTTAGATTAATTAAATATTGAGATTTGAGAATCTTAGGTGGTATCAAGAAATGTTTGATAATGTTTTAGGATTTACGTATGCAATTTGGTTCTTTTACAAGAACATGTGTTATTTGAAAATTTTATTTTTGGAAAATGCATTTTTTGAGAATGGTTTTTTTATTCTTTTGTGAATTTTGTTGTTTTAAAAGAATTTATAGGGGAATGTGATGTTCCATTTAGGATGTTTTGGGATATCTTGGTGTGATTTTGGGGAAACAAATACTTAAGGGTCTATGCTTTAGTTTATTTGATGTGATCCCCCCTCCAAAAAAGATCTATTATGAAATTAGAGTGTTCATATTATGGGTTCTTCCAACTTTTTTTGACGCTGTCTATGATCCAATTGGAGTGGTTGGTGTGGTTTCATTTTTGGGGTGATGTGATTTAGTTTACTTAAGGAATCACATCATTAGTGGCTCTATTAGGGATTTTCTAGTCTAGTAGTTTAGAAACTTGAACCTTGGAATAACTATTAGATCGATGAGGATATGTTTTTCTTGGAGTCTACTGGGTGATAACATGGAATGATAAGCAGTAATGAAATTTTATAGAAAACATTGGTAAAAATTTCCCTTTTTCCTAGTTCTAAACAAAAGTAGGTACATAATGTATATCAATTATAACTCAGAAATCCAATCAATACAAAAAAAATAAGCAGTAGAGGCATAAGTACCAAGGAACACTATAGTTTAGACTAGAAGAATACTTATACCATAATAAATCATGTGCACAATCCAATTCCTATAACACATGCCTAGGAAGAAGAGAGAGAGGAATCAACACCACTATAGAAAGAGATGCTTCGTGATCCTCCTTGTTTTATGTGGGATTTCTATAATCCCCCTAGAAAGAACCAACTTCCTTATTATCACATAAAATGGAAAGTATCTCCGAAAACATTTGTAATGGCCCATTTCATCCCACGATCGTGATATTGACTTCTAGGGTCTTATCCCGCATATTTTTTCTTTATGTTATCTTTGGACCTCAGGAATATCCATGAAAATGCCTCAGGATTTGAGAGGTATCCACACCACCTTATAACGGTGTTCTTCACGGTCCTCCTCTTTGATATGGGATTTCCATAATCCCCACCCCCACCCTGATGGGCCCAACATCCTCACTAGAACAACACATGGAAACTTTCTTTAATGCAATATATAACTGCCTAGTCTAGCCCATGATAATGATATTTTCTACTTTGGTCCTAACCCACATGATTTTACTTTACCAGAAACATTCCCTCATTCATCCCTCGGGGAAAGACCTTATGATGGGAGAGGTATCAAGAACACCATCTAAAAGGTCATTTCATGTTCATACTCCTTAGATGAGGGATTTCTACTATTAGGTGGTACAGATACATATCCTATCATGATGCCTTTTCCTGGGGGATTCCAGAGGTCGACATCCTAGGGAATGATAAACTGTGTGGGCTAGTCCCAAAGAAGATAATATTATAATCATGGGTTGGAATTTTAATTATAAAACGGTATCACATCAAGTGTCTATTTGAAGTTATCATGAGGATATTGGTACCATAGAGGGTGTTGGATTATGGAAATCCCACATCGAAGGAGGATGATCAAGAAGCAGCCGTTTAGAATGTGGTGTGGATACCTCTTTCATCATGAAAAATTTTCCTAGGGACTGCTAATGTCTAAAGACCAGGGAAAGAAAACCCATGTGGGATAGTCACAAAGAATAAAATATCATGTTCTTGGGCTAGATAGGCCATCATGAAATATTATAAATTGAAGAAAACCTATGATGTAGTAAATAAATGAATGACAATCTAGTGGAAGAGACTAATTAAAAATTTATTAAAAGTGTCCAATGATTGACTATACAAAAGATGAATAGATATCATAGTGACGATACATATCTGAAAGCAGTACATAATACATCATACTTGATAACAAAGTACAACAATAAAGAAAGGAAAAAATGCCCTTTGGGTGATCTCCATGAGAATCTGGAGCTCTAACTCATTCATTTAATCTCTACTCACATATAAAAGCAATATAGTGGTCAACCTAGATCTTAGAAATAAAATGATTACTCGAGTTCCAAGGTTATACAAGAATGTTTTGAGCTATAAGTCTTAGTAGGATGGAACCCACATTGTTTAGCCCCATCTATAAAATGAAATATTAATTTAGAAGTGTTTCATATTAAAAAAATTATAGTGATATAAAATTAGTAATTGAAACGTTTTTGGGTTTATAAACAAAAACATGTCCCCTAAAACCTACTTATACTGAAGACATATGTTTTAAAGTATGTATATATGCAATCATAATATGTGTACCAATGCCAAAAGTAAAAAAGGAAACACAAAAAGGTTTACACATAATATTGGGATTAGGCCTGGGGTATAATTCCAATTTCATAACAAAAGTATTCTAATAATAATGATATAAAATTCACAATTTCATACTATGATATAAATAGAAGCAATAGGTATAGCATAATAAATTAACCAATATAATCAATCAATTCAATTAAATCAAATCCTATGGTAGATTCTGTGCTCGTCCATGAGGTATCACTACAGTACATCCATTCCAAATATACAATTCCACCAATCCTATACAAGGAAATAGTTTTGAAGGTCCAAGTATTTCTCATGGTATGGTAACCATGAGTCTGTTCTGGGTATCTCAGATAAGGGACTGATTATCTTCTAAGGCTTGGAATATCCATTTTTCTAATGGGTCTATCCTCAGTTTCCCCTTAAGGAATTGTTATCACCCAATGGTATAATTTAAATCTCATGGTTGCCCTTTCCCAGTGAACAGAAAACATGACTTCCCTAGTGTGTCATGGTATAACCACCCGAACATAGGATTCTATCAATGAGTCCTTATTATGAAAAAAATTCTTTATGTTATCTTTTTTCAGAAGATTCATATCAAGAAAGGAATATATCTCAAGTTAATGAATTTAAATATTTCATACAACTGAAAAACATCTCATCCAATAAAAATAGCATTATGATTTTAGAAAAATCAACCATGTAGCAATTTCATACCATTTTTAACATTTTAATATCTCAATCTAACAATATTTTAATATATAAACATAGACACTAAAATAGGTAATACTCGTTAAAAACATGCATAAATAGTTAAATATAGACAAAATCATGTTCCATAAATAATCCTCGAACAATAAGTCATCAACGATAACAAATAAAACAAAACAACAAGATTTTCCATGAAAACAATTAAATAAATGGGTTTCTCATGCCACCCTCCACATTTCATTCCAATTAAACCACTTAATACAAAGAAAATCAATTCATAATGAATAAACCATTTATTCAAAGAAATATCATTAAATTTATCTAATCATGGAAATTCATTTTATTATAACAAGGTCTTGTCAATATAAAAAGTAATGGAAAGTAATTCTTCATGAAAAAACTTTCCATAAAAATCATGATATTTAATTATCAAAAATATTCAATTGAATTAATGATTCTATAAAACACATAGAATGTGAAACAATGAAGAGGGAAATTACCTACTTTGGTAATCCCTTATATAAATAAAATGAAACACTTAAGAGGTGTTTGGTTATAAATGTACATTTTCTACTTTTCCTTAAGAAATTTGAAATTTGTTGTGAAACTCACCATGAATATGACATGATATTTATTTCATTCTGTCAAATTATAAATTATAAAGGATGAATAACCATTTACAAAATTCACTATGTGAGGAATTACCTCTCATGTTCCATGTTAACAATATTTGGTTCCATTTGTCACATTAAATTTCTTATAACCTAGAAATACCGTTTATATAATCAAAGGAGGTCACTTAGTTGGGACTTGGTCATTATATCACTTGAAAACTTGGGAAATTCCATCTTTAAAGTATAACAAAAAATAGTGTGTTGGTTTAAATAACCATTTTACTAAAAAGAGGGAAACACCCTTAATAGATATAAAAATGTCTAAGTAAGATGTGTTATTTATGACAAAACGCAAAATTATGTATAAGGAAAACATCAATGAAACAATGTCAAGAAATATAAATAATCATAAGTTATCATTTTGAGTTTTCTCAGATAGCACATGTCCATTTGAGGGGTTTAATTACAAAACCATGACTTGTTTATCAAATGAAAAAAATATCATAACTAAAAACTTCTTCAAAAAAAGAATATAAATATAAACAATAAGAATTAAGAAGGAGGATAAATGAAATTTGAAGCATTCTTGAATTAAAGAGGCTATGAGAGGGACCCTAACTTGAAGAAAATGAGTTGAAGACTCGGCACATGATAGATTTTTCAGCGACCACCCTAAATCACATTATAAATGCCAATGAACCACAAATATTTTTACCAGGGACTCATAAATTAAAAAACCCCATAATTTTAAAGGTTTGAAGCTAATAAACAAGAATAAAACCTCACCACAAATGTTTGATATGAATCGAAACAAGTCAAACCATCTCTCCTTTAGTGGTGGTGGCAGGAACACAAATGAACAAGACATAAGAGATCATCTACACAACCTAACATAGAAGATAAGAAATAAAAAAACATTTACCCCTGACATAGGGTTCAAATAAACCGTAAGAGGTGATGAAAGGACCAAAATCAGCTGAGAAATGGGGGGAGAAGGAATAGATGACCATAACTTGGCAGATTGGTAGTGAAAATCAAAGAAGATTGGAAAAATAAATTAATGAGAAAGATCTGAAGAGGGGGATCACACATGTTGTAGGGGAACCACAGGGAGTGGGTTGAGTTCATAAGAGGTTCATTAAGGGGTGTTACACCCCCAGGAGGCAACACCATGGTGGGTGCATGATGTAGGGTGAAATTCCAAAGGGGCTGGTCATGTGGTCCACGTAAGGGATCCCTCCCCCATGGAATCGCTCATTCAACATGAAAGGATCCACCAATGTACATTCCTGACCTTCAATTACATTTCAAATGAAATCATGAAGGAAACCACACATCTAGCATAAAACAAAAAAGGACCAATCGAGCAAGACCAATGGATTTGTAAAATTATTGTGGTGTAAGACCGACTCTCTCTTAGTGTACCTAAAAAATGTCTTGATAGGTGACATAATCATCTCTAAGAATGATAAACTATGAAGACATTAATGGTTTCAAGTCAATCTCACCCGAACTAGAATGAATAACCGTCGAATCATAATCATTCAACTCGTATTGAAAGAAACTCATATTTACTTACTGATGCACTATCATTAGCCAATATTAATGCCTTTACCTCCTTATGCATTAACAGATCATTCACAACTAACCACCAAATACCACTTTGAACAATGTAATTTCTAATGGGTTTTGTCAAAAACCAAAATCATTGACATCGTACAACTAAGAAAGAACTGACACTATTTAATGTTCACAATACTCACTGCATTTAACTCAACTAGACCATTCCTTAATAGTTATCTTTGGTTTTGTTGATTCTACCCAGAAGGACATGTATTTAATAGAAATAACATAACACTCCCCATATTATGAGTTTCCTAATAATCAAAAGAAGAGATATAGTAGCTTCTCAAAAGAACACTAGGTTAGAACCATCATAAATGAAAATGATTAAACATTTGGCATAAACACCAAAACCAGACTGACTGGTGCATTAAAACAACTGAGTCTCTATAAATCATCATGAGTATTTTGATGAACTTGATTTATTTATGCCCGAGTCACTCTACTATAGAGATGACTCATGATATCACTCGGTTGTACAGGGCTCAACGATCGCACTATACTAAACGACTTCATCAAAACATTAAACACTCAATGTTTACCATGTATACTAATTCATACTACCCTATGATTTCATAAGCAATCTTAACAACCTGATTACATTCCATAGGATGTCTTCCTTGTGCATTCATGTATCTGATGATCTATATAAGGGATTTAACCCATCGTATTATTTCCCCATATGACCATTAACTTGGATGATTCTATATCAATACGTCCATCACTAAGGAAAAGAAAGGGTCATGTGACCTATAAAGCGACCGACCTTGCCCAAGGCATGTCACACCGGATGAAATTGAGAATCACTTGGTTGAAATGCCCATATCAAAGGCCTAGAAAAACATGACCATCCATCAGAACTAGGGCTTAATTTTAATAATGGGGTTCAAATAGGGACAATGACAAATGAATGGATCTAATGGGAAGAAAAACCGTGACATTAGGTGTTCACGCTGTCTCCTAGGGACCAGACTTGTTTGGTTTGTCTGGGCATGTTAAGTAAGTGGTAAATGTGATCAATGAATCATCTTTATTATATTATGCATACTTTATGATCAATGGGTCATCTTTATTATATTATGATTCTGCAATATTACACTATCGTATCTTTTATGTAGTCACATTGTGATATACATGGATAAAAGTTGGATCACATTACTGAGGAACACACCTCAGTATGTTAAGGGTTTGAATGAGTTTTTAGATTTTGCAATTTCTAATCGATCCGTTGAAGGGAGAATAAAATGTCCATGTCCTAAATGTAAATTTAGAACATGGTTGAAGAGAGATGAGGTTTATGAACATTTAATACTGAAGCAATTACCTGATCAATATTTGTGTTGGATTTGGCATGGATAATCGAACGTTACAGAAAGATTGAGCACTGATGTTAATCCGCAGAATGAGGTCCCAAGTTCATCGACAATGGAAAATGAAATGCAAAACCTAATAAATGATGCATTCGGCACTACAAGGCACCACTATCAGCATCAAAACATATCAGAACAACCAGAAGAGGGTGCTACAAATTGAAACGTGACAAGTGATGTTTTTGAGACTATAACCCAGGCAGATCAAGATTGTCACATATCATTGGAACCTCCTCTTGATTCTGTGGAGCCAAATGTAAGAGAAAAATTTACTGAGGAAAATGTGTTTCATGATTTAGTTGACGATGGAAATCAAGAGTTGTATTGTGGGTGTTTGAAGTATTCAAAACTTTCATTTCTGATGAAGTTGTATCACATCAAATGTCTATGTGGAATTACAAATAAGGCAATGTCCATGATATTGGAATTGATACGTGATGCATTTCCTGAAGAAAAAATCCCAGAATATTTTTATGATATGAAAAAAGTTGTTAACAAGCTTGGTCTGAATTATACAAAAATACATGTGTGTCCCAATGATTGTATGCTTTATTGGGGAGAGGATTCAAGTAGACAGAATTTCAAGAAACTTTCTTCTTCTAGATGGAAGGAAAAGGGTGATGTTGGAAGTTTGAATGAACATAATTTCATGGAGAAGAAGAAGAAAAGGAGCACACCTACAAAGGTTTTGCGTTACTTTCCTTTGAAGCCTCGATTGCAAAGATTATTCATGTCATCGAAAACCACTGAACACATGAAGTGGAATTCTATAGATAATAACAATGATGGGTTAATGAGACATCCACGAGATACCCAATCATGGAAGATATTTGATTCATTACATCTAGATTTCTCAGCTGATCCTAGGAATGTTCGATTGGGATTGGCTGCCAATGGATTCAACCCATTTGGGACTTTGAGTACAAGTTATAGCATTTGGTCAGTTGTTTTGATCCCTTATAATCTGCCTCCGTGGATGTGTATTCAACAATAATCTTTTATCATTTCAATGATTATTCCTGGAAAAAAAATGCCTGGAAATGATATTAATGTATAATTGCATCCTTTGATTGAAGAATTGCAGGAGTTATAGAGTAACGGTGATGAGACATTTTATGTTTCTTCTAAAACAATGTTCAAAATGCATGCTGCTTTACTGTGGACCATTAATGACTTTCCTGGGCTTGGGAATTTATCTGGTTGGAACACTTATACGGGTTTGGCTTGTCCCATTTATAACTTTGATTTTGAGCCCAAAAGGCTACCTCACAGTAGAAAATGGTGCTTCTTATGCCATCGAATATTTCTCAATGCATCTCATAGATTTCAGCTGAACAAATCAAAATTTAATGGTTTCATTGATCGTTGAACACCTCCAAAGTTGTTAACCAGTTCTGAAATATTAACACAGCTTGAAAATGTTGAAACAGAATTTGGGAAGGTTCATCATTTGAATGATAGCGGAAAATGGGTCCGAAGTGCATCGTCAAGTGAAATCAAAAAGCAACAATGGAAGAAAAAAAGTATATTCTTCAAACTTTCGTATTGGGAATTTAATTTTTTGCACCACAATCTTGATGTGATGAATATTGAGAAGAATGTCTATGATAATTTGATTTTCACATTACGTAATGAGCATGTAAAGTCGAAGGATCATCTTAATGCTCGCAAAGACTTACAAATAATGAACATAAAACGCAATCTATGGCCAGATGAGAATGAAAAGTATGCTCCGGCCATTTTCGCAATGAAAAATAGGGATAAAGATACGTTCCTTCGAATTTTAAAGAATGTGAAGGCATCTGATGGGTATTCGAGTAACATCTTGAGGTGTGTTGACTTTAGGAATCGTAAGTTACATGGATTGAAAAGTCACGATTCACATATTTTGTTACAGCAGTTACTACCATTGGCATTGCGTACATTATTACCTGAAAAAGTTACTGTTGTTGTACTCCAATTCTGCACATTTTTCAGGAAATTATGTGACAAGGTTGTACATCCATTTCAGCTTAACAACCTCCAGGAGAGGTTTTTATTGACTCTCTGTGCAAGGGATATGATCTTTCCTCCATCGTTTTTTACTATCATGATGCATTTAACTGTGTATTTGGTTGAAGAAGCTAAATTAGGAGGCCTCGTTCATTATCGATGGATTTATCCAATTGAGAGGTATTTTATTTATATGTTTTCCAGTTAAGTAAACAATTTTTGACATTTACATAAATTCATAATATTATTATTTTATTTCACAGATATCTTGGGCATTTGAAATCATACGTGAGAAATAAAGCTCAACCAGAAGGCTCTATTACTGAAGGCTATTTGGCTGAGGAATGTCTTACCTTTTGTTCCAGGTATTTAGATGATATTGAGACAAGATTTAATTGAGTGGGACGTGTTGACGACACATCAACTCAATCTCAAATGCATCAGAAATAAAAAATATTTCCTGTTATTGGCCGATCAGTTGAGAGGACCTCAAATGTGACACTGACAGAATTGGAATTATTACAGGCACATAGATATGTGCTGCTGAATAGTGAAATTGCAGATCCATTAATTGAAGATTTGAGGATACAAACAAAGATACGAATGAGAGGCCGAACATGAAATGAGAAAGATATAACGAAAGCTGTGAATAAAGAGCTTGTAGAATGGTTTGCACGACGTGTAAGTTCATAAATATTGCAATAAATATGAATATTAGTTTGACACATGAAATTTTTAAATCTATTAAATTATATTTCTTTTTTCAGATCATGAATACTGATACTCGAGCAGACTTGTCAGAAGATTTGAAGTTTCTTGCTAGAGGTCCTATAAAGCAAGTTAGAAAGTTCGACGCTTATAATGTGAATGGCTTTAGATTTCGTACAGTCGATCGAGAAGTGGGTTTGAAAACATAGAATAGTGGTATATTTACATTTGCTAAAGTGGGATACTATGGAAAGCTGCATGATATTATTGAATTAAACTACCATGGACATTTTTCTGTTGTTTTATTCAAATACAAATGGGTCAATATTATCAGAGGTGTTAAAAGAGATTCATTGCAATTTACTTCTGTGAACTTCTCTCGCTTGATGGATGTTGGTGATCGTGAAATGCATGATCCATATATCTTTGCATCGCAAGAAAAAATGGTATATTATGTGAATGATGTTATGGATGAATGGTGTAGTGTAGTTACTCACGTAATACAAAGAGATTTGTATGATATGGGTGATGAAGTGGAAGATTTGACCTATGAAATTGAATGTCATCAACAACAGGAAGTATAATTATTTGTCCATCATGATATTGAAAATATTAGTCTTGCAAGGATGAATGAAGTGGATGAAGCAATGGAGCAGGAAACCGACATGATTGAAGGGGAAAATGATTGTATGTACAATTATTCATTCATGCAGCAACCACTTGTTTCATTTCTGCAGTCATTCATTATCATTGTTATATATATTTTGTTTGTTAGTACTGGGCATCTATTATCATTTTTAATTTTTTTTTCTGCATAATTTTTTTGAAATATATATTCTGAACTTATTTTTATTTTATTAAATGATAGGAATGCCAAGGAGGAAGCGGTATAGCATTTCTTCTAGTTCTGCGACGGATGCTGATCCATTTGGGTCACTCCACATGACATCTGAGGCACCAGCTGCCTACACCCCCGCACCATCTCCCCCTGCACCATCTCTCACACCATCAGAGGGCCTTCCATTAGAGGATGAGTCGTCGACTCCCCCTACAGGTGCCTCATCAGTTGGGTGGTGACAGACACCTTCCAGTTCATCCCGGACATACTGGAGGGTCACAGTCATAGGTATAAATTTTAATTAAATAATTTTTTTTCATTTTGTTTATACTAATTGTTTGCTCATTGAAGATGACAAAAATGAAACCGTGGAGAAACACTTAAAAAGCTCAGATTTTTGGAACTTTAATGGAGAAAAGATAGTCGTGCCATTTCATTCTTATGGAGTCCCTACGGATGATGTCGCGGGGTTACTTGGCCAGATTATAGGTCAGTTGGCAGCGGAGCCCATTTCCCTTCCCATTTCATATGATGATTGGAGACATTTGCCTCCAAACTGGAAAAATGAAGTTTTCGATTCTCAAATAAAGGTAATTTTATTACATTATGGTTTAATTGAATGTCATGTTACTAATATGTTCAAAATGAATTTCTGTATACAGATGTTCTTCCACTTCACAGTTGCTGATGTGATAGCACGGAAGTGGAATTTGAAAAATCTTGGTAAAAAATGAAAAGATTTCAAATGGAGATTGTGGTGTGATGTCAACAATACTTCATTGACTTTGGAACAAATGTATGACAAGCTACCCAGTGGGGTACCGAAAGAGCAGTGGAAAGTTTTTGTTGACAGGCATCGTGATGAGAAGCGGATGGTATTGAAATATATATTATTATATTATCCTCATTTTACATTAATACATGTTTATGAAGAGGAAATGATATTGGATACATTACTGTTAAATTGAATTTTATTTATTTCAGGATCTCTCACGACAAAATGCATCAAACAGGGCGAAGCAAGTCATCCCTCACACGGTGGGCTCAAAAAGATTTTCTAGAAGACGAATGTCATTGGTAATATTTTAAATAGTTTAAATATTTATAATACAATATTATCTATTTAATATATTGAATTTTTTATTTATCTTTGCTTCATGCAGTCACAGAGTTTAGGGAACGAAGCCTCCCAGACTGAACTGTGGTTGGATGTTCACACAAAATCAGATGGCTCTTTTGTTAATGAGCCTACCAAAGAAGTTGGGGTATGAAGTCAAATTTTTATTATAATAACTTATTATCAGTTTTTACTGTGTTAATATGTATTGATATTTGATTTATAGGTAAAAATTAAAGAACTATGGGATGCCAATCCTGGGCAGTCCTACTCAGTCTCCCAGGATGACCCAGTTGCTCAAGTCCTTGGGAAGGATCATCCTAGTAGAGTGCGCGGGATGGGTTTGGGACCCGTACCATCTGAGGTCTTTAGTAGGCCATCAGGGATTCCAGCCGCATCTACTCCTGGTTATAGTCAGCTCATACCTGAAGATGCTCAGAGGGAGATTTCTTCGCTACGAGCCAAATTTGAAGAGCAAAGGGCTCAGATATCCACTATGCAGAAAGCGTTGACTGATTTATATCAGCAGATGAGCAGATATGCCCCCATTGGTAGTGCACCGAGTGGTGGTGAGCAGGTAAATCACAAAAAATAAAAATCATTTAGTTTGAAAACTTTTATTGGTTTTAAGTTTAATTATAAATATGCAACAATATTTAATTTTCAATATAATATTCTTATAGGTGGCAGCAGGATATGGAGGTGGAGAGGGTGACGATGCATCATCGGACCATGAGTAGTATTGTTGATGTGTTGAAAAAATATGGGAAAGGTTGGTTTGTATATATAACATGTGTGTTGTATGGAACCTTTAAAAACCATTGGTCTTGGAGGAGATTCAGTGGATAACCTTGAATGATCGCAATAACCACAGGTGGTAAAGAGAATGATGTGTTTGTTTCATTGGTTAGATGATCTATGGTAATAGGCTCTTTGATGTTTATGTTGTAAATTCATCATTGGGAATTGGACTCATTATGGTGTTGCATGTCCAAACAGCCATGTTGAATGGATATCACTAGATCAAGATGGTTTTCTGAGGTGATTTTCATGATCATTAATAGTTTTTATGAGGCACGTAACCACATCACATGAAAGCCAATGCAACTCCCTTCCCATGAAGCTTCCCTCTTTTCTAACTTTTATTTTATGAACATATTGGGAGATTGTTAGATGACATGTCATATGATAAAAAAGAATAATCAGAGGGGTTTTACATGATTAATTGGGCTATTTTATGGGGCTTCACATGATCAGGAACATATCGCATGAATTGCATAACCCCTTTGCATGATGTTCCTAGGGTCATGTGATCATGAGCCTCATTGAAGTTCACATGGTCCTTGTGACCTATGTGATTAATCTATATGTATACATGCTATAATTTTCTTTCCTTTGGGTATATATTAATACCTATGCTTTGGGTATTTCTTTGTTCCTAAAATATACAATGCTCATTTGGCTAGGGTCAAAAAATTCCCCCCCACCCCACAAAAGTGATGTTCGAAGGAACAAGGACTCAGTTATGAGGTAGGAAATGACTTCATGAGTCTCTTATGCTTTCTATGGTTGGAATTCAAAACATCTTTTGGTCTTCTATAAGTCCATTCATATTCCTTTAGGTTCCCTATAAATAGGGGGTGAGAGGCTGGTCAATTGACCGGTGACATGAAGCTCCATAGCTCTCAAAACCTCATATCTCGTGCGATTGTTTTGCAAGACAACTTTGTATGACCTCATCACAAGAACCATACAAGAGACCTAATCATGTGATCATGTCACTTGACCTCTTTGTGTGATCACCTTGTCTAAATATCTCAGTTAATCAATCCATGAACTAATCAATGGTAATTTATTTAAACTTTAATGCACACCCTTGGCCATTAGTCTATCTTATGTGATTTGGTTGTCTCTTGAGGATTTTTTTCATGATATACTAATCTTTATGTGATTCATGTGACCTTCACATGGTAACATGATTATATGTATTAAGAAAAATCATGTGATCAAAATATGTTTTATGGGTTATGTGATTTTCGTGACCTAGAATGGATCATGTGGTCCACGTAATGTTTTCCATGTTATGCACTTATTTTGTTCGATTAGCACAACTGATTCTCTCTTAATGGTTACATATCTTCTAATATATTCTCTATTCTCTTTAAATATATCCTTTATTTCTCAAATGTCTTCTTATGTGGTAGACTGGAGAGACCTTATTTCCTGGAACCATAATGTCAATCATCGATACAAAGTATTTTATAACAATGATGTTTTAAAGGTTCTTATTCTGACTGAACATCAACCCATTTAATCCTCGTTCCTCCTCCTTATAGGACAAACGACTAGTAGTGATCCCTCCCCTCTCTTCTTTGGAACATTTTGATCCATACACTTTAATCCTTTATGGAATCAAATATTTTCAATTTTGATCATCTCTAAACTATAAGTATAAATCCATGTGACCCCCAATCTCTTGTTTCATTTGATGTTATCTTGTGTTTCATTCTAAATCCATAATTTTAGGTATTTTGTATTCTTTAGGTATTCTTATTGAATTGGATCAACTTTTTCATCAACATTAAATGAAAGGGTGTTTATGAATATTGCGTAGGTGGTGCATAAATTTTCTCCTCATTATATATATGTTGTATGTGTTATTTGATGCACAAGTGTAGAAGGGAAGGTAACAATGGATCAGGATGGAACAAAATTAGATTTCCTCATAGATGAGATTCAGGAAAGGTTTGTTAGCGCTATGTAAGGTCCTCTAGTTTATAATTATTAATCATGTACATCCATGAATTAAATTGAAATTGGTGGTGGAACTTGGAATGATAACCAAGAGGGGTATGTATTAATGTGAAATGATAATATCTTAAAAGTTATTTAAAGAAATTCCTCAATGATGGTGAATTATATACAACATAATTGATAGTGGAGATCTTATCCAAGTAAGAGTGACTTGAGTAAAATGATGTATATTTTTGGTTGGGTGTAATTAAATTCTTGTTATTACTTGGTCCTTTAGTTGGGTTTCATTCCAATGATGTTTCTATATTGTTAATTAGGTTTGGCATAATGCTAACCATTTCTTTGGCATGCTATATAGGTTGGCTATTTTTTAACCATGTTGAACACTTTATAATAAGTTGTATAAGATGCCAACTATCATTCTTATTGGTATATGGGTTGGCTGTGATTCCAACCAAATTTTTGTCGTTATGTAGGTTATACATGATTCTGACAATTTATCTTGGTTTTTAAATAGATTGGGCATAATTCCAAATATTCCCATGACTTCTTATATGGGTTGGGTGCAATTAAAACTAGTGTTATTGTTAGTTACATGGGTTGAATGTAATTCCAATTATTGTTATTATTTATTATATGGGTTGGGTGTAATGTTAACCATTGTTATCTTCATGTATATATGTTGGGTGTAACACCAAACCTTCTCTTCTTTGATAGTTGTGTTGGGTGTGATTAAAACCATGAATGTTTTTAGTACTTGTGTTGGGTGTGATTAAAACAATGAATGTTTTATTATTTATAAATGGTTTCTTGTTTGGTTTGTTTTCCAGGGCAGTGGTGCAGTATAAGCAGAAATGCTATTTTTTTTTCGGGTCAGCATTTCGCGGCGGTTTTAACCGCCGCTAATGTTTTACCACATATACATTTATCGGCGGTTTAAACCGCCGCAAAATCACTCTGGAATTAGCGGTGGTTAAAACCACCGCTAAGCAGGCGCATGACACGCCTGAATTTCGCGGCGATTATAGCCGTCGCTAATTAAATAGCCCGTAAAACCGCCGCTAAATTTACCAAAAACTGCCGCGAAATGTGGTACTACGACACTTTTCTTTGACCGCCACGAAATGCATAAAACCTCCGCTAATAGATTGTCGACGCCCTGTTTAGCGGCGGTTTCTGTAAACCGCCACCAAACCATATAGCGGCAGTTTAAACCGTCGCTATATGAAAAAAAACTGCCGGTAAGAGGCGGTTTTCTTGTAGTGATACGATCATCATCATCATTCACATCTGTAATCATATCCTTGATATTATCTTCTTTATTATCCACACTTGTAGTCATATCAGATGATCTATAAAGTACAATTTTATCCCATCCACTATCTATATTCACTTTTTTACCATGTTTATTACAACATTTATAAATTTGATATATTCCATGATAGATCAAGTGTTTTTTTAACTCCAATGGACTTATTAGTCTTGAATAACAATAGCATAAACACGAAAAAAAGATTTGTGAAGGTTCATATGCATGATCTTTTGCAAACTTGATGAACTCTTTCACTCCATCTTCATAATATTTTGTTAGACGATTGGCATCCATCCATTCTTTATTCATATCCATCCTATTTTATTCAGAAATATTAATATTTAACAAAATAAATATACAAAATATTGATATAAAAATTAACCAAGGCTAAAAAAATGTGGTTTTAAATATATATCACAAGGGTTAAATCACCACTTTAAAAATAAAAAAACATTTTCCAACATTTTTAACACTTTCAAATCGCCCAAACTCTTGATTTAAAATCTAATTAACATAAAAAATAATTTTTAAAACATCAAGTCAGTGATTAGTACTAATTCCTCTTATTCAGTAGTGCTCTATAGTGAGTCTTTATATCATTCAAAGTTCAAATCCCAAAACCCCTTTAATGGATCATCCATTTTTAAATAGAGTTCTAAAACCACTAAACCATTGAGATATCAAAAAACTAATTAATAACCTTTAAGTGCTTCTTCCCTAGATTCACCATTAATCTTTTATCTAAAACAGCCTCATAAATGATATCAGTTCTTATATACACCATGATGTACATCATACATTCTATAACTAATGCATATAGAACCTTTTCTATTTAATTAAACTCATCATCTATTTTAGGCGACTCCTCCTTGGAATGTTTTAAATGTCCATCTAAGGGAGTTCTCATAGGTTTTAACTCACTCATTATGAATATTTTCAACGCCTTCTAGATATACTCTAACTAAGTCAAGAAAAAAGTTATAGACTTTAAGTCTCTTTCAATATTTATCCACAATATCCACTTTCCAGAACCAAGGTCCTTTATTTGGGATCTTATAGATTAATCAATATTCAGCTCTTCCAGCCTTTCCTTCATCAAACCAACTAAGAGAAATTCATCCACATAAATAAGTAAAATGAAAAAACTCTCATAATAATACACCTTCATATAATATCAATTATTTACATTACACTTCATGAACATTAATTATACCATGGAAGCAATAAAATTCCAGTTACACTATCTTGGTGCCTACTTAAGCCCAAAAAACTCCATTTGAGACTTAAATTAAACCTTCTATTCCATTTATCATGAAACATTCTAGTTGATCTATATAGATCTCTTACTCTAAATCTCCATGAAGGAATATAATCATGATATCCATTTGTTCTAGAAATAAACCTTCATTAGAAACCAATCCAAGAACCATCTGAATTATTATATGATTTATAGGAGGAGAGAAAATCTAACTAAAATCTAATCCTTTTAATTATTGAAATATATTTTGAAATAGAGAAAACTTGTACTATTTTCTATCATCCACTTTCTCCTTTAGATGATAAATCTAATTGTTCTATAGTTCCCACTTTCCGGTTTCAAATTATATTATCTATCATGTATCAAAATCATAGAGGGAATTCAATTATTCCTTCATTTTGTACTCACAATACAATGATTCACTCATATTTATCACCTCATAAAAAAATTTGTGTTCTCCATTATTCATAACTAGTAGATATTTCATTTCAAAACCAAACCTTTATATTGGAATATTTACCCTAGTAAACCACTTCAACTCCTGAGTTTCAACTCCATCCAGAACATGAAATTATAAGCTTCCACAATGCTTTATCATTATGATACATAAAACCATGATACTCTATAACTTGATCAACATATTCTATTATAGAACTTAGTTATACCTCTCAAAATCATGTTCAACTTGAATGATCTGGAACTAACTAGTCCCTATTTAGATCAATCTCATCATGCATTGGTTCTTTTCTCTTAACTACATCTTAAACATAGTTCTAATCCTTCCATATGATATTATCAATAAAGAGTGAATTTTGGACACTGATAACCTTTTGATGATTGTTATTATAGAACCAAAATAAAAAAAAATCATCTTACTCTATAAAAACAATTTTTAGACTTATATTATAACTTATCCCTTTCCCGGGCATCAATATGAATGTATGTGATACTTATAAATCCTTTTAGGTGATACAAATTACTCAATATTCTGGTATATAGTTCCTCTAGAATTTGTTTCCCCATTAGTTCAATAGTATTCTAATTTAAAATATATTTTTCCTAGTAAATTACTTTCTATCAGACCCATTTTATAAATCTAGAACATAACCTCATGCTCATGGATCTCTCATTCATAGTCTGGGTCATCTGTTCTACCACACTTAGTTTCATTGGTTTTCAAAGAAAATAATTTTACATCTAGATTCCATTCATTTGATAAATCATATAGAAATATTTTCCTCTATACTCACCACCATTTTTAAACCTAAGGCATTCTAGCTTCTAATACACCCATCAAATTGTGTGAAAAAGTAATATTTATTTTCCTAGTGCAACATAGGGATTGAGCATGGAAGTCTCTCTTAAGGAGACAAGTTTTAGATCACTAACTATTCCAAACAATTTTTATATTTCTGGTACATTTTATTTAATCAAATAAAGGTAAAATAAGTATTTGAAAAATTATTAAATCCATATAAAAGTAAACATGCATGCAAATGAAAAAAAATGAAGTTAGAAAGAAAGTAGATGCTCCCAGAAGAATTATCTTGAGTGAACCTTCATTGTGTCTTAGATATTTTCATATCCACTCAATATCCATGCTCCATCATATGTGTGTTCATCCTATTTTCCACCAATTATTAATATATAGTGTACCTAATAATATCTAAATAAATTTCAAATCCACCTCCTCAAGAGCACCCTCTATTCTAATTTCAAAGTATGCTATTGAACCTATTCAGTACTTAACTATCAAGGATCTATTGTATAAGCTAATGATTAAGTTAATGGAGGGATAAGAGTGTATAAAAATAAGTTAACCCTAAGAAAAATATATTGAGGACACACTTTTACATTTCCCCAATACTGGTTATCCTTTGAGTAAACAAAAAAAATAAGAAGCGTTAAAATATTTATGAAAAGGGACTCAATATTCATCACCATATTCCTTTTTTGGTAGATCCATTGGGTTAGTTATTTCCCATCCTAATTATTATAGATCACATTGATAAATATAAATAAAAATATAGAGAAGATAGAGATAAATGGTGAACACTTTTAACAAAAATATATAATGAAATTATAAAATAGAAAACAACCACAAAAAAACCTTAACTACAATATCAACTTAGATAAAAGTGTATGGTTTCTCTATAACTTTTAATGGACTCCTTTAATAGTGGTAAAAAATTATTTTTAAAGGTAGTATTGGTAGTGGAATTCATCATTATTTGACTGGTTCATAGAGAAAGATTTATTTCATGCAGCATACTTCCAAGGTGAATCTTCCTGGTAGAAATAACATGTGATTTAGTATGCACATGAGATAGGCAGTAGTAATTTTCATGTGAATTCTTTAATTAGTATAAATATTTAATTATTCATTGAAATATTCCCATGATATTTGGACTTTCATCATTTCTTTAAATAAATTCACATGATCCACTGAAGATATGAAAATATCTTAATCATGAAGATCATAGGATGCTTGTCACACTATAAAAAAGAACTCCAGGGTGTGAAAATTTAAAAAAAATCACAACAAAAACAATTATGTTGAGTGTTTCACCACAACTTCAACCATGAAATGTAGATTCCTCTCTGTTTCTAAAATTCATATGTTGTGAGAATTCATGCCATTTTTGTATTTTAATAACTATTTTGATTTTGAAAAGGATGAGACCTTTACATTTGAAGTGATGACCCTTACACATTTTGGGATTCCTTTTCATGGTAAAGTAAATAACACTTACAGATGAGGCTTGGATGAATTTTATCCAACTATAGGACCCATACATATTATCTGTTGTAGTGAAGTAACCTTTACATATTATCCAAGGTGATTTTTACATATCATTAAATTACCCCAACATATAGACTTAAATTCTCCAACATCAATGTACGTGACCCTTATACACCACAAGGAAGTTTCTAGTGACCCTTAAATATTGGATGACACGCCCCTTACATATAAAAGGTGATCCATGGGTTTCCCTTTATGTATCACCCATAGTTATTTTTATATATTATTCGTGGGGGATATTATTCCATCAAAAGATCAGACTGCAAACATCTGAATAAACATATCTTCATCTTTGAGTTTCTAGGACCTTACATATCTCGAGAATTAGTCCTCATCATCAAACTAGTATCATGACCCACAACTTCATATATGTGGTGCGATCATTATATAAAGAAAGGGAAGGGAAGGATACCTTATCTAGGAGGGGATTCAGCAACAATGGTAGGGTTTGATGGTAGTGGAATGGTCAGTAATGACGGTGGTGGCAGAAGTGGTAGCAGAGGTGGGGTTCACGATGGAAGAGAAGGGGTTTGGTGGTGATAGAGGGGTTCGTGGTGGTACATGATGGGTTCGGCAGTGGCAGAGGAGGGTTTGTGGTGGTATAGGAGGGTCTAGCGGCAGTAAAGGAGGGGTTTGTTGTAGCAAAGGAGGGGTTCGGCGGTGGTAGAGGTGGGGTTCGACAGCGGTAGAGGTGGGGTTCACCACAGAAGAGGAGTGGTTCGGCAGCATAGGTTGGGTTCGGTGGTGGTGGAGGATGGGTTTGGCGGCAGCATAGGTGGGGTTCGTCGTGGCAGAGGAGGGGTCCACAGTGGCAGAGGAGTGGTTCGCTGGTGGAGGAGGGGTTTTGCGGTAGAGGTGGGATTTGTGGTGACATAGGAGGGGTTCGGCGGTGGCAGAGGGGTTTGGTGGCAACATAGGTCAACTTCCATGAGAACTTGAGTTGGGCGAGATAAGAAGTCGACTGTTATGGTTAATTTATAAAATTGGGTAAAGATTTTATCAGTGATACTTAAAAAATGCTGATAAAGGTATGTTTTACCAACAGTAAAATAGAAAGCACTGATAAAACCTGCCATTATCCGTGCTAAAATGACATTGATAAAAATATAATGTTAATAATTTATTTATATTATTATATATATTTATAAAATTATATATATAATAAATATATATTTATATATATATTTATAATTATAACTATAAATAAATATATAGTTATTTATATTTATATATATAATAAATATGTTTATATATTTATATATTTTATAAAATTATAAATATTATGAATAATTATTTATTTATTTATAATTATAAATTTATAATAAATATATTTATTATATTTATAATTATAATGAGGTCGGTCCAACCAGAAGCTAAAGCCTCTAACTATTTATGAAAAATAAAAAAAAAGTAAAAAGCAAGCAAACAAGGGGTGGGGTAAACAGACGTGATAAACCCTCACCCATAATTGAAAAGCAACATATCAAAAGGATTGATATCATCACCATGACCATATGTAGATATTGCACCATCATCAGTTGACTCCCACTCTGACTGTGAATGCTTTTGATTGAGGAGCGCAGAATACATCTTCCTAAGCCTCTGCTACTCCGGTGTAAGCTGATCCTCGGTAGATCTGGTGGACCGCCCCCATGCCGCATCATCATTCCCACGCCCTTGACCACGACCTCTAGGATGCCTCCCATGTCTCCATGTTTTTGGTAGGCAATCTCCAGGATCACCATCTATATTATCCTCCAATGATGTAGAATCCATAGAAGCATTACTGTGCTCTGTAAGTGGAGCAGATATAATCATAGAGGTTTTCTGAGAAGGAACCATTTAGAAGCCTTCATCATCCACAATAATTTTATTTTGGGGCTTCACAAGAGAAGAAACAAGCTTTTACTTTCCTTTACGATGACTTGAGGAAACCTCCTCCTCATCCATGAACTGTTGATCAGCCACCCTTTGAACTTCGTCCTCATTCACTTTCTCCATTACCTGATCCTACCCTTTAACAGTAACATTGTCTTTATCAATGTTTGCCTCATATTTAAAGATATCAGCCCAAGATTTCTCATTACTACGCTTTCCCTGTGTCCCGACAGAGGATTCCAAAACATTAAAAACAGACTATACTTCAACTTGTCTACCAGCATGCAAATAAGTAGGAGAACCACATCTTGTCTCCACGAGGGAGGCCACCACTCCTCTAGCCATCCCAACTATTTGAACAACCTTGTTCTTTTTAAAACATGATCTTTCATCATGTCCTTTACCATAGTAGTATGATCACACCAAATGAACCCTACATTTTGATTCCTCATGACCAATCCTCTTACAAATAGATCCAAAATGGGGCATATTCTCATATTTAATGTGAAATTTGAATTCATCTTCATCACTCTATCGACAGGAGTAGAGAAAATGTAAACTTCCACCATAAATCGAGAAAAATGGACATACATTTCCAATTCAGTCTCTTTTTCCATATTAATGGGTATTCCAATCGACGATGCAATGTCATATAAAATTCAGGAATGCCATAAAATCCAACTCAAGTCATGGAACTGAACCCATAATTGGACACAAGAGATGCTAACATCAAATGGATTAAAACTCTTGTCTCGTTCATGAAAGCGAATAAAACCGGGCTTGAGTGAGATTGAACTCATGCCACATGCTCTCATATTGAGTTCATCCGAAGGGAACAACATATAAAAAAACCCACGCCCTAAAGAGATGTACTTACAATTGGAAAAGACCCAGATGCATGACACATGTTCAACTAGTTCATCAATCCTCAAAGGCTTGGAGCCTATGGGAAAAATCAATCTAGCAATTAAGGAGAACTTAACAATCTTCAATCATCATGAGACAGCTTCTGAGTTTGCTTTGACGTAGGCAGTGTTTCCCTTTCGATGTAAACACCCAGCAGGTAAGTTTTTGGAGATAGAAAAAGAACAATCATCTTTAACAATCTTCGATGCATCAAATGAATTCAACCTCCATGAATCAGGGACACACGACATACCATTGGGCAGCGCAGCCATTGACCTATACGCATCAAATCGACCCTAATTAAAGAAGCGTAGATCAGAGGAATCAGGGAAGTCCCACTGTTTGTGTCTCCCGCACCCGCCGAGCTCACTCTGCCCGCACCCGCCGGGCCCGCACGGCCATCACCCAGCACCATCGCGCAGGTCGAATCATCCATTGGCGTCGTGCTGTCTGTCGTAACAGCGAATCGTCGAGTCGCATCAGAATTGAGATCAGCACCGCCCCAACCATAATCCACCTTAGCCACAGCGGCAAACCTATAGAGATTAAATCGACCTCGAGGAAGAAAAGAAGTGGTTGAATCCATGAACCCTAAGCTGCGAAGAAAATAGAGAGAGGGTCTCGCCTCTCTTATCCCTTGTCCAATTTGCTGGTCAAAAAATGTAGTACAATATAATTATATATAATTACTATATTTATTATAAATAATTATAAATATATATTTATTTATATTTATAACTATAAATTTATATATATTTATTTATATAATTATAAAATTATAATAATTGTATTTCTTATATTTATAAGATTATAAATATACTAAATATATATTTATTTATAGTTGTAATTATAAATATATTTATTTTTTAAAATAATTATAAAATTATAAGAACTAAATTTATTATACTTATAATTTTATAAATATATATAATCAATATATTTATTATAATTTTAGAATTATTTAAATATGTATGAACTTTGGATGATGCCAATGGATATGAGCCCGTAAGGGGCACGGCGTTCGGTTAGGGTTTCTCGCATGTCGCCTCCCTCTTCCCGGATCTCGTTCCTTCTTCCCTGGATTCGGCGGTTTGAGGTGGGTTTCTATACTTTCGCGGCCTTGTTTTGGCTCGCCCTACGCGCACCGGGGTCTTCGCGACTCGGTGTTGATTCTGTGCCAGAGTCCCTGGCCCGATGGATCGAGATCTGCACTTTGGCCACCGATCTGGGTGTTTGGAGGTCGAGCGTGGTCTTCTTGGATGGCGGCGTTGGGAGATTGTTTCGTTTCGAGATGATGCGGACAACGCCGGGCGGTTTGTCGGTCGAACTCTGGTTCTTGGAGTTTGAGGTGTGTTCGTTTAAGGATGGTTTTTCTTGAATTTTATGACTCTCGGTGATGTTGGTTCATTTTGATTTTCTCCTTTTTGCGAGTGTTTATTGGTTTCACGGATGTAAAGGGATGGGTTTTTTGGTTTGTGAATGTGGTTGTTTTCTAGTTTTTCTTGTTTTCTCTTCATCGGAGGCGGTGATGGTGGTTTGTGATGGCGGTGGCGGGGTCGGGTATCTCTCCGGCGACCACGAAGAACCTTCTTGCGGGGTCTACCGGCACCGGCTCCTCCGCCTCCTTGTGAACGGTGGCACATGTTGCTCTGTTTGCACACGGCGTGTTGATGGCGGTTCGGCGCTCGAGGCGGTGCAGGCTCTCGGCTCGAGGATTTGGTGATGATGGTGAATAGTTTGATGGGGCTGACGGTCCAGCAGACGAGGTGCACGGGTATGCGTGATGTTGGATGGGTGATGTTCGAGGCTTTTTTGTTGAATTTGAATTTTGAATGTTGATTTTGGGTGCGGCTGTATCGGGAACCGGATAACCCTCAATCCGGCTTTTTTATATTTACTACAACTTCAATTATTTAAATATGTATATATTTATTTATAATTATAATTATAAATATTTGTATTTATTTATAAATATTTGTACATATTTATAAATATATTTATTTAATTAGATATATTTATAACATTATAATTATAATAAATATATTTATTATAATTTTATAATTATTTAAATTTATTTATTTATTTATTTATTTATAATTATAAGTATAAACACACACACACACATATATATATATATATTGAAGAAAAAATGTTCAGGAATCGAGAGGCCTTCTCTCCCAAGAATGGTGATTAGGGTCTTCAGCTTCGGTGCCTTATTGATTGATGGTGGAACAGTTCCTCACACAGGGGTGCTTTGACGCTTACAAACATTGCATTTATGGTTCATTCTCAAGGAAGAATCTATGTAGGCAGTCAGTTGAGGGTGATGATGGTGTAGAAAAACATTTTTTATCTTTCTTCAAAGGATCAGTTTCCTTCACCATTCGTCGCAAGGGTTATGTGTTCTATGTTAAAGTAGATTAGGTTGTGGTATTAGAGAGACTTGAATCTAGTAAACATTCTATTATCACTCATATTATAATGCCAAAGGGTTCTATTCCAGTGAATATTGATGATGTTGTTGATCGGCTATCAAGGATTTGGGGTTTCTAAAATTGGTGTTACGTTTCATTAGGGCATGGGTATTTTCTCATTCTATTCCCAACTATGGATCAAAAATCACTAGCTTGGGGTTTCAGATATCTCTCCCAGAAACCTGGTTTTCTTTATATAAAGGAATGGGACAAGTGGTTTGATCCTTTGAATGCGGGTAGCTCTGTTGTGTAGGTTTGGGTTAAGGTATATGGGCTTCATTGGATGCTTTGGCATCCAAGAATTTTTCGTGAAATTGCTATGTCACCTAGACTTCCCATCAAGATGGATAAGGAAACTAAAGATGCAAGGTATGGTCATTTTTCTCGGTTCATGGTTGAAATTGATGTGAGATCAACTCTAGTTGATTGGGTTTTTTATTTACTGGTGATGCGGAGTTTGAATTAAGGATATTTTATGAGAGAAATCCTAAATTTTGTCTGGAATGTAGTGTAATTGGGTGTGAATGTGATAGGTGTAGGAGATTAATGATTTGTGAGCGGTGTTTTTCTCATGGTCATGAGAAAAGGGGATGCTTGAAACAAAGGCATGAATATTTCAACCACCAGGAAATGAGTTGCTTAATTAGAATTCTAAGGGGGTTATTATAGGTCAACTGCAGATAGCTCCTGAAGATGCTCATACAGGGTCTAGAATTTTTCAAATTGTTTTTGAACTGAATATTGCAGATGATGTCTCTCAAAAATTGGGCAGTGATCCTATTGCAGGGAAGGATTTTGTTCAATCAGTAGGTGAGGATCTACTTGATCATAATGTTGATGGAGTGATTGTTGGTCAAGTGCAAATAAAGCCTACAGATGTTGTTTCAGGGTATGGTATTGTTCAATCTGTGTTTGGATAGAATACTCAAGATAATGTCTCTCAACATCCAGGAATTGATCTTGTTGTAGAACATGAGGAGGTGAAACCAAAAAGTACTATTTTTCTTGATGAACAGTAGGGGATAACTACTATTGATGATAGTGCAGTGCATGTTGAGCAAGGGGCTGCGTGTATTCAAAATGAACCTGTACAATGCTATGATAGGAAGAAATTGTAGTTGAACATTGTTGCTAATGAAGATCAAAATGATTGTGAATGTAGTTTGGGAAGATCTTCCCAGGATTCTCATACCAATGGGATTAAGGATGGTTCTCCATTGTTTTCTTCATCACTGGTGGAAGGTATTGTAGGATCGAAATAACGATGTAGCTCCTCAATATACAAGAGGGGGTGAATTGTACACTTTAAAATTTTCCTTAAACAAGGAAAGATCTAAGTTTAACAAAGTTAAATGAAGTAAATTCACAACACCTCTAACACCAATTGAAAGATTGGGACAAAGTATGAAGTTACAAACTTTTAGTTCTATACACTTGCTTAAATCTGGAAAGTGATTCTGAAAAACAGGTTCCAGAAATATGGATCCGGAAACTAAAACTTAACCAAATTTTACAAAATGAGATTCTACCTTAAAGCCTATAGAATCTAAATTAATTAGAGTACAAGTGTAAGGAAATATAAGAAGGTTATACTTTCCTTACAATACACAATGCAGCAGAAAACTTGTAATAAAAACAAGTAACAAGATATAAATCTTTTAACCCAAAGAGATGGGTATCCAACAACCTTGGATAAAGGTCCCTTGATTTATACTTTCAAGAAATTTTTTCTTACCCACACCCGGGTAAGCCCTCGATAAGAAGATCAGAGTCTCTATCTTGCTATCCCCGCAAGCCCTTAACTTCAAGGTCATTGTAACCTCTGTCTTCCTCAGCAAGGAAGCCCTCGAACTTCAAGGTAGTCAGCACCTCTGTCTTCCTATCCCTAGAAGCCCTCGAATGTAATCACCAACATTCAGAGTCGCACAAAGAAATCTAAACGAGCAGCTCAGTACGCACAAGGCATCAAAAGATTCCCTTTCTAGAAATCACCTTAACAGCATGTGGTCTCTAGATTGATCAACTTTTTGTTGTGGATCTCTTTCAAATGAGCTCCTATTTATAGGCTTGGTTAGAATGGTTGGCTCCCTCCTCCAACAGTCATATTTTCCTTAAATTTCATAGGGACCTGTACATGTGTCACTAAACCAACGGTTAGTTAGAAACAGAATTAACGACATCATTTTATAACAAAACATGTGTAACTGAAATCACGACATCATTTTATAACAAGCTTAACAAATCAGAGTGTAAGTAAAAAGTTCGTAATGTATGCAAATTAAAAGTTCGGAGTCTAACCAAAATGGAATTCGGAGTCTATAGCAAAAGGATATTCGGATTCTGTTTTGTAGGAATTTGGAACCTGAATTCTGTAGAAATCCTGAGTCTGAATTTCTATGGAAATTTGGAGTCTGGTTTCACCAGAGTTTAGAATCTGAACTTACAGAGTTTGGAGTCAAACTAGTGAAAGTTAAGAGTCGAACTCATAGAAGTTCGGAGTCGAACTCATAGAAGTTCGGAGTCAAACTCATAGAAGTTCGGAGTCCAGAATTCGGAGTTGAACTTTGTTAGAGTTCGTATCCAGAATTCAGAATGGACCTTTATTAGAGTTTGTATCCTGAATTCGGAGTGGAACTTTATTAGAGTTCATATCCAGAATTCGGAGTGGAACTTCATTACAGTTCACATCCAGAATTCAGAGTGGAACTTCATTACAGTTCACATCCAGAATTCGGATCCTAAAACAGAATGCTTCATATCTAAGCATTATATGATTCCAAGGTTTTGAGTATGAATCCGATTTTTACACTTAAGAAAAATATTGATATGTATAAGGAAATCTAGGTTAGGGTAAATTTCCTTAAGGAAAGAAATTTTCCTTAGAGAAGTAAAATATAGATTTACTTAATTATAAGGTGTTTGTGATTTTCAAAACAAGAAGGAATGGAAAATTCATAAGGAAAACCTTATTGACTCAACAATCTCCCTTTTTTTGGAAAGCACAAACAACCTTACGAAAAAGAATATAAGGACTTTGAAAATTTTCATTTGACTTTGAAATTAAAACTTATCTCCCTTTGTTCATGAATGATGATGAATACAACTAACTCCCCCTTAGGCATTGAAACTCTAAGGATTGTATTTTGGATTTCCAAAAGGGAGTTTTCATTATCATGGGAATGAAAAACTTCGTAATGAGGAACTCCCCCTTACTTTAAGGATATCTTCACTTAGAAATTTTTCCTTCTCCATTTTAAATTTTTCCTTATCCCTTTTTAAGTAGTTCTTTTTCCTTCTCCCCCTTTGTGATTTTCAAAAAGAATTTAAGAGAATGGAAAAGTAATAAAGTACCTGAAATGTTAGTACATAATAACACACGATACAACCAACCAAAAATTTCATTAGAGTTGAAAATTTTTTTACAAGGAAAGACAAATGAAACAAAAGATCATATTGAGTTTATTTGTCTTCCTTTTCCTTCAGGTTTAGCTTCTTCAACAAGGTTTTCAGCTGCTTCAAATCTTTTTGATCCTCCTCAGCTTGCCTCTCCAAAGCTTTTATCCTTTCATCTTGAGCTTTCAAAAATTCTGCCTGAGCCTTCATGGCCTCTTCTTGCATCTTCACTAACTCATATTTCTTTACAATCTTTTCTTGGAGCTCAATCCAGAGATCTCTATCCCTTTTAAAATTTTGAGAAAGAGAGTTAACCTTCCCATTTAAGTCCTTTACTTGTTGATTCTGAGAACTTTGCTCAATGATTAGCTCATACTAAAGATTCTTAATCTTGGAGTCCTCGGTGTCAAAAGAATCTTTAACATCATTCTGAAAACGATCAAACTCAGCCATGTCTTCATCAACTTTCTTAGACCACAAAGTCACCTTGCTGCATGATTTCCTGTGCACATCATAATTGATAAGGAAATTTTTATGGTCGGCCTCAATCTTCACACACTTATCCATCACCATAGATAAGGATTCTGACTTCTGATTCTTACTATATTGCAGCATCTGGCATCTGGAATCTATAGTGGGAAATATCAGAATGGTGTCCACCAACATTTTCAAAGACTGGACAACAAAGTCATGACCATGTGCTGATGATTCTGAATCAGACACTTTTCTTGGGGATTGTTCTTCTTCAATTTGCATCAGCTTCCTTTTAGAAGAACCACCAACCTTCTTCTTTCTTATAATATCTTTTGTTGGTGTATCCATGAGAACTTTCTTGCCTTTATCAGTTTTCGGAATAGGTTCCTCATTAGGAGATTCTTCCTCATATTCAGATACTTGAACAATCTCGTTTACATCTGGTTTCTCCTTATCTGCTCCTTCAAGAAAATGATTCTCATAGCTTACTTCCTCATCATATAATTCATTACCTTTCTCTTCTTCTTCCTTATCATCACCTTTGTTACCTTCTTTCTCAACTCCCTTTCCCGGAGTGACAAGTTTTTCGGATTCGGCCTTTTCTTGATAATCTTCTACTTGTTTGATTAGGTCATCTAAATCAGTACTTCCTTCTTCTTCTTCCTCTTCTTCTTCAACAACTTATTCTTCTAGTTCTTCACCAGCTTCTTTCTTTTTAAGATTTTTTGGAGTAAAATACTTTTTCCCAGGAGTCTATAGAAATGGTTGAATATCAAAAGTTTCCAGAATGGGAATCTTCTCAGAGTCTACTTCAGTATCTCTTAACAGAGATTGCACAAGCTCAGCTTCAGAAATCTTTTTCTTCATCTTCTTCTCTTTTTCTTGCCTCTCTAACTCATCAGATGCTATCTCTTTTAAGGCCTTAGCCTCAGCAGGTTCTAATACGAACTGTGGATCCCCTTCTTTCCTTTTCTCCTTATCTTATCTCCATTTAGCTGCTACCTAATTTGGATATTCTTTTTGTATTTTCAGCTTGGGAGGTGCAGACTGGGTTTCCTTAGCTTTGGGGGTTTTGTCTTCAGCAATTACTTCCTTAAGCTTCCTCTTCTTAGTAACTTTCTTCACTAGCATAGCTTTTTCCATATTTTCTGGAATTATTTCAGCCTCTTCCTCTGGAAAATTATAAAATTCTCCTGTTTCCTTAGAAAAATCCATATTCATTCTTTTCAGTGTGTCATCACTGACAAGAATAAGATTGCAATTCCGAACCTTAGACTTACATGCAACCTTGAAAGAGTCTAAACACTGAACTATTAGCTTTGATAGTAAGGCAGAGCACATGATGATTTGAGCTCTCAGGTTTCCTTCCTTGATTTTCTTGATCGTCACAAGAACATGCCTCATCAGATTTATTTTTCTTAGATTCACCAAGAAGTCTAAGAAATATATGTCACTTTTCATCAGGGTATCTTTATCACCCTTTCTCAGAACCAAGAAATCTTGTACCCATAGCTGTAGAATCCTATTATTAAGAGATAGGTGAGAAATCTTTGCTGTCTTGATATCAGAAAGTCCAAGACATTGTAAGGCCTTAACCTTAAAAAAACTACCTTGAGCATCCGGGAGTTTGTGTGAACAAAATTCTTCTTCCCCTTCGTATGATAGCCCCACCAAGCTTGCCGCCTTGGTGTAAGTAAGTTTTTAAGTCTTGCCATAAGACTTGAAAGAAAACTTTTCTATTCCCTCTTCCTCATAAAAACTTGCTGATTCATAGAATTCTACAAGTAACTCCGGATAGACAACATCTTGATCACTTATCTTGGATACACATGCATCTTCCCAACCATTCAGCTTGATATTCTTGGAGATGATAGAATCGTACATGTAAAAGTTCGGATGGACCAGTATTTCTCTGTACACATTCCATTTTGAAATTGGCTTTGAGGTAGACATATCTTGGGAAGTATCTTCAATAGAAATTTGGAATGAAGAGCTCTGGAAGATTCGGAACAACCTTTATCAACTGATGCAGAGGTTCGACACGCTAGAGTTTGAAATCGATGTGGGACAACTAATGGGGGTGCCCTTTATATAGGCGATGGAGTTAACCTTTGAACTTCTAAAAACCATCTAACGGTTGAAAAACCCTTTTATCTGATCTGACGGTTGAAATCATACCCGCAAGGATATATTGAATCCGATCTTTTGAGGTTTTAAGAAAAACAATCGGATTTAAGAAAAATAGAATCCGATAAATTTTAAAACTCATAGGAAAATACCAGCAAGAAAAATATGACTACGATAACTTAAGTAAGGAAATCATACCTTTAATATTGGACAAAAAGTTTATCTGTAATAGGTGATATTCTTCTTGAAGAAAAAAATTTGACTACGAAAAACTAACTACGTAAAATTTAAAGTTGAAAAGACTTTGAGTACCAAAACTCCAGTAGGAAAAGTATGAGTATGAAAATCCCAGTTCAAAAAATTCATTACGAAAGTTCCTGTATGAAAAATTCATTATGAAAGTTACATTACGAAAGTTTCATCACAAAAATTCTAATAAGAAAATTTCATTACGAAAGTTCCAGTGCAAAAGTTTCTTTATGAAAATTTCCAGTACAAAAATTTCAGTTTTGAAAATTTTCATTATGAAAATTTTAATTGCAAAAGTTTGAAAAACTGACTACAAAAATTTTGATTATACTAACAAGAAAATGTACTCCCCTTATGAAAAGGAATTTATTACTGTAAGGATAATTGTTCAACAAGAAGTTAATGAAGAAGGATTACCTTACGGTTATCATTCCTAACTTCTATTTAATGTATTTAAATCTATCGGAGGATAAATATTTTGTGAAAATGTCAGCAAGTTGATCCTGCATTCCGATAAACTGAAGAATGATATCTCCTTTAAGTGTGTGATCCCTAAGAAAGTGATGCCTAATATCTATGTGTTTTGTACTAGAGTGATGTGCGGGATTTTTACTAAGGGCAATGGAACTTGTGTTATCACACAAAATTTGAGTCTTAGTAAAACTCAAGCCATAGTCTGTGAGTGTGTGTTGCATCCACAACACTTGAGCACAACAACTTCCAGCTGCTACATATTCAGCTTCAGCAGTAGAGAGTGCTACTGAGTGTTTCTTCTTGCATGACCAAAAAACTATGAATCTCCTAAGAAATGACAAGTTCTGGATGTACTCTTTCTATCCATTCTACATCCACCAAAGTCAGCATCTAAAAAAAATTAAAACAAATTCATTTCCAGATGTATAAAATAATCCTAGATCCATGGTTCCCTTTAAGTAGCGAAAAATTATTTTCACTACCTTTAAATGAGATTCCTTAGGATTGGATTGATATCTGGAACATAAGCATACTGGAAACATCAAGTATGGTCGACTAGCTGTCAAGTAAAGTAGACTTCCTATCATACCTCTAAAAGATGTTTGATCTACTGGTTTCCCAGCTTCATCAAGATCAAGTGTGTTTGAGGTACCAATATGAGTACTAATACTTTTAGTGTTGTCATAACCATACTTTTTAAGAAGATATTTAATATACTTATGTTGGGATATATAAGTTCTTTCTGGTTTTTGAGAAATTTGAAAACCAAGGAAAAATGTTAACTCACCCATCATACTCATTTCAAACTCATATTTCATTAGATCCACAAAGGAATCAGTTAATGATTTTTGGGTTGAACCAAATATAATGTCATCAACATAAATTTGAATTATCAAAACATTTTTATTATCTTTTTTTATAAAAGGTTTGGATATTCATTTCCCTTAACATAATTATTTTGAATCAAAAATCATGTAAGTCTATCATACCAAGCTCGTGGGGCTTATTTAAGGCCATACAAAGCTTTGGTAATTCTAAAAACATGATAAGAATGTTTTGTGTCTTCAAAACCAGGAGGTTGTTCAACAAAAACTTCCTCTTTAACATAACCGTTAAGAAAATCACATTTCACATCCATTTGAAAAGGTTTGAAATTGAAAAATACTACAAAGGAAAGTAAGATACAAATAGATTCAAGTCTAGCTACTGGAGCATAGGTTTCTTCATAGTCTATTCCTTCTTGTTGATTATAGCCTTTATTAACTAGTATAGATTTATTTCTAACAATGACTCCATTTTCATCACACTTATTTCTGAAGACCCATTTTACTCCAATAATAGAAGTTTCCTTAGGTCTTTCAACCAAGGTCCAGACTTTATTCCTTTCGAATTCATTTAGTTCATCTTGTATGGATTTTATCCAATCATCACCACCTAAAGCTTCATCAGTGCTTTTTGGTTCCAATTAAGAAAGGAATGCTAGATTTTCTACTTCATTTCTTAAGGAACTTCTAGTCCTTACAGGTTGATTGACATCACCAATGATACTATCACTTGGATGATTCTTTAGAAACACTCGACTTGGGTTTTGTAAAACCTGTTCATCAACATAGGGTAGAAAGTCTTCTGGGGTAAATGTTTCATAAATATTTTCTTGAACATTTTTCTTATCAGAAGGATCTTCTATCAAAGGTTGATAATCAGTTTTTGAAAACACATCTGAGGATGTAGGTTGGTATGGTTTAAAAACAAAAGGATCAGACTCATCAAATTTTACATGTACTGTCTCCTCAACAGTACAAGTGTTTTTATTGAAAACTCTATAAGCCTTAGAAGTTGTGGAGTAGCCTAAGAAAATTCCTTTATCATATTTTGGTGTGAATTTTTGTAGATTATCTTTGGTATTCAGGATGAATACCTTTCAACCAAAAACCTTGAAGTAGGAAAGTCTAGGTTTTCTACCATTCCATAACTCATAAAGAGTTTTATTAAGAAAAGGTCTAATCAAAACTTGATTTATAGTATAACAAGTAGTACTTACAGCTTCAAACCAAAAATTTCTAGCTATAGAATATTCAATCAACATGGTTCTAGTTATCTCTTGAATAATTTTATTTCTTCTTTCAACTACACCATTTTGTTGAGGAGTTCAAGGTGCTGAAAATTTGTGAGTAATACCTTTTCAATTACAAAAAGTTTCAAAATCAGAATTTTGAAATTTTCCTCCATGATCACTTAGAATAGTTTTCAATGGAAGGTTTTTCTCATTTTTAACTTGGGCTCTAAAACTTTTGAAATAAGAAAAAGCTTCAGTCTTCTTTGCTAGAAAATAGACCCATGTAAATCTAGTGTAATCATCAATTAAGACAAATACATGATACTTTTCCCCAATGCTTCCAGTTTGTGTTGGACCAAAAATATCCAAGTGAACCAACTATAATGCATCAGTTTTTGAGAATTCACTGATTGATTTAAAACTAGATTTATGTTGCTTACCATATTGACAAGGATCACAAACTTTAGAAGAATCAAATCTAAGCTCTGGTAGATCCTTAACTAGTTTTTTTTAGAGAGTTTACATAAGTTCCTAAGGTTACAGTGACCTAGTCTTCTATGACATAACCAAGAATGATCTTTCATTGCACTTAGGCATGGTAATTCTTGGCTCCTAATGTCTTTTAAGTTTAATGTGTAAACATTCTCTTACCTATTGGCAGGGAGAATAAACTATTCCTTAGAATTGTGTACTAAGAATTTATCATTCCTAAAATTCACAAGGTAACCTTCATCGCATAATTGACTTAAGCTAATGAGGTTGTGTTTAAGACCCTTAACAAACAAAATGTTTGAAATCAAAGTTTTACCAAGAAGAACAATATTACCTATACCAACAATTTCTCCTTGAGAATTATCTCTGAAAGTTACTTTTCCTCCTTTCATATTGATAATATTTTCAAAATAGTTTTTGCTACCAGTCATATGCTGGGAACATCCACTATCCATGTACCAAGTTTTGTTGTTGGTACTTTCCCTATTTTCCTAAAAATGAGAAACAAGTTAGGTTTTCAGAATCCAGAATTGCTTGGATCCGGAATTGTTAGATAAAAAAATTTTGGGTATCCACATTTGTTTAGAAAAATATGCTTTATGAAACCCAAGAGATTGAACTCTATTCAAAGAAAAGTTTTTCTTCTAATGCCCACTAATTTGACACTTAGTGCAAAAAGGAGCTTTAGAAGGAACAAAATAGTTGTTTTTGAAAACTAGTTTTTGGTGAGTATAACCTACTCCAGTAGTGTTTCCGTGAGGTTTAATTTTAGAATACATCTTGTAAAAATTTTCCTTTCCAGAGGTAAATTTTTCAAGGAGATTCTTCAGAGAAAAAATTTCAGATTTCAGTCTAATGACTAAATTTCTAACCTCAGGAATCATTTCCTTAGAGTTAGATTTTTCCTCAAAAACTTTCATCTTTAAAATAGTATTATGAAGATCTTTAGAAAGTTCTTCCTTATTAGAATTTGCTTTCTCAAGGTCTTTAGAAAGTTTTTCAAAAAATTATTCTTTATCTTTAAGATCTGTAGAAAGATCTGAAATCTCTTTTGTAAGAATTTATTCCCTAGTATTTTCCTTGTCTAATTTCTTAGAAATTTTACAATTTTTTTCTTCAAGTAGCTTGGAAAATATAGATACTTCTTCATATGAAGGTTCTTCATTTTCTGAAGATGAAGTATCTTCATTAGAAGTAATATTTTCGGAATAGTAATTCTTATCAAGAGATAAATTTATTAAATCCTCGGTAGAGCGTACCTTGGCCATGAGACATGTATGTGGAAAAGAAGTAATAACAATGAATCTCATATTCTTCTGAGCTGATGAATCATATTCAGAAGATTAACTTTTTGAAGAGTCTCTACAGCTAGCACTCCAAGTAGTATTAGCTTTTAGACTTTTCTTAGCTTTGGCTTTGTATAACTTCTTCCTGTTCCTTTTAGAATGCCTCTCTTTTCTTTTTTTTCTTTTTAAGCATAGGGAAATCAGGTCGTATGTGTCCACTTATCTTGCATTCATAGCATGTGACCTCTAAATCTTTCTTATCTTTCCTTTCCTTCTTCTTATATTTGGATTGTAAATTTCTTTTTCCAGCTATCTTGTTCATCCTTCGAGCAAGATTTGCTAACTCATTCTCTGAGACTTCACTCTCACTAGATTCAGATCGGATAGTAACCTTCTTAGATTTGGATCTAGTTATTCTCTCAGGAGTCTTAGCTTTCATGTGATTTGATGTTATACTAAAAGCAACAGTACCATTCCCATTCTTCTTTTTGATGTTTTCAGCATCTCTCTTCATTCTTATTTCATGTTGGAGAAGAGTTCCAAACATCTCATCTAAGGAAATTTGAGTAACCTTCCTATTCTCATCAATAGATGTTCTCTTTGATTCTCACTCATTGGGCATAATATCAATGATCTTGTCATCTAGAGCTTCATCATCCAGACCTTTCTCTCCCATAGATTGTAAGCTATTCACGATAGTCATAAACCTTTGTTGTACTTTGATAATGGGTTCTCCATAAGGAAGATTAAAACCATGGTATTCTTCTCTCAACATAGCTCTTCTTGTCTCTATGACTTTGGATGTACCAAAATGTGTAACTTCAAGTTTCTTCCATATACAGTTATCAGCTTCACAAGAAGAAATTTGGCTATATATGTTCCTAGTAATTGAACATAGTAGAGTATTGTGTACCTTATATTTGAGTTGATAATCATGCTTCTATTGGTTTGTGAAAGTACTTACTTCCTTATCAGGAATTTGATAACCTCCAGTAAGCATAACAAAGTTATCTACCCCAATATTGATAACGAAATTCTTCATACGATCTCTCCAATACTCATAATCATTGCCATTAAAAATTGGTGGTCTTGTAGGATTTAGGTTGTCGATGGAACCAACATTGATTCCTGCCATCTTTAAAAAATCTTTCTATACAAAAACTTCTTAATAACAAAAGTTCGGATTCAAGGAGAATATTCTTAAGCAAAGGAAAATATAGAACAATGAAAAAACTAAGCAAGAAAAAATTATATGTGAGTATAATTATTTCAGAGACCTCCTCTGATACCAATTGTAGGATCGAAATAACGATGTAGATGCTCAATATACAAGAGGGGGGTGAATTGTACACTTTAAAAATTTCCTTAAACAAGGAAAAATCTAAGTTTAACAAAGTTAAACTAAGTAAATTCACAACACCTCTAACACCAATTGAAAGATTGGGACAAAGTATGAAGTTACAAACTTCTAGTTCTATACAATTGCTTAAATCTGGAAAGTGATTCTGAAAAATAGGTTCTGGAAATATGGATCCGAAAACTGAAAATTAACCAAAGTTTACAAAATGAGATTCTACCTTAAAGAGTATAGAATCTAAATTAATTAGAGTACAAGTGTAAGGAAATATAAGAAGGTTATACTTTCCTTACAATACACAATGCAGTGGAAAAACTTGTAACAAAAACAAGTAACAAGATATGAATCTTTTAACCCAAAGAGAAAGGTATCCAACAACCTTGGATAAAGGTCCCTTGATTTATACTTTCAAGAAATTTTGTCTTACCCACACCCGGGTAAGCCCTCGATACGAAGATCGGAGTCTCTATCCTGCTATCCCTGCAAGCCCTCAACTTCAAGGTAGTTGGAACCTATGTCTTCCTTAGCAGGGAAACCCTTGAACTTAAAGGTAGTCAGCACCACTGTCTTCCTATCCTCGGAAGCCCTCGAATGTAATCACCAAAATTCGGAGTCACACGAAGCAATCTGAATGAGAAGTTCAGTACGCACAAGGCATGAAAAGCTTCTCTCTCTAGAAATCACCTTAACAGCGTGTGGTCTCTAGATTGATCAACTTTTTGTTGTGGAGCTCTTTCAAATGAGCTCCTATTTATAGGCTCAGTTGGAATGGTCAGCTCCCTCCTCCAATGGTCATATTTTCATTAAATTTCGGAGGGACCTGTACACGTGTCACTAAACCAACGGTTAGTTAGAAACAGAATGGACGACATCGTTTTATAACAAAACATGTGTAACTGAAAGCACAACATCGTTTTATAACAAGCTTAACAAATAGGAGTGTAAGTAAAAAGTTCATAATGTAAGAAAAATAAAATTTTGGAGTCTAACCAAAATGGAATTCAGAGTCTATAGCAAAAGGATATTCGGATTCTGTTTTGTAGGAATTCGGAACCTGAATTCTATAGAAATTTGGAGTCTGAATTTCTAAGGAAATTCGGAGTCTGGTTTTACCAGAGTTCAAAATCTGAACTTACAGAGTTCGGAGTCAAACTAGTAAAATTTCGGAGTCGAACTCATAGAAGTTCAGAGTCGAACTCATAGAAGTTCGGAGTCTAACTCATATAAGTTTGGAGTCGAACTCATATAAGTTTGGAGTCTAACTCATAGAAGTTCGGAGTCCAGAATTCAGAGTTAAACTTTGTTATAGTTTGTATCCACAATTCAGAATGGAACTTTATTAGAGTTCGTACCCTGAATTCGGAGTGAAACTTTATTAGAGTTCGTATCCAGAATTCAGAGTGGAACTTCATTACAGTTCACATCAAGAATTCGGATTGGAACTTCATTACAGTTCACATCCAGAATTCAGATCCTAAAACTGAATGCTTCATATCTAAGAATTATATGATTCCAAGGTTTTGGGTATGAATCCTATTTTTACACTTAAGAAAAATATTGATATGTATAAGGAAATATAGGTTAGGGTGAATTTCCTTAAGGAAAGAAATTTTCCTTAGAGAAGTAAAATATATATTTTCTTAAGTATAAGGTGTTTGTGATTTTCAAAACAAGAAGGAATGGAAAAGTCATAAGGAAAACCTTATTGACTCAACAGGTATGGAGCTCATTGAGGAGTAATATATCAGAGAAATTAATGTAAAATCCATGACTAATGAGCTCATCATGCGTGAATAATTAGATACAAGAAGTAGTAAAGATAAGATGAAAGTTGACAATGAGGGTTTTTTTTATGGTTTCAAGGAAAACTAGAATGCAAACAAAATTAGCTAAGGTTTCTGAAGAGAAAATTGATCCACTAATGAATGTTCCAGATTTAAACAGCTTTGAGGCACTTGAATCATTTAATGATGAGTTAATTCATGGGTCTAAGGAAATTTTAGATGTTTTTAAGGGTGGGTATGATGAAATTTTGCATCAAAAATCTCGGATACTGGGTAGAAACCCAAAGGCTTGTGGTCAAGGATGTGGACGAGAGGATGTAGCATGAGGGTGTGGCCAGAGTGTGCCTTCTAAGTCGACTCACCTCACCCCGGTGTCAGAGAAGATTTAGGGGAAGTACATTGCACTATTTAACCAGAGGAACTCACAATCAAAGTGGGAGTCTGTTGATGATACTGAAGATTCTGGTCATGACTCTGATCATGATTATGGTGATGCTTGATTTGGTATTTTTCATTATGGACATGGGCTTGCCCTTATTTGACCTCATTTTTCTTTCCAAGTGCTTGCTATCTTTTTCTTTTAATTTAATAATAAGGGGCTTGACTCAGAACTTTTTTGCTATATATATTTATTTAAATAATTATAAAATTATAACAATTATATTTATAATTTTTTTAATATATATAATTAATATATTTATTATAAATTTATAATTATTTAAATATATCTGTATTTATTTATAATTATAATTATAAATATTTTTATTTATTATTAATATATTAATTTGATTATATATATTTATAACATTATAAGAATAATAACTATATTTTTTATAATTTTATAATTATTTAAATAAATAAATATTTATTTATAATTATAACTATAAATAAATATATATTTATTTGTAATTAAAAAATTATAATAAATATATATTTATTTATAGTTATAATTATATATATACATATATTTAAATAATTATAAAATTATAAAAATATATTCATTATATTTATAATTTTATAAATATATATAATTAATATATTTATTATAATTTTATAATTATTTAAATATATCTATATTTATTTAGAATTATAATTATAAATATTTGTATTTATTTATAAATATTTGTATATATTTATAAATATATTTATTTAATTATATATATTTATAACTTTATAAGTATAATAAATATATTTATTATAATTTTATAATTATTTATATATATGTATATATTTATTTATAATTATACTTATAAATAAATATTTTTATAAAATTATAAATATATATTTATATTTATAAAATTATAATAGATGTATCTATTGTAATTTTATAATTATTTAAATAAATAAATAAATATATTTAGTTATAATTATAATTATAAATAAATATATTTAAAAATTATTTATATATATAATTAAAAATTTATAGTTATATATATAATAAATATATTTATTAATTAAATATATTTATTGTAATTTTATAAGTATTTGTGGGAACATAATAGATTCATGGGTATAACATGAATGAATCATATACCTAGTAAAGTATAGAAAATAAAAAACGAGTCATCACATATGGACAACATGAATAATAGTAGGGGTGTAATGTATAAATGAACATTCATGATGAATACATAACATATGCATGTCAATTATACTCACACATCAATATATTTATTGACCACATTCATTGGAAACATATATTTATTTAAATAAATAAATATATATAATTATAAGTATAAGTATATATATTTAAAAAGTATTTATATATAATTATAAATATATAATTATAAATATAATAAATATATTTATTATTTAATAAAAAAAATTATCATCTTATAATTATTTAAATATATATTTATAATCTTATAAATACTTTTTTTAAACATTATATATATATATATTTGAATTATTAAAAAATATATATTAATTATAAACATGTGTTTTTTATTTAATGTTTATAAATAAAAATTATTTTTTAATATAAATATAATAATTTTATATAAAATAATAATAATTTTTATTAAAAACTTTTATCAGCGCTAATAATAACACTGATAAATATACCTTTTATCAGCGCTTTTAGCTAGCACTGATAAAGGCCCCCCTTTTATCAGCGTGTTTTTATTAGAATTGATAAAATTGAGCACTGCCCTTGTACTAATTTGTAGTAGTAACATCGTTCCACTTCCATTCTGAAATGGGCAATGACTGTAAAAGTCCAGCAGTTCGTTGATGCTCAGACTTCACCCACTAACAAGTGTAGCATCGTGTCATGAAACTCGTAATATCCTTTTTAATTCCTGGCCACCAATAGTGTCTATGAAGATAATGATACATTTTGGTAAAACCAAGGTGCATCATCCACTTAGAGGTATGAAACTTGCCCATCAGCTCTTCTATCATATATCTGGACACAACAACTCGACCACGAACATGAATAATCTCATCCCCATCAACAGTCCAATTGGAAGGTGGCTTCCCACCTTTAAAACTACCTCTTAAAACTATACATTTTGAATCCTCATATTGCCTCCAATTAACTTGGTTCATAAGGGATGTCTCAACAAACTAGGACATGAGTTCCATTAGATCATGCTCCTCCTAACATTTAGATGCATCTCAACAAACAAAGCCATCATCTTCCACTCGAAACTAGACTCCCAAACCACCTAATTTTGTATCGTTCGACTCAACGCATCTACAAAACTATTTCCCTTCCCATTTATATAATCTATCTCAAAGTTAAAATAATTCATGTACACAACCAATATCCTCTACTAAATATTTATATGATGCTGGTAAAATATGTATTTAAGGCTCTCATGGACAGTATAAACAAAAAAAACTTCTCACCCAAAAGATAATGCCGCCAACATTTCAAAGAATAAACCACTGCAGCCCACTCAAGATAATGCATTGTATAGTTCCATTCATGTGGCCTCAATTTTCATGCTCCATACACAATGACTCTATCTCCCTACATCAACACTACCCCAAGTAAAATTCTAGATTCATCACAAAACAAAGTATACTCTTTACCCAGATTGGGTGAGATCAATATTCTTGTAGTGGTCAAGTGTTTCTTCGGCTCTTGAAAATAATTCATGCATTCTTTAGACCACTCATATCTTATAACCTTCTTTTTCAAGATCAAGAGTGGAACTACTAGGTGATAATTGTAACTGGTGAACCTTTGATAATAACCAAATAAGCCCATAAATCTTCAAATATGAAAAACATTCTTAGATTGCTCCCAATATACAACTTCTTGAACTTTCTCTAGGTCCACTAACACACCTTCCTCCAAGATGATGTGACCCAAGGAATGTACCCAGATGATCTAGAAATGACACTTAGATATCTTGTCATAAATCCGATGCTCTCTAAGTGTACTCAATAATATGTTAAGATGTGTGGCATGATCTTCATGATTCATGGAGTACATTAAGATTTAAACTACAAAAAAACCAAAAACTGATCTAGGTATGGGTGGAAGATTTAGTTCATCAAATCCATGGAAAAATTAGGAGTGTTCATCAACCTTAATGAAATTACATCAGACTTATACAAACCATACCTTATTATAAAAGTATTCTGTTATATATCATAAGGTCTCACTCTCAGATGATGATACCCTAACCTCAAATTGATCTTTGAGAATGTTGGATCATAATGTATATGAAGATGGATAAATATAATAGGGGTGAATTATAATTTAAAAAACTTTCATTTTTAACCTTAAAAGAAACTTAGTTTAACAAGGTTAAACAAATCATATTCACAAAAACTCTTAAGTATTTAAATGATAATTAGACTTGGCCATTTGGTCTGATAAATAAAGTATCATAATCAAGTAGATTCCAATATGTATTCAACATGTTGTAATGATAAAATGATTATATCTAAACAGTGTATAGAATCATATTCAGTAATCAGTGGTAAAAGTAATCATAGTTCAATTGTATTCATAGTAGAAACTATTTAAATAGAGTAAACACAAAAAGATTCATAATCACAATGGTTATGATAAATCAAAGTATTATAAAAGTAATGATTATATATTAAACCATATAGAATTATAATCAAAGTAAATCAAATTCACAAAGAAATAAAGATTAAAAAATATTATCATAATCAAATATATTATAATAAACAATATAAAAATAGAAATATGAATATAAAAATATTCACTTTATATTACATGCAACGAGAATGAAAAACTTGTATAAAAAAAGTAATATAAAGGAATATAATTATTTTAACCTAAATAAAAGGGTATCCAATAACCTAGGATAAAGGTCCCCTGTTTTATACTTACAAAAAAGTATGTCTTTCCCTTATATAGAAAATCCCTCGATACGATGATCATTTTGTCTCACTATCTCCGTGATCCCTCGATATGATGATCATATTTTTTCTTTTTGCCTATCCTCAGAATCCCTCAATATGGTGATCATCTTTGTCTTGCTATCCATGCAAGCTCTCGATCAAAAAGGTGATCAGTTCCTATATCTTCCAATCCATAGAAACACTCGATCATAATCACAATCGGATGCACAAAGAAATTACAAAAATGAACTCAAAAAGGTTACAAGTACAAGGAACAAGTTATTCACTCCTATAAGCTTTAGAGATCTCACGCAGTAGAAAAATAAGCATAGTATTCTCTATTCTTGTAGTTATTGTGAACTCTTTAAATGACCGGGTATTTATAGGCAAGCCTCTAATAGTCTTATTGATCCTCCAACGGTCATATTTTCTATGAGATTTTTTCAAGGACTTGGACACTTGGAACTCCAAAGATCATATTATAACCAAATGCATGACACAGTTTTGGTATACACCATTTATAGTGTAAAAATTATTCCATTATGATAGAATATATTTTTCCATATTTAGAATTTAAAAAAGAATAAATCTGATGGATTTTCTTACAGAGTTTCATTAAGTTTTTCTTTATGAGTATGAATCTGATTCTATCGGTTCCAATTCAAGTCTGATTAAAAAAAATCAATACAAAGACAAGATAGAAAGTATTTAAATTGGATTTGAAAAATCTAAATCTGATATTTATCGAATCCATACTCATTATGATAATTTTAATGAATAAGGTAGGTTTATATTTATGAATACTTCAAAACTAATTCTAAGTATGGTAAAACATATATTTTTTCTTTTAAAATAATTAAAAAACTTTGGATAAAAAAGAATTAGTTAATTAAGTATTTAAGGAGTTTTTGATTTATAAAACAAAAGGAATGAAAAAGTCAAAAAGATACTTTTGACTTAACAATTTCCCCCTTTTTGGAAATCACAAACCACAAGACTTAAATAGAAAATAACTTTGAAAAACTTAATTCCATTATCTATTAGGTACATCATATTCAGAATTAAAATAGTAATACTGATCTCCCCCGGAGTTATAGAACTCATCTGAATAAAATCACAAATATGAATAACTCCCCCTCAGGATAAGAAATCCTCCTAAGCATCGTATTATATTATTTAGAGATATTTCTCTCCCCTTTACTTAAACATCTCCCCCTTACTTAAAAATTATCCCCCTTTGTATAAATTTCTCCCCCGTTTTAATTTTCAAAAAGGAATGGGGAAGAGTCTTGTAATACCTAAAAATGGGTATAGAAACAACTATATGAAATAAAATAATAAAGTACTTGATCATATATAATAAATGATAGAACATTCATCCAAATAAGGATTAGAAGACATTAAAATATATTGTATATAGATGAAAAAGTCTTTCATTGAAAGTCCAATAAAAAAATTACAATAAGAGTTTTAAGAAATTAATATTTCTTCAGTATCAATAACCTAACCATTATCATCAACTTCTTAAACTCTTTACTATATTTTTCAGCCATTTCCATAAACTCTTCCTAAGATATATTTTTCTTTTCCAACTCTTGTATCCTTTCCTCTTGAATCGAAATCCTTTCATCTTGCACTGTATCCTTTTCTTCTTGAGACTGAATATTTTCTTCTAGAAGATTATTCTGATCTTATTTAGATTTAAAACTTTTTAAGAAAACATCACTAAAATTATTAAAAACAATAATTTTATCTTTATAGACTTTGAATCTAGACATCTAATTGTGTAGAAACTCTAAGTTTCTTGTAATTTTTTGATGTCATGAGTCTGTTTCTCAGATGTTCCTCTGAACTGCTCAAGGTATTTTATTCTTGTGGCCATATCCTTTGTAGGACTTCTAAAAACAATATTGGTTTCATCCAAAGACTTATTTAAATTCCAAAAAATATTTTCATGAATTTTGATATCATTATCAACACTATGAGACCCTTTCACCATCTTATTACAACTCTTCCTATGAGACTCATCACTTTGAAAATTTTGAAATCTATTTCCAAACATATTAGCTTATCTGTTAATGCTTTCACTAAATCTGAGTATTTTTATTGATTTTAAATAACTAAATCATCCTTGGTATCCAACCTTGGAAATTAGGGAATTTTTTTCACCAAACTTCTTAAAGTATAAAAAATGTAATCAATACCCTGAGTTGTGATCATATTAAGATAATCTGATTATGATTGATTGTTTTTGAGACTTGTTCCAATATCTTCTTGAGATAATTTTATTTTCTCTTTGTTTGATATTGATTTATACTTACCATCAAAAATTTCAATTTTATCAACAAAAACTCTTTTTCTTCCTTCTGCCATTCGATTTTGATCTTGTTCATCCCTCTTGGATAAAGATACAACTTTTTGAAATGATAGAGACTTTTGTTTTTCCAGACTAATAGACTTATCCTTATAATTTCCCAAAAGAGGAAAATTATTTTTATGAATCTTTAGAACTCATCATATAAATATTATCGGAATGGATGTCATCTTTTTTTTCTACTGAATATGATTTCTCTTCACTTTCTTCTTCTTCTTCCTAACTTTCTTGACTTCTTTAGCTTCATACTCTTCTATTTTTATGAACTCACTATCTTCTTAGATACATTAACTAAATTTTTTATAATATATAATTTTATAAAACCTTATTGGAATTATTTTTGAAGAAATTCATGAATATTATACTTCGATCTCAAGTCACCTTTTATAGCAAGAATCAATTATTTTTCTACCATAACAACCTCTCCTTTTTCAACAACAGCAGGAATAACTTCTAATTATTGAAAATAAAAATTAGCATCAGGTGGTAATGTAAGTTTTTTAAAGGTTTTCTCTACCCATTTAATAAATTTATTAACTAAATTCGTGCCTTGAAGGTTCTTTTATCTTTTTTATTTATCTAAATATTCTTAACCATGTAAACTTATAGAAAATTATTCAGCTATATTGAGTCATATATGAGGATATCCTTCTTTTCCTTCATCCTTTTTCCTTCTATATTCTTGAGAAATGTCATCTGAAACTTTCTTATTTTTCTTTTCTTTTGTCTGTGGAAGTGAATCAGTTTTTCTCTTCTTAAAACTTTTCTCTTATTTCTTTGTTTTTAAAGATGGTTCTTCTTCTGAAGTAGAAACCTAAGTATTCATGAAAAATATTTTTGATTATGAATCAAAAACATACTTCATACTCTTTATTGTATCATCATTGATAAATGAAATCTTTTCTTTGACAGGCTCATACTTGATCACAATATTAGAATGTGTCATACTTGATTAAATCATCTTACTAATCAAACCTATAAATATTAAAATTTGAGACTTGATTGATCAAGATTTGATATTATTTATTTTCAAAAGAATAAATCATGCCAAATTGATTTCCCTCATATAAAAAAGACAATCTAAAATGAGGATGTTTGATACTTTTAGAGTATCTCAATCAACATTTATTGGGATAAGAAAACCTTGCATAAAAATATATAAAACACTATGATCCATAATTAGAGGAGTAAATTTCCTCAGTTCATCATCTAATACATTCTTAAAAAAATATTTTTCAGCCCTTTCTCTGATAAATTTACCATTAGAGTCTGGTAATTTAAGAGATGTTTGAAATGAATCTATTTCTTCAAAAATACCTAGGAAACCTGGTGTATCCCTAGTTGTTATCTTATAATTCTTCTCTTAAATTTAGAAGGAAAACATATCTTTTTCTTTTTATTTATAAAAATTTATAGATTCATAAAAATATATGACCAGATCTAGGTAAAAGAAATCATAGTCTAGATTTGTTTGTTCCACACATAAAGATTTACAAGATTTTAAATCTATCACCCTTATCAAAGTTGAATCATAATTTTTATAAAAATATATTTCTACTAACCTTTCATGAAAAAAAACCAAATGTTTTAATCCTTCATAGAAGCCATCATATTTGGAGAAGAAACTGGGGATTTAGACATGAAGAGAGAATCAGACTGGGAATCTTAAACGAGGCAACCTTTCATGATAATTTTTTTGAGAAAACTAATATGAGACATGAGGGGAGGGTAGCCTTTATATAGATGATATTGAGTGATGTTTGAGATTACAAACAGGATCTAATGGTTCAAATGTAATCCACCTGATCTGACAGTTGATTTAATATTTGAAGAAAGATTTTTTTCAAAATAATTAAACTCTTGATGTTTAAAAAAATTATCGTATTGATTGAATACGATTGGGTAAAGAAAATGAAAATTTTAAATAACAAAAAACAAGTATGAAACTAATTAGAGTGTAATAGTGTTAAATTATAAAAGAAAAGAACAATAACTTTCCGAGTGGAATTGTTAGTATTATAATTTTTTCTTCTTTGTTTCAAAAGAAAGAAAAAAATAAATATAATAGTTTTAAAATAAAAATCAAATACGATAAATTTATATGAAAAACTTGAATATGATAAATTTATATGAAAAAATAAAATATGATAAATTTATATGAAAACACATATACAAAAAATTATATGAAAACTCAAATATGATAAATTTATATGAAAACATGAATTAAAATAAATTAAAAGATTTGTAAAACAACAATAATATATAATCCCCCTTAAAAAAGAAGTATCTTAATGTAAGGGTATGGTTTAAACAATAAGTATATATGAATGATTACTTTACATTAATCATTCCTAAATTCTATTTAATGTATTCAAATCTTTCGGAAGGTAATGGTTTTTAAAAAATATCAACAAGTTTTTCTTGCATTCCAATGAATTGTAATATGATATCTTCTTTATGTGCATGATCCCAAAAAAAGTAATGTCTAATATCTATGTGTTTTTAATGAGAGTGATGTGTAGGGTTTTTACTTAAGGCTATAGAACTTATGTTGTCACAAATTATTTGAGTTTTTTTAAAACTCATTCCATAATCAGTGAGTGTGTGATTCATCCACAAAAATTGAGCACAACAACTTCTGGCTACCATATATTTGACTTCAGCAGTGGAAAGAGCTACTGAGTTTTGTTTCTTACAATACCAAGAAACTAAGGAATCTCCTAATAAATTACATGTTCTATATATACATTTCCTATCCATTCTACAATCACCAAAGTTATCATCCAAAAATATTTTAAGTTGAAAATCATTTCTAGAAGAATAGAAAATTCCTAAATCTATAGTTCCCTTTAGATAATGAAAAATTCATTTAACTACTTTTAAATGAGATTCTTTTGGATTATATTTATATCTTTCATATAATCATATAGAAAACATTAAGTATGATTGACTAGTAATTAAGTATAGTAAACTTTCTATCATACCTCTAAAATTTGTTTGATCAACTAGTTTCCCAGTTTCATCAAGATCAAGTGTATTTGAGGTACTGATTGGAGTACTAATACTTTTAGTATTTTCATATCCAAACTTTTTAAGAAGATATTTTATATACTTATTTTGAGATACAGAAGTACCTTATAGATTTTGATAAATTTGAAAACCAATAAAAAATGTTAACTCACCCATCATACTCGTCTCAAACTCAGATTTCATAAGATTCATAAATCAATCTATTAAATATTGTTGAGTTGATCTGAATATAATTTCATCTATATATATTTGAACAATAATAATTTTGTTGTTTACTATTTTTATAAAAAGAGTTGTATCTGTGGTTCCCTTAACATAATTTTTTTATAACAAAAATCATGTTAATCTATCACACCAAGCTCTAGGGGGATTTTTTAAGGAAATATAAAGATTTGGTAAGTTCATAAACGTATTCATGATTTTTTGTATCTTCAAAACTAATCGGTTGTTCAATAAAGACTTCCTCTTATACATAACCATTAAGGAAATAATAATTCACTTCCATTTGAAAAAGCTTGAAATTAAATAATGTTGTAAGGGATAATAGAATGTGAATAGATTCATGTCTTGCTACTGGTGCATATGTTTCAACATAGTATATTCCCTTCTGTTGATTATAAACATTAGCAAAAAGTCTTACTTTATTTCTAATTATTATTCCATTTTCATCACACTAGTTTCTAAACACCCATTTTACTCAAATTACTAAATTTTATTTAGGTCTTTCAACCAAAGTCCAGAATTTATTTCTTTCAAATTCATTTAGCTCATCTTTAATTTTTTTTCTAATCCTCCTCACATAAAGCCTCATTAGTATTTTTAGGTTCAAATTGAGAGATAAAAAAAGATTTTCTACTTCATTTCTTAAATATCTTCTTGTCCTAACTGGTTGATTTGCATCACCAATAATAATATCAGTAGGATGATTCCAAATAAACAATTGACTCAGGTTTTGTAAAACTTGTTCATCAATATAAGGTAGAAATTATTCTTAGTTAAATACTTCAGAAACAATTTCTTGATTATTTTCCTTATTAGATAAAAATTCTAACAAAGATTGAGAATTAGTTTTGGAAAACACATTTGAAGATGTTGGTTGGGTTTGTTTAAAAACAAAAGGTTCAGTTTCATAAAATTTAACATGTATTGTTTCTTTAATAGTAAAATAATTTTTACTAAAAACTCTATATGACTTAGAAGTAGTGTAATAACCTAAAAATTTACCTTCATCAAATTTGGGTAAGAGCTTATGTGAATTTTCTTTTTTACTCAATATGAATACTTTGCATCCAAATACTCATAAGTAAGAAACTTTTGGTTTCCATCATATCCATAATTCATAAGGGGTTTTATTAATAAAAGGTAGAATTAAAACTCTATTTATATTATAACAAGTAGTAATAACTACTTTAGCCAAAAAAAAATAGCAATCGAGTATTCACTCAACATGGTTCTTGTTATTTCTTGAAGAATATGATTCCATATTTCAACAACACAATTTTGATGAGGAGTTCTAGGGGTTGAAAATTTATGTGTAATGCCTTTATTACTAAAAAAGGTTTCAAAATATGAATTTAAAAATTATCCACCATGATCGCTATGAATAATTATCAAGGGAAGGTTTTTCTCATTTTTAACTTTGGAATCAAAAGTTTTAAAATAACAAAAGGATTCAGATTTCTTTGCTAGAAAATAGACCCATGTGTATCTAGTGTAATCATCAAATAGAACAAGTACATAACACTTTCCACCAATAATTCTAGTTTGTGTAAGAATAAAAATATCCATGTGAACTAACTGTAAAGCATCATAATTTGATAATTCACTAATATATTTAAAACTAGACTTATGTTTCTTACCATATTGGCAAGGGTCACAAAATTTTGAAGGATCAAATCTATGCTCTGGTAAATCCTTAACAATTCTTTTCTTAGTTAACTTACATAAGTTTATAAGGTTACAATTTCCTAACCTTCTATGCCATAACCATGATTGATCTCCCATTTCACTAAGGAAATGTAAGTCTTGGATAATAATGTCTTCTAAGTTTAGTGTTTATACATTCTCATGTAGATGGGCAGAAAGAGTGAATTCATCTTTGGAATTGTGTACTACACATTTATCATTTCTAAAATTCACAAGGTAACCTTCATCACATAGTTTAATTATGCTTATGAGGTTTTTCTTAATACCTTTAGCAATGAAAACATTTGAAATTAAAGATTTACCAATAAGAACAATATTACCTATACTGATAATATCTCTTTAATCATTATCCCTAAAAGTAAACATTCCACCTTTCATCTTGATAATATTTTCAAATAAATATTTGTGTCTAATCATGTGTCTAGAACACCAATTATCTATATACCAAGTATTCTTGTTTTTTGTACTATCTTTGTTTTTTTGAAAAAAAAACAATTAGATTTTTGAAACCCAAACCTTCTTGAGTCCGAAAATATTAGAAAACAAAATTTTAGGTATCCATATTTGTTTAGAAAAATGGTATTTTTTAAACCCTAAGGATTTAATATTATTTAAAGAAAAAAATCCCAATTTCCTCCACTTTGACATTTAGTACAAAAGGGGGCATTTTTAGAAACAAATAAGTTGTTATTAAAAGCAGGTTTTCTATGAGTATATCCCATTCCTAAACTATAACCATGTGGAAAAGTTGTTTAAAAATATTTTTCAAAACCTTCTTTACTAGTAGTAAAGTTTGAAAAAAGTTTCTTTAATAAAGAAATTTTAGATTTTAGTTTTACAACTAAAATCTTATTCACATCTGTATTAGTTTTGGAATTGTGTTTCTCAAAAACTAGTTTTCAGACTATCCTTTTCAAAAATTACTTTTTCTAAATCATTAGAAATAGTATCTTTTTCAGAATTGGATTTATCAATATCCTTTGATAAAACTAATATTTCAATTTTTAAAATATCAATTCCTGAATCATATTTTGTAAGTTTTTCAATATCCTTATCAAGTTTTTTACATACTTTACAATTTTCATTTTCTAAAAGCATTGAAAAATAAGAAAATTATTCATAAGATGGTAAAGTATTATCATCATTGGATGAGGAGGATTATTTATCTGAAGATGTGTAATTATTCTCATCTGGATAATTTTAACTTAAATATATATTAGATAAATAACCAGTTGTGTGTACCTTGGCCATAAAACATTGATTTCTATTAGTTACTCTAGCTAGAAGACCAATATTCCTCAAATATAGAATTTCATTATCAGAGGAATTGTCTGAAGAATCACCTCCACTTTCACTCCAAGTGTTAGCAGCTTTAAGAAATTTCTTACTCTATGACTTATAATACTTATTCTAATTTCTATCAGAATTTGTATCCTTCCGGTCTTTTCTTTTCAACTTGGGACAATTAGGTCCAATATGTACAGAACTTTTTCACTCATAACAAGTAACTTCATAATCTTTCTTTTCATTCTTTTCTTTATTCATTTTCTTGTAATGATACTAAAAATCATTTTTACCAAAAATATTATTCATTATTTGAGCAAGAATAGCTAACTCATTATTTTAATATTCTGAATCACTTGAATTGGATTGGATAGTAACCTTATTTTTCTTTATTGAATTAAAAATATTTTCCAAAGTCTGGGATTTTATCAGATTTGAAGTAGAATAAAAAGAAATTCCACTGTTATTTTTCTTTGCTTTCTCTACATCTCTTTTTAACCTATGCTCATATTGTAAAAGGGTTCTAAATAAATCATCAAGAGTGAAATTTTTATCTTTCTTGATTAATTAACAACTTCTCTCTTGGATTCCTACTCATTGGGCATTATATCAATTATATTTTCAACAAGGATTTCATCTTATAATCATTTCTCTCTCATGGATTGTAAACTATTGACTATTATCATAAACCTTTGTTATACCTTTGTAATAGGTTCACCAAAATGGAATCCAAATGCTTGGTAGTCATCTCTAATCATTGATATTCTATTTTCAATAACCTTTGATGTTCCAAAATGAGTAATCTCTAACTTTTTTCCAGGTACTATTGGAATCTTCACAAGAAGAAATATGATAGTAAATATTTCCAGTCATAGAACATAATAAAGTATTTCTAACTTTGTAATTCAATTGATACTCTTTCCTTTCCTGATTTGTAAAAGTAGTCACTTCCTTTTCAGAGATCTTTTAATATCTATTTAACATGAAAAAATTATTATCTCTAGTATTTATAATGAATGTATTCATTCTATCTCTCTAATACTCATAATCAGTTCCATCAAAAAAAGGGAGTCTATTTGGATTGAGGTTATCTTTTGAACTAACATTTATTCCTTCCATATTAAAAAAAAACAAAAGCTATATTATATAATAAACATTAGTGTAGTAGGTATTTATAAACAAAAATTTTATCAAAAAAATTAAACTAACTTTAAATAGTAAAGAAACCAAAGGTAGTAAGTAATTAAGTAGTGGAAACCTCCTATGATACTAAATGTAGATATTAGTAAAACAAATACTTGGATATGAAACAAATTATTGGATTGTAATGTATATGAATATGGATAAATACAAGAGGGGTGAATTTTAAGTTTAAAAACATTCATTTTTAACCTTAAAAGAAACTTATTTTAATAATGTTAAACAAATCGTATTCACAAAATCTCTTAAGTATTTAAATGATAATCAAACTTGGTCCTTAGGTCTAATAAACAAAGTATCATAATCGAGTAGATTCTCATATGTATTCCATAGGTCATAATGATAAAATGATTCTATCTAAATAGTGTATAGAATCATATTTAGTAATAAGTGGTAAACATAATCATAGTTTTATCGTATTCACTTTAGAAATGATTTAAAAAGAGTAAACACAAAAAGAATCGTAATCACAATGGTTATGATAAATCAGAGTATTATAAAATTAATGATTCTATCTTAAAGCATATATAATGGTAATCAGAGTAAATCATATTCACAAAGAAATACATATTAAAAAATCATATTTTAATCAAATATATTACAATGAACAATATATAAATAGAAATATGAATATAAAAAGATTCAATTTCTATTACATGCAATGGGAATGAAAAACTTGTAATAAAACAAGTAATACAAAGGAATATAATTATTTTAACTCAAAGAGAATGGTATCCAATAACCTAGGATAATGGTACCTTATTTTATACTTACAAGAAATTTTTTTCTTTCCCTTGCCTAGAAAATCCCTTGATACGATGATCGGTTTGTTTCACTATCCTTGCGATCCCTAGATATGATGATCAGATTTTCTCTATATTCATATCCTCAGTAGCCCTTGATATGATGATGAAATCTGTCTTTCTATCCCCTCAATCTCTCTATCAATAAGGTAATTGTCTCCTCTATCTTCCTATACATGAAATCCCTTAATCGTAATCACAATCGGACACACAAAGTAAATACAAAAATAAACTCAAGAATGTTACAAGTATAAGGAACAAGTTGTTCACTCTTGTAAGCTTTATAGATCTCACACAGTAGAAAAATAAGTATAGTGCTCACTCTTCTTATGGTTGTTGAGAACTCTTAAAATGACCAGGTATTTATAGGCAAGACTCCAAGGGCCATCTTGATCATCCAACGGTTATATTTTATCTGATATATTCAAAAGGACATGGACACCTGGCACTCCAATGGTCATATTATAACAAAATTCATGACACTATTTTGTTATACACCATTTTTAGTGTAAAAATTATTCCATTATGATAGAATATGTTTTTTGTATTCAGAATTTAAACAAGGATAATTCTGATGGGTTTCCTTACAGAATTTCATTATAATTTTCTTATGATTATTAATCTGATGCTATCAATTCTAATGTCAAATATTATTATAAAACTTATTTTGATTATGAATACAATATAGAAAGTATTTAAATAAGATTTGAAAAAGGTGAATCTGGTCATTATTGGATCCATACTCATTATGATAATTGTAATGAATACGGTAGGTTTATATTCATGAATACTTAAAAACTAATTCTAAGTATGTTAAAACAAATATGTCTTGTTCAAAAATAATTAAAACATTCTAGATAAAAATAATTAGTTAATTAAGTATTTAAGGAGTTCACAATTTCCAAAATAAAAGGTATAGAAAAGTCAAAAAGATACTTTTGAATTAACAGAGAATACACAAGAACCATTTAGCTATTCAAATAGATCATCAATACATAGAAGAGGATATTTATTTTTAACCACCATTCAATTCAACTTCCAATAATCGAAAAACAACTAAAAAATTCCATCAGCCTTCTTAGAAAATAAAAATGGAGAACCCCATAGTGACGTACTCAGATGGAAAAAACAATTTATTCACCAATTTCTCTAACTAAGTTTTAATCTCATGAATCTATGTTGGTTCCATTCTATAAGTAGTAATAAAAATGGGCTCATCTCTAGGAATCAACTCAATTGTGAACTCAACCTCTCTCTCAAGTGGAAACCCTGATAATTCCTCAAGAAATGCATTTTAAAAGTGATCCACCATTGGAGTGAAGAAAATATGTTCAATTCCCCCATTATCCATCAAAAGACTCTCAAATTGGGCTATGAGCTCACCCAATTGCAGAAGAACTATCCCTACACAACCTGCAAAAATTTCTCATTCCCCATGGTGAACATTAATGTCACCCTTATGGGACATGAAAATCACTCTTTGAAGATAAAAATCAATGTGATCATGGTATATAACTAACTATTCTATCCATAATATCAGGTTAAAACCTATCATCTCAGTCACATAAAAGACCTAAAAGATATGGTACCCACCAACCTTAAGGGAACACTCCTTACATTGGTGGATACTCTATGATTGTACCCCTAATAGTGTATTGATTGACATCGCCCCAAAAATATACTCCACTAGAAGACCCAAACCACTTAAAAACTGGGTAGATACAAAAGAGTGTGAGGATCATGTGTCAAATAAGGTTTTATAAAGCATATAAGCTTTAAGAATCATACCACAAACAGTCGATGGTTCAACCTCGCTACCAACCTGAGTTGGATAAATAACATGAAACTATCATGTTCCCATATCATGGGATCCTATCTAATCCCCCTATGTTGCATGACCCTAATGATAGGGGTGATCTCATCCTGAAGTACCACGTCCACCACCCCGACTAGTACAGTCAATGGAACTCCAACTACCTAATTGATACAGGGTAGATGATCCCCTATCAGTGCTCCATACTGATCTACATCTTCCATAACTTCCCATATACTAAGTGTTCATGTAGAAACTTTATATATAACCCATCCATCCACATGCTCGAAACTCTAGTAGTGGTTGAAGTCACTGACCATGCACATAAACAGGTTTTCCACCCTTATAGAAAAAGACTAAACTACCTCCCTAAGAGGTAGATCCTCTCCCCTACAAACTCTATCCACTAACTTTCTGGTGTAGGTTCTCATAAATATACTTCCTACTATCGGAATACATACCAATAGATCACCCAATGGAAAATGACTGCCCACTACTGGAATCCTCCTTTAGTTTCCGCTTAGAAATTAGATCTTGATCCACTGCCTCAGGAAGTCTCTTCAAAAGAATGATATTTACTTGGGACTTGATCTCACATATAATTCCATCATGAAAACCCAAAGTCATAGTTGCCTCATATCCTATCAACATTCAGGAAAAGAACTACAACTTAGTGAAGTAGCCAGTGTAACTCATTACCGACAAACTCCCTTGGTTCAATCGAATGAACTCTTATGATTTACTTTTCCTCAAGGTATTAGGGTAAAATTTCTCTAAGAATTTATCCTATAATTCCTTCCATGTCATACCCTCTAAATGATAATCTAAATCCTAAATATCCACCAGTTTTTTGTTGGTCCTTGTAACATGTAATCTACCAACTTGACTCTCTTCTCAGGAGGAGTCTCTAATTGTTCTAGTATCATGTAAATGGAATCAATCTATAAATTATTTTCCTCAGTCTCAACCTCTATAGAAAATATTGGAGGGTGTTGTAGATAAAACTCTCTCATCAGGTCAAACATTCTCAGAACATCCCACCCTGGGTCTCTCTCTATAAACTGTATAAAATGAGAAAATTTCTCACTTAACTTATATTACCCCCTATTACTCAGAATCAATGTATTTTCCTATCCCACTACTATAGGATCATTCTTAGTGATGTCCTCTTATCGCCCAACCAGTAAACATCTTAGTCATGTAATCTCTCTATAATTCCAAATGCGAGTCTCAAACACATAATATATAGTTTTTAAAATTTACATAAAAAAGGCTTGATACTAGTTGCAACCAAACCACTCAAATACCCTATCCCAATGGTTAAAATCACACCCCATTACTACACTCAACCATACCTATCATGGTCCATGGCTAACATGGGGTTGACCAAAATTAAATCATCAAAATACTTTCATTAGACATCATTTAACCATTCTACTTTCAAACAAAATATATCATATCATTTGAAAACAATTTTAACCATTTCAATTTATCACTTTTCAACTTTAAAAATTTTACATTTCCTTATTAGGCACCATTTTTTTAAAACCACAAGAAAATTATAAAAGTGTTTTCATTTTTCCCACAACCCATCATAACTTTCTTTTCCATGAGTTCCTAATATGATGCATGTCACATAAATCATGAGTTCCTAAACTAATACATGCATATACCAACAATGTTTCATGTCAGTCCATGAATAAAACCTCTTTAAAAATTAACACCACACAATATGTGCATCACCCAATGGTGAAATATAATACAACTGTAATAGAAAACATCAAGAACAATAATAACACTTTGGGTAATTGGGTTTTCCCCCACACATGGGTAAGCTACTCCCATGAACGAGCTCATTTCCAAGGCCGGAAACATAATAATATCATGTATACCTACCCAAATGGTAATGAAATAGAAAAAAAACCCCTATAATACCAATTTTTAATGTCATGTACTGGGTTACACTATAATCAGTGCCCTAAGGTGGTTTTCCACCTGACCTCATGCGCGCCTCCCTGTATGCTAGAGGATTCTTGTAACGACCCGAGTCCGGAGTCCCTCCACTGGTGCCTAGTACCCGGTTCGCCACATGACCTCAAGCGCATTTCCCCAAATGCCAGAGGCTACCAACTAGCAGCGAGGGCCTTGGTGAGTCGGTGGGGAAACTATGCCCTCATTCGGTAAAGTATACAGCGGAAAAACAACTAGACACAATAGAAGAAACAATAAAAAACATACAACAACTAAACTGAACAACGAAAGCAATGGATAAAATAATGATGATGCAACATGGTACATATGTCTATGGAAAGCAGCAAACAAACCAACGTGCTGAAGTACAACTGAAAAACAAAGTGTAAAGGAAAACAAAATAAACTTCTCAGCATCGTGAGCCACGGCTCGGTCCCATGCTCTCCAGCTCCAGTGCAATCAAGAACCTGAAGTGGAAGGGTGCTTTCCCTTATCTATACCTGCAACAACATAGCCTGTTTGGGCCCAAAATCATGGCCCAAACAGGGTGTGAGATACAATAACAATAGGAAATCACCCAAAGATTTGTGCCTAATAGTCAATAAATACATGGCAGTAATAAAACAAGGAGCAGTAAACATGAAAGCACAAGCAGCTACAATCCATAATTCTAGCATACAAAGTACACAAGTAACAATAGCAACAAGAAGAAAACAGGTAACCCTCTGGGTAGCTCTCACAGCCCAACCCCTATGGTTCAACCTACAAGTACTAGAAACCCTCTAGGAGGCACACACAGTCTCACCCCTCTGGTTCAGCTAAGAATAGACTCTCTGACGAAGTACTCGTCGTTAATTCCCCCTATAATCTCGTATCGTACTAAAGGCTCTCTGGGGAAGCACTCAATGTATCATTCCCCCTATGGCCCGTGCTAAGGAACTACATACTCCCTGAGGAATCACTCATCGTCAATTCCCCATGTGGTCTCGCATTGTATTAAAAGACACTCTGGAGAATCCCTTACGTCAATTCTCCCTATGGTATGCTACACTAGGTACTCACAGTCCTATGTGGAAATAAACATGCTCAGCGTGCTTACATCATCCAAGTAAACCTCAATAACTACTTGGCTATCATTCTAAGGCTCAGTAGCATAACGAAGCAACACTTCCTCTATGCTACAACTAGGCATGGCAATTGGAAACCTCTAAATAGTAAAACAAGCATGGCAAGGTAACCTGAGCACAAACAAATTACTCTATTCACAAACATAAACCTCTACTACAGCAATCAAGTAAAGTAGGCAATAGTAGGGGAAAACAGGAAACCCACAATTCCCCACCCAAGGGAATTTGTGGAATTTGAAAAAATTACTCATTGACTTCCTACAGAAAGGCACAAACCACCTACCTCAATCCTAGGAGATCAATATACATGAACCACGATGATTTATTCCCCTTAGAACGTCGTAGATCTGAGAAAACGCACAAAACACTCAACCCATGATAACTTGAAAATGAGGAGGAATTAGAAAACAAAGCTCAAGAAGAAGGAAGAACTCACCACTGCGATTCCAACACAATCGACCGTGCTCGAATCAAAGAACGGATGAAGAGGTGGGAGCTCGTCAAAGATCTGGTCGTACGGGTCACTCTCGAGTGAACAAGACCTAAAAGACGACGCTTTTGTGTGTCAGGCGTGACCCCGGTTCATTTAGTGAAAAAATAAAGTACAGGTCATGTACTTTTAGAGTACACGGCGTGTACTAGGTCTTTTCCATACTCCGCCAAAATCGGCCTCCACATCACCCCTACACACCGTGTGTGTGGACCGGGCACGACCAACACACGGCTTTGAGCCGGAGAAGAGTACACGGCGTGTACTTCGAAAATTTCTAGAAAGTTTATTTTTCTTAAAAACTCTAGAAAAAAGGAGAACATACCTGAAACGAAGATCCGAGTTCTTAAAAACTTCCCCCCTTAAAGAAATTCATTCCCAAATTTCCCTAGCGATGCGTAGAAGAAGAAACCCCGAACAGCTCTGGCCACTGTGATCGTACATCGGCCTCCCTCTCCCAGGTCTCGTCCTATACTCACCCGTGCTGCCATATCACTCGTACTAGAGGAACAGACCACCCGCAGAGAACCTTCGTACTACGATCGACAATCCGGATAGGATGCTCCTCAAACGACGCATCCTCTTCAAGCTTAACTTCCTCAGGTTGAATGACATGAGACGGGTCTGAAAAGTAATGTCGGAGCTGGGAGACATGGAAGACGTCATGCATAGCCTAGTACCTCTGAGGTAGCTGCAGCCAATAGGAAACCAGTCCAACTCTCTCCAATACCTCAAACGGCCTGACGTACCGCGGTGAAAGCTTACCCTGCCTCTGAATCCTCTTGTGTCCCAACCTCGGTGTGACACACAGGAAAACCAGATCCTCGACCTTGAACTCCAGAGGTCATCTCTGCTGATCAGCATAAAACTTCTGTCGGGACTATGCTGTAGCCATTCGCTTCCGAATTAGCTCTATCTGCTCTATGGTCTCCTGAACGAGACGAGGTCCCAGTAAAGCTGCATCTCCTACCTCCAGCCAGCATAAGGGTGATCGAAATGGCCTACCATACAAAGCCTCGTATGACGCCATCTGAATGGTCACCTGGAAACTGTTGTTGTAGGCGAACTCCACCAGAGGAATATTCTTCTCCCAAGAACCACCAAAGTCTAGGATGAAAGCTCAGAGCATATCCTCAAGCACCTGGATCATGCGCTCGGACTGGCCATTAGTCTGGGAATGGTATGCTATACGCAAAATTACCTGTGTACCCAAGGCCTTCTGAAGTCCCTACCAGAACCGAGAGGTAAAGCGGGCATCCCTGTATGAAACAATGGAGTGTGGAACTTCCTGGAGACGAATGATCTCTTGAATGTAAAGTTGTCCCAGATCATCGACACTGAAGGTCTCCTTGATCGGTAAGAAGTGAGAAACCTTTGTGAGCCTATCGATGACAACCCAAACAACATCATTCCCTCGAGGTGATCTCGACAACCCGATCACGAATTCCATCGCAACATCGTTCCACTTCCACTCCGGAATGGGTAACTGTTGTAAAAGGCCTTCTGGTCGCTAATGTTCTACTTTCACCTGCTGAAAAGTAGAACATCTCATGACAAAAACAGCAATATCTTTTTTCATACCTGGCCACCAGTACTGGCGATGAATATCCCGATACATCTTGGTGACGCCAGGATGAACTTCCCAAACAGAGGAATGAAAATCCCGCATCAGCTCCTTGTGTATGTCTGCTGGCACCCATACGTGTCCCTGGAAAGGCAAGATCTCATCATCGCCCACTGTCCATCCAGGAAGAAGTTCCTCTCCTAACACACTCTCCCATAGGACTAAGCCTTCCGAGTCTGATAGTTTCATCATCCGTACCCGATCAAGTAGGGTAGAGTTAACAGCTACAGAAGAAAGGAAAGTCTTTCCCTATCTGTCATGCATCTCCAGATGAATCTTAGAGAACAGAGGCATCAACTGCCACTCACTGCTGGCCTCCTAAACCACCTGAACCTGAGTTCTCCTACTCAACGCATCTACCACTGCGTTTCCCTTTCCTGGCGTATAGGCAAGCTTGAAATCAAATGACTGAAGATACTCAACCCACCTACGCTGCCTCAGATTCAGATCACGCTGAGTGAAGATAAACTTGAGACTCTTGTGGTCAGTGAAGACCACAAAGTGCTCTACCAGAAGATAGTGTCTCCAACAACGTAAGGCATGAACAACAGCTGCTAACTCCAGATCATGCATAGGGTAGTTCCTCTCATGTGGCCTCAACTACCGAGACCCGTACGCAATGACTCCATCTCCCTGCATAAGCACAGCTTCCAGCCCAATACCTGAAGCATCACAGTAAACAGTGTAGCTCTTGCCTGGCTCTGGCAAGACTAGTATTGGTGCTGAAGTCAACCTCCCTTTCAGATCCTAAAAGGCTGACTCACAAGAATCTTACCATAAGAACTTCGCCCCCTTCTTGGTCAGACCTTTCAATGGTGCTGCTAGACGAGAAAAGTCCTAAATGAAGCGTCTGTAGTATCCAGTCAGCCCTAGAAAACTCTGTACCTCAAATACGTTCTTCAGATGCTCCTAGGAAACTACAGCTCACACTTTCTCTAGGTCCACTAATACTCCTTCCTCTGAGATGACGTGACCCAAGAAGTGAATCTGATCCATCCATAAGTGTCACTTCGAGAGTTTAACATAAAGATGATGCTCTCTCAGTGTACTCAGAATGATCTCAAGATGTGTGGCATGGTCGTGATGAGTGTGAGAGTACACTAAGATATCATCCACGAAGACCACGACGAAGGAATCCAAGTAAGGATGGAACACTCAGTTCATCAGTGCCATGAAAACTGTAGGCGTATTCGTGAGACCGAACGACATGACTGTATACTCGTATAGACCATACCTGCTTCTGAAGGCTGTCATAGGTATATCTGATGGTCTAACGCGCAACTGATGATATCCGGACCTCAAATCGATCTTCGAGAACACCCGGGCTCCTCGAATCTGATCAAAGAGTTCATCAATCCTCATCAAGGGATATCGGTTCTTGACCGTCAGCTGGTTCAGCTTCTGATAATCCACACAAATCCGAAGGGTACCGTCTGCCTTCTTTGCAAACAGGACAGGAGAACCCCAAGGAGAAGTACTGGGTTGGATGAAACCCTTTGCCTGCAACTCCTCCAATTGCTTCTTGAGCTCCTGCAACTCAGGTGTGGCTATCCTATAGGGAGGAATGGACACCGGTGCCGCTCCCAACACGAGATCAATAAAAAAGTCTACCTCACGCTCTGAAGGAAAACCTGAAATGTCCTCTAGAAAGAAATCCTTGAAACGATCCACCATTGGAGGAAAGTCAAACTATGAAGTCCCCTGATCATCCAGATCAAGACTAGAAATTTGGGCAACCACCCTTCCTAGCCCATGATGCTCGAGTCCTGCTCGACTCGCCTGAACATCCCATTATCCTCTATGAAGAAAAGTTTCCCCCTATGGTGAAACAAAACTCACTCTGTGGCGATAACAGTCGACGACTGCCTGGAAGGGAACCAACCAGTCCCTCCTGAGGATGACATCATAGCTTGTCATCTCTAGGACATAGAGGTCCCATAAGAAATGATACCCTACAACCTCGAGAGGGCACTCTCTACACTGGTGTACACTAGATGTCTTCATCCCCAAAGGTGTGTCTAGTGTCAACCAGTCGACATAAAAAAATATGCAGAGCCCAAGGCTCTCCACAACAGCAACAGAGAAAAAGTTATGTGTAGCACCAGTATCGAAAAGGGCTGAAGATAAAACTAAGGCTACTAAAATCATACCTCAAACTGTAGAAGGGTCAGGTTCCTGCTCCTGATAAGTCTACTCCACAGTGAAATACTGGCCTCCACCATGGCCCTGCGCCCCTGGCTAACCACTCTGAGCTAAACCTCTCTGCTGGTACTGAGGGACTGGTGGCTAACTGCCATGACCTCGACCTCCACCTTGGCCTGAACGGCTGGAAGAACTCCAGTTCCCCGACTGGTGAGAAACTGGTGGTGCTGCTGCTGAACGAGGAGTCATGGAAGAACCCCAGTCACCAGCTACTGGTGAGAAAACCTGGCAGAAATGTTGAAGGTGACCCATCTTGCCGCAATATCGTCACTCCATAGGATCTCTCTGGAACTGTGGTCTCGTGTGCCCTGAACGGCCACACTGGTAGCATACTATCGGGCTGCCCGACAATGTATCTCGCTTCCTCGGATCACCGCGTGTTGACTCTCTACGGTTCTTCTTACTGTCATCTGGAGGAAGACTAGCTTTGGAAGCAGAACCGCCCTGGCTCATAGCTCCAGAGTCTCTTAGATTGTGCTCTGCAATCAGTGCCTGGTTGACGATGGAAGTGATGGAAGTCAGCTGGAAGATATTCACCTACGAGCGGATCTCCCGCCTGAGACCATCCTCTAACTTTCTTGCTAAGAACACCCCACTTCCATCCCAGAGGGGTGTGAAATGATGAAACTTGGTGAAACAAGAGGAATAATCCATGACAGAAAGAGTACCCTGCTCTAATCGCATGAACTCCCGGGCTCGGTCGGCCCTCAGGGTCTCCGGGTAGAAGTAGTCGTAGAACACACGCTGGAACTCCTCCTAAGCCATAGCCTACCGTTGACCCGCCTGTGAGATCACATCCCACCACCTCTTGGCAGAGTCTCATAGCATGTAGGTAGAGAGCTTGACCCTCCTCTCTGGAGGCGTCTACAGATGCTCTAAGATAGTCAACATGGCTTCCATCCATGACTCTGTAGCCTGTGGTCCTCCTTCCCCTGAGAAAGTAGGAGGATGCTGCTGTTGGAAAAACCGCGTCAAGTCTTCCATAGTTATTATAGGATGCGGAACTCCCTGGAAGGCCTGCATTAACCTCATGAAACCTTCCCTGAACTGTGCATCAGTGCCTGCAACTGGTATAACAGCCGGTGCCAAGGCTGGCCCGACTGGAGGATCGACAGGGAGTCCCTGATCAGCCATATCTGGCATCTGATCACTGCCTGATGACAGACGTACGACCAGAGGACGTCTTAGAGGCATAGCTCTGAAAGATCAAAATCACACCTTAGATTAGGAGAACAAGGACAAAGAACACCAGAGTACAAAATGGGAACAGGGAAAAAAAACACACAAGTTTACAAAACACGACTACACGACATGTATAAAAACTACACGGTGTGTCTTCTTAAGCCACTGACATGGGCGTGTACTCCTACCCTACAAGTCATGTACACCTCAAACTACACGGCGTGTTGACCCCACACACGGCGTGTACTTGAAAACTATTCCCCTGTCCGAGTCCCTTACACGGCTGACCCACACGGTTTTCTTAAACTGAGACTACACGGCGTGTTCCCTGAGGACACGACATGTAGTGGACAAGGCTTCAGCGGCCCATGTTGTTAAACACACGGCCGTCTACATGGCTAAACCGTACATGGAGTGCTTCGAACAAACACATCGTGTATAGGTGAAGGTGACACCGCCCCGTGTTGTTCGGGACACGGCCGAGTCCCTGAACAAGAATACACGGTGTGTTCCGAACAAACATGGCGTGTGGAAAAGAAGGTAACGTCGGCCCGTGTTGTTCGTGACACAGCCGGGTACCTGGATAGGACTACACGACATGTTCCCTATGGACATGGCGTGTTCTACCCGCGCTTCCCCGACCCGTGTTATTAGTGACACGGCCAGGTACACGGATCATTACTACACGACGTGTGCCTACCATACACGACGTGTTCCTAAAGTTACTTTCACAACACCATGTTCTGCTCACACGGTCAGTGACATGGCCTAAAAACTACATGGTGTGTATCCAAAAAGTATATGCCGTGTATTATGGGTTTTTCTAGGCAGTAGCTTAGAAACTGTAAAGACTCCCAGAAACACTAAAAACAAGGTAAAGAGGTTCCAAATTCCGATCTGTGAGGGCCCATACTCCTCACGAATCAAAGCTTGGCATCTCCTATAATCACACACAAGAGACAAAAGAATCATGATCCACCAATTTCTGATTCTAGAGGGCCCATAACACCTCAAGAATCAAAATTTGGCATTCATTTTAAGAAAATCACAAAACAAACAGTTCTCTAACATAACAGCAGAGATTCTATCAAGCATCTATCACAACATCATGCATAATCTACACAAAGTCTATCACAACAGCATGCAATCGCTAATTCACCCTAGATGGCATGGCAATAATGCATGGCATGTGATTTATACAAGTGCCTATATGATGCATGAGACATCATACCCTCATCTCATTGGGTTGAGACAGAAATAGAACCACAATCTTCAAGAAAATAACAATAAAAAACATGTGAATCACTCTAGGTGAAATTAGATCAACCATAAAATATCAAAACCAGAACTGCAATCAACGAGGTAGTATGGATTTTCCCTGTACACGGGTTAGCTACTCCCGAGCACAGCTTAATACCAAGTACCGAATCTGTCCTATCCCTGGATAAAGTCTCCAAACAGTAAATAAAGAGAAAAGAACCCCTCTGATACCACTTTGTAACAACCCGAGTCCGGAGCCCCTCCACTGGTGCCTCATACCCGGTTCGCCACATGACCTCAAGCGGGTTTCCCCAAATTCCAGAGGCTGCCGACTAGCAGTGAGGGCCTTGGTGAGTCAGTGGGGAAACTATGCCCTCATTCGGTAAAGTATACAGTGGAAAAACAACCAGACACAATAACAGAAACAATAAACAGCATACAACAACAACACTGAATAGCAGAAGCAATGGATAAAATAATGATGATGCAACATGGTACATATGTCTATGGAAAGCATCAAACAAACCAACGTGCTGAAGTACAACTGAAAAACAAAGTGCAAAGGAAAACAAAATAAAATTCTCAGCATCGCGAGCCACGGCTCGGTCCCATGCTCTCCAGCTCCAATGCAATCAAGAACCTGAAGTGGAAGGGCGTTTTCCCTTATCTATACCTGCAACAACATAGTCTATTTGGGCCCAAAATCATGGCCCAAACAGGGTGTGAGATACAATCTCAGTAGGCAATCACCCAAAGATTTTTGCCTAATAGTCAATGAATACATGGCAGTAATAAAACAAGAAGCAGTAAACAGGAAAGCACAAGCAGCTACAATCCATAATTCTAGCATAAAAAGTACACAAGTAACAACAGCAACAAGAAGAAAATAGGTAACCCTCTGGGTAGCTCTCACATCCCAACCCCTATGGTTCAACCTACAAGTACTAGCAACCCTCTAGGAGGCACACACAGTCTCACCCCTCTGGTTCTGCTAAGAATAGACTCTCTGAGGAAGCACTCACCGTAAATTCCCCCTATAGTCTCATATCGTACTAAAGGCTCTCCAGGGAAGCACTCAACGTCACATTACCCCTATGGACCACGTCGAGGAACTATAGACTCTATGAGGAAGCACTCATCGTCAATTCCCCCTATGGTCTTGCATCGTATTAAATGACGCTCTAGAGAAGCCCTTATGTCAATTCTCTCTATGGTTTTCTACACTAGGTACTCACAGTCCTGTGTGGAAGTAAACATGCTCAGTGTGCGTACATCGCCTAAGAAAACCTCAAGAACTACTTGGCTATCATTCTAAGGCTTAGCAGCATAACAAAGCAATAGTTACACTATCCTACAACTAGTCATGGCAACTGGAAACCGCTAAACAGTAAAACAAGAATGACAAGGAAACCTGAGCACAAAAAAATTACTCTATTCACAAACATAAACCTCTACTATAGCAATCAAGCAAAGCAGGCAACATCAGGGGCAAAACAGGAAACCCACAATTCCCCACCCAAGGGAATTTGTGGAATTTGCACAAATTACTCATTGAATTTCTACAGAAAGTCACAAACCACCTACCTCGATCTTAGGAGATCGATATACGTGAACCACGATGATTGATTCCCCTTAGAACGTCATAGATCTGAGAAAACGCACAAAATTATCAACCCACGATAACTCGAAAATGAGGAGGAATCAGAAAACAGAGCTCAAGCAGAAGGAAGAACTCACCGCTGCGATTCCAATGCAATCGACCATGCTCTAATCGAAGAACGGATGAAGAGGCGGGATCTCGTCGAGGATTCGGCTGTACGGGTCGCTCTCGGGCGAATGAGACCTAAAAGAAGATGCTTTTGTGCGTCAGGCGTGACCCCGGTTCATTTAGTGAAAAAAAGAAAGTACACGGCATGTACTTTTAGAGTACACGGCATGTACTAGGTCTTTTCCGTACTCCGCCAAAATCAGCCTCCACGTCACCCCTACACACCGTGTGTGTGGCCCGGGCACGGCCAACACACGACTTCAAGCCTGAGAAGAGTACACAGCGTGTACTCAGAAAGTACATGACGTGTACTTTGAAAATTTCTAGAAAGTTCATTTTTCTTAAAAACTCTAGAAAAAAGGAGAACATACCTGAAACAAAGATCCGGGTTCTTACACTTCTGACTAGCAGTGCATGTCTATATAAATACATTTGGGATACTATACCTTCATATCATATTGAAACAACAGTAGAAAACATGATAAATAATAATAAGGTAATAATGATCAGTAATCATGCATCATGTAATCAAATTCCCAAATTGGGTACATGAACATAACCATGTACAATAAACAGTCCAAATCCTACTAGTGTCAAGTGCCACAAAAAAACCCAAAATAAGACATACTAAATAAAAATCACCCAAAAATGGGTACAACATCATCCTAGTCCCCTCATCCATGTTCCATCCCCAAATCCTGACTCAGTCATCTATCATGGGGCCTTTTCCCTTATCATGTCTTGCAACCATGAAATCTCCTCAGGTATCCAATGGCAGTCCAAGTTGGGTGTGAGTACAACTCGGTAGACCACCACCAATGGTGTCTACAATAATATCCAAACTAACAATAGTGTATGTAGAAGTATAAATAAATAGTGTACAAGTAATAAAATAAGATAGGTTTCATCTTTAAGAAGTTTCAAATTAACCCCAAGGGATCCTAAGTTCCAAAATAATTCCATTAAGGGTTAACCACTTTGTATCAAAATGGAATTTATTATACTATATAATTCATTTTACCTTAGAGTATTTTCCTAGGTACCCAAACTGTGGTTTAGACCTCCTTGACCAACACATATTCCTAATGTGGACCACCATGACCAACATCATTTCTATGGTGTGGAACGCCATGACCAACATAATTATCATGGTATGGTACACCATGACCAACCCCCATTCCTAATGTGGACCACCATGCCCAATATCTATACATTGATGTAAAACTCCATGACCAACACCCATATCCATTTCATCAATAAATTATTCTTAATTCTTAACACACTTGACCCTTTTTACCACATTAATACATCAAGGGGAGAACCTCTTCCTTTTATCAAAATCCCTATGGATCATCACTTCCATTATAATTAACCCCAATCCATAACTATCCCACTACACTATTTCGCTACAACCATTAAAGATACTTCCAAACCATTATATAACATGAACATTCCCCCTTAAACCATTTATCATATTTACCCACTAAACAATCCATAACCCATTTAACTTATTCAAGTTAGTAAAAACACCCCTTTATTCCATGTTATCATTATAAACATAATTACAATTGTGTTAATCTCATAAACCCTTCAATTCATCATTTAAAAACTCGATTCCCATGTTCAAGGGAGTGGCACACCCCTTAGGTGACCATAGAGTTGATCTACTCTTCAACAAATGATCCCACAATGTCCGTGAAAGGTCCAACACATCATTTATACACCCAATTTATCATTTCCTACAAATTAATTAAATGTTCATCAGAACTACACAACCACATACATGAAGATAAATGAAAACACTATGGTATATAACTTGTACACTACCTACCTCAAGTTCATAGACAAGAGCTCACTCAACCTTATCCCTTGATTTGAAATCAAACAACCTTCAAAATCCAAACTTATAACATATTATAAAACATGGCTTTAAAGGATTTGGGAGGATAAAAAAACATCACACCATGGTTATTATAGAAAATAGAATGAAAACCAGTGAAATACTCACCCGAATCTTCAATTCACAACCAACAATGCTTCAAACAACTCAAATTTGATGGATAATGGTCCTTGGAAGAGGGGAGAGATATTGGTTTGTTGCTCAAGCTATTAGAGGTGGAAAGGGGAGAAAATTGGGTAATAACTCTTAAATATCAAAGGGGAGTGAGAAATTCCTCCCACTTTAATGAGGGGTGTGGTTTGGCTACATGGTTGGCCAAACCATACGCCAACCGTGTGGCGCCCTCTGTCCAAGTGGGGGGGGGGGGGGTCGCATGGTTTTATAGGGAACTCGCATAGTTTTCCAAACCATGTAGAGGTCATGTGTCTATCTTTGTACAAGGCTGTATGATTTTCGGGCCCCCCTTGAACAAATTTTCAACAGTGCACCCTCCCCCTACAGGTTGCAGTGTTAAGGTGGACGGTTAGTACTAACCATACACCAAATTTGTGCCTTTCACAATATAGCCTCTTTTCTTCCTTATAAATGGAGCTAAGTCAAAATATAAATAAGTATATACCACCACAAAATATTGGGATCTTAGATAAGATATGCCCCTTGTACAACTTTCCTAGTTCTATATCAATGAAATTGTAAGGCTTCATGTGTAATTTGAAAGGACTACTCATATTGATGGGTAGTGTAAAAGGACTATCTAGACATTGGAAAAAATGTTGAGATCATGTTCTCTTGAATTCCAAGGTATGTGGGATGAGTATCTATCTTTGGTAGAATTTTCATATAATAATATCATTCATTTAAGCATCTAGATAGAACTGTTTGAAGTATTTTATGGGAAGAGATGTCATACATAAACCTATTGGGAAGAATATAGAGAAAGAAAGCTCGTTATCTGATATGGATGTTTTTCATTACTCTTCACCACATCCTTCTTTGTATTTTTATTGACATTTTAATTTCAAAATGTTGTATTTGGTTAAATAATTAACAATTGTTATGTTTTTGTATATTGATGTGTAAAATAATCTTTTTTAGTTTAATCTATATATTTTATTGATTATTTTTCTCATTTTAAATAATTTTAAAATCTGTTCATTAATTCTGCTTCAACGTTTTGTTTTTCTTTTTATTTTAATCTTTTATTCTTTTATTTTCTCATGTATTTTGTTTTAAATATATATATATATATATATAATAATTAATTTATTAATTATTTCAATTTATTAATTCTTTTTGTAATTAATTCTAAATTTAATAATGTTCAATTCCTTAATATTATGTTTGATTGATTAATTCTTTATTTTTAATTGTAAATAAATTTTTTTGTCACTTTATTTTTTAATTATCAAAATAATTAAGTTAACGTTAACCATTTAATTCAATTCTTCAATTATTTTAATACTTAATTTTAATTTAGTTCTTTAATTTCATTAATTATTTTTATTAATTAACTAAATAATGCAAACAGATTTAATTATTGTTTTTGTAAAAGTTAATTATGAATAAATTGTAAGTTGCAAGTTACAATAAATTTTATTGCTAAACTTGTATTTTTAATGTAGTTTGTTAATGAATTAATTTATTTATTTTAGCTTTATTAAGTTATTAATTCATTTTATTTTTATTCTTTGTTGTGTTGTGCAGGAGTTAGTGACGTCACTTATCGGTGACTCAATTCATCAGTCCACTCACCAACAGCCCCACCCTCCATGACTCACCGACAGCCCCATTCTCCCTTACTCACTGATGCTACGTTGGCGAGTCATTGAGCTACCGACACCATTAGCCCCGACCTGCTTCTCTTGCATTGCCTGCTATCTCTCTAAGCCGCCAGATATGAAGAAGAACAGCCATCCACCACACCACTGAAATCTAGATCTACCCTACCTGCACCTGCATCTTGCCGCTACTCGAGAAACTGAGCCAACCCGCGACCCCCGAACTCACCCTTTTCTCCTTCCGCCACTGACCGGCCATGTCGCATACTCTGCCTCACCTAGCACCGCGAGCCTCTCCCCTCTCTTCCTCCAACCGGCGCCACCGAGCTACCCCCCTTCTCCCTGCTCCACTGTCATTCTCCCTGAGCCAGCACCGCCGCCCTTACCCTTCTCCCCCTTCCTTGAAACGCTCACCCCCCCTCATCTATTATTATTATTTTTTATTCATTTATTCTCATATCATATTTATACTATTAATAATAATAATATATATAATAAATATATAATAATAATACAATTATATATATATATATGTAATAATAAATATAATAATAACAATAATATTAAATAATAAATTAAGATATTTTTTATTATTCATTAAATTAGTTTTATTTCTAAATATAGTTGTTTTATAAATAATAATTAAATTAATTACTATTTTATAAATTTAATTACTATTTATGTTATTATATAAATATATTTTTAGTATAAGTCTATAAATAGAGTTCTTTTGTATATAATTAGTTTTTTTAGGACTATGAATAAATAACTTTTTTAATTATTAATTGTTTCTTGTGTGTGTTTCTATTTCAGGGGGATGCAGATCATGATGCATGGTGGGATTATGAATATTTTTGTTATGGGCTCATCTTCTTCGTTGACTATTAGGGGGGAAGGAGCACAATGATCATGCACGTAAGAATTTGAGAGCGAAGTCATCAACAGGCTGTGACATGAGCTTTGCGACAATCATCCAAAAACTCTAGAAGTGAGAGAGGCGAGAAAAGGAATTATTGATTCATCACTTTCATACTTTTGAGGAGAGAGCAGATCATACTCATAGAGACTCGCTGCTTCCAGCCTCGAGACTCACTTCCATCCACGCCATCCATCTGATCACTTCCAGACTTCCATACTTCTCACGTTCACTCAGAGGAGCAAAACATCATTCACCACTTCATGAGAAGCAGACCAAAGGACCATAATCATTCTAACTTATTAATTACCAGGGTGGGAGATCGAGAGAACCTCTTCATCACCATCAGGAAGAGTATAGAGTTGGAGATTGCTAAAGACCAAGAAGGGAGATGGAACACTTTTCTCCCTGCTCTATTTTTTCTGCATTTTTCTTTTGGAATGAACTTCATTGTGTTTAAATCCGCTTACATGTTGAACTCAGAAATTCTTGGTTAATTCACTTCGGGGGGATAAGCTAAGCTGGTTGATATTGTTTGTCTCTTTTTCCTGCACAATTCTAAACTGGACTGCCTCTCTCTCTTTTTATGGACAATAATTTTTCTTAGAACATCAAGAATTAGTGAAAACTGATTTTGATCAAATCCTAATTAAATCTATTATTAATCCAAGGTTTTTACTATAAAGTGAATTTACTCAAGAGAGAGTGGCGACACTGAGTTCAACTGACATTTTGAACTCAGTACCTTGCTGATTGGCTCTTTACGAGTGACCGAATGCCTTCTAGATTGAAAAACTATGGAAGCCACTTAGTAACAAGATGACCAGACAAAAAATCAAGCCAACTACCTTAAATCAGATCCAAAATATCCATCTCTAGTGTATGAACAATGGAAATCAAATTGAAGTCGGTCAGCAGACTTTCCCCTGTTTATTGACTGATTGTTTAATTTTTTTTCATTACTTCTATGTCTGATTTGTTGTCTGACTGCTCTGCCTGCTCACTCACACACTTTCACATTCACACAAAATTCCATTTACTTCACACCATCACCACCAGTTTTCACAGTTGTTTGTTCTTGTGTGTTTTTTTCTTGTTTTGTTTTTGTTGGTCATTAAGCACAACATCAATCCTCCCTGTGGTTCGACCCTATCTTACCACTATACTAAGTAGTAAGTACAAAATATAAATTTTAATTTGTTCACTTCTGCTCAACAACGTGTGGTGGTAAAATTTTGGCATCATTGTCGGGGAGCCGCATGCGATCATTAAAAAACAACACAAAAATAAATTCACATAAAAAACATAAAACACAAAAAAAAAATTAAAAATACAAAAACTGTAAAAAAAATTGCCAAGAAAATTCAAAAAAAATCTGAAACTCTTGCTGCATGCTCACAAGGTCAAAGTTTGAGACCTTAGAACCTGCAAACCCTAAAATTTAAAAGCACATAAAAGACTTTAAAAATAAAAAAAATAAAATCAAAATGGAATACAATAGGGAAGATGAAAATCAAAACCTAAAATTCCACCTCCTGAAAACATGAACTCACTTGGAAATGAGATGGTTAAGAGGCATAGTTTGAGAGAATTCCTTATACCTTCTATCTCTAGCAACCCATCCTACATTAGGCTCTCACCTAGGTCCTAAAATTATAAAATCAAGCAATACATACTTTCTTAATTTCCAACCTTCAATGGAATACCTAGTGAAGACTCCATTGACTTCATTAGGGATTTCTATTGTAGTGTCCAATAGCTGCCACTTAGTGTCCTTAGTGAGGAAGAGCTGAAGTTGAGAGTTTTACCCTTCCAACTCAAGGGAAATACTAGGACTTGGTTATAATAGTTAGTGGAGGAGATTTGTTTCACCTGGGATCAAGTGTACAATTCTTTCACCATGAAATTCTATCCTATGTGGTTGACATATGAGATTAGAAACTAGATCACTGGCTTCCTTAAATATGAGGAAGAGTTGTTTCATGAAGCTTGTGATAGGTTTAGAGGTTTTCTTAGGCAGTTTCAAACCACTAGTGTACCCCCCAATTCCTTATGATCACCTTATACAATATTCTCACCCCTTACCACCAAACCTTGGTGGATCAGTCCACTGGAGGGGACTTTAGTGACAGGACAGCTGAGGAAATCAAACAAATTTTCAACACCTTAGCTCAAAACTCCTAGAATAATTTCTCTAGAAGAAGAACCATTATTAGGAAAAAACCCACCCCTTCCCCTCAAGATGAAGCTCAAGAAGTTGTCTTCTTCAATGAGAAGACTCACACATCGAGGTAGCAATGTCACCACTGTGTCATGTATGGGCACTCACAAACTTGTTGTCCAAACATTAACATGCCCACCCAATCACTTGAGAATTCCATTTTTGATGGATATGGTCCTAGGTTGAAGCCTAGGGAATATTCATTTTCCAAAACTTACAATCAGGGGTATATGAACCATCCAAACTTATCTTGGAGGGAGTAGGGAGTCCTTCAACCAGTTTCCCCTCCTAGATTTTAGCAGCCTCCTATGTAGAAATTCTAACCACAAACCCAACCCAAGGCTGAGTCATCCAATTCGAAAGATTAGGTGAAGGATATGTTTCATCAATTTATGGGGAGATTTGATGAAAAAAATACCAAAAATAATTTTGTTAAAAATCAAATGGATTCAAGAATGAAAAATCAGGAAATTCAAATGGGGCACTTGGCTAGGGATGTGGGCAATAGAAAAAAAGGTAGGTTTCCCAGTAAAACTAAAGCCAACAAAAGAGAGAATTCTATGGCTATGACCACCATAATTGGTCTCTAAACCCACCAAGAGACTAGGAAACAACCCCAAATTGCTGAAAATAAAAAAAATTGATGAAGCTTAAAATTTAAATCTGGAAAATGATGAATTTGGAAAACTAGACAGCAGCAATGAAACCCCTTCGGTTCCTGTTGTTCCAACTGAAAAACCAATAAGAAATTTCTTGAAAAACAAAGATAATAAAGAGAATAAAACTTTTGAAGAGAAATTTGTAGGGATGACCCCAATTGTGATAAACTTTCCCCCTATCATCCCTTTTTCTGAAACAATAAAAACCCAACTCATGATTTTGAACTGCTTAAATTTTTGAAAGTGCTTAAAAAACTAAGCATTGACATCCCATTCCTGGAGTCTCTCATTCAAATCCCATCATACTTAAAATCACTCAAGAAAATATGCTCAAACAAAAAGACCCTGGAAGAATTCTCAACTTATATCTTGACAGAGGAGTGTAGTGAAGTATTGCAAAATATGATACCTCCTAAACATCAGGACCCATGGAGCTTTGTCATCCCCTGCACCTTTGGGTATAGTGTTGGTAAATTAAATTGCTTGTGTGATTTGGTAGATGGAATCAATCTGATCCCTCTGTCACTTTTCCAATTCTTGATATTAAGAATTCCCAACCCACCACTGTTGTGTTACGTCTTGTTGATAGATTCATCACTCATCCAGTGGGTAGGGATGATTATTTTCTGGTCAGAGTAGGTAAAATATTTTTTCCTACTAAATTTATCATCCTTTATATATAGTGTGACCAGGATGTTACTATCATCCTTGTTATACCCTTTCTGGCCATTGGGGGAGCAATGATAGATGTCTCTAAGGGTAAGTTTATTTTCAATTTGGGTGAACAAAAAGAGGATTTCAATGTGTTTAAAAAAAATCAAAAAACCCACCCACCCAATCTTTCCCAAGGATGAGCTATTAGTTATTGAGAGTAATGTTGATAATGAGGAATATGTGTTTCTAAGGATAATAGAGGAGATCAATGGTGAACATGAGATCCTTGTTTCCACTTGCATGGGGATTAACACAAGTAAGGAGAGAGAGAGCCTGTAGATGAGTTTGAGGGAGAGTTTTTGGAGAAACTATATGAGTTTTCTTTAGAACACATTCTTACCCTAAGAGAGGAATATAAGTGTGGGGAAAGTTTTTCTAGAAGTTCTAGTGATAAGGAGGAATCCTTCTTTACTGCCTTTATCAAGAGGCTACATGAAGACCTTGGTCTACCTAGGCCCAGGTGTCTTCCCTTGAGTGAGTTACCACCACCCATTCTTGAACTCAAACCTCTCCCTGCACATCTCAAATATTCCTTTTTAGGATAGTGTGCCACACTATATGTGATCATTTCATCTAATCTGGAGGATAGCCAAGATAAAAACATGTTGAGTGTTTTAAAGAAGTACAAGACTGTCATGGGATGGACAATTTTTGATATTAAGGGGATAAGTCCAGCATTCTTCATGAACAAAATTCCAATGGAAACTAGGTGTAAACCTATAGTGGAATCCCAAAGGAGGGCAACCAAAACATTAAGGAAGTTTTTATAGAATAAGTGATTAGGATAATTGATGTTGGGATAATTTTTTCCATTTCTGACAGCCCATGGGTAAGTCCTATCCAGGTGGTTCCCAAAAAAAGTGGAGTGATAATGGTCACCAATGAGAAGAATGATCAAATCCAAATAAGTGAAGTGAAAAAAATGGAGAGTTTGTATATATTATAAAAAGTTGAATGCTTCCACAAGAAAGGACCACTTTCCCATGCCATTTTTGGACCAAATGTTGGAGAGATTGGCAGGCAATGGGTATTTATATTTTCTTGATGGTTATTCTGGTTAAAAAAAGATTTATATTTCTCTTGAGGATCAAGAGAAAACCACCTTCACTTGTTAATTTAGGACATTATTCTATAGGAGGATGACCTTTGGCTTGTGTGGTTCTCTTTCTACTTTTCAATGGTGTATGATGGCCATTTTCTCAGATATGAATAAAAGGACAATTGAAGTTTTTATGGATGATTTTTCTATTGTGGGAATCAATTCTGATAATTTTTTGGAAAATATGGAACTTGTGTTGGAGAGATTCCAAGAGACCAATCTGGTCTTAAACTAGGAAAAGTTCCAATTCATGGCCACTGAAGGCAAAGTCTTGGGTCACAAAGTTTCTAAGAGGGGCCTGGAGGTCGATAATGATAAATTTTAGGTTATCCAAAAGTTTCCACCACCCGAAAATGTCAAGGGAATCAAGAGTTTTTTAGGCCATGAAGGTTTTTACAGAAGGTTTATTAAGGGTTTTTCTAAGATTACTAGACCCATATACTCACTTTTGGTTAAGGACACTCCCTTCTTTTTATGAGAAATGCATGGATTTAATTAATCTGCTCAATGAGAATCTAAAAACCTCACCTATAATTAATGCCCCTGATTGGAAGCTCCCATTTGAGGTGATGTTTGATGCTAGTGATTTATCTGTAGGGGTTTTTTTGGGGAAAAAATGATAGAAGGTTTCATGTAATCTTTTATGCCAGAAAGCTACTAGATGATGCCCCAAATAATTACTCCACCACTAATAAGGAACTAGCTATTGTGATGTTTTCTTTGGAAAAGTTCAGGCAATACTTGATAGGATCTAGAGTTATCATTTTCCCAGACCATGATGCCCTCAAGTACTTTCTTGCTAAGAAGGATTATAAACCTAGATTGATAGGATGGACCTTACAACTCTAGGAGTCTGACTTGATCATTAAGGATAAGAAAGTTGTTGATAATTTTATGGTAGAACACTTGTCTAGGTTTCCCAATACCCATAGTGAGGAACCAAGAGGGATTAACACTTCATTCCCTGATGAATAGTTATTTACTACTTCTCTGCAGTAGTCTGCTTGGTTTTTAGACTATTACAACATTCTATAAGTATGTGTCATTCCCAATGACCACTCACAAAACCAAAGAAAGAGGTTCATATCCGAGATGAAATATTTTTTTTGGATGAACCTCTTCTCTTTAGGAGGTGTGCTGATGGCATTTTGAGAAGGTGTGTTGCTGAGGAATAGATGTTGCTCGTACTTTAGAGCTTCCATTCATCACCTTGGGGTGGCCACCATGGAGGAGAGAGGACTTATCAGAAGGTGCTACAAGTGGGCTTCTACTATCTTACTTTTTTCAAAAAGTCTATGAGTTTGGTTATTTGTTATGAAAAGTGTTAGATGCTAGGTAATGTAGGAAAAAGTTGGAGCTACCTCAAAAAGGAATTATAGAGGTAGAAATATTTGATGTATAGGGTTTGGAATTCATGGGACCATTCCAATACTCTTATGGGAATGAATACATTCCAGTTTATGTGGACTGTGTGTCCAAGTGGGTTGAGGTAGTAGCTCTTCCCAACAACACTGCTGCAAGTGTAGTCAAGTTTATCAAGAAGAACATTTTTTCAGGTTTGGTGTTCCTAGGTCATTCGTTACTAAAAATGGTACCCACTTCAATAATTACAAGCTCAAGGGTTTTATGGAGAACTATGGATTCTCACATAACATAGGCACTACCTACTACCCACATTACAGTGTCCAGGCAGGAGTTTCAAACACGGATCTTAAGAAAATTTTGGATAAAACAGTTTATAACTCTATGAAAGATTGGTCAATTAAGCTGGATGAAACTCTTTGGGCCTATATAACTATTCAAAATACTTCTATAGGGATGTCACCATAGAGGAATCTTTTTGGGAAAACATTTCATCTGCCTGTTGAATTACAAGAGAAATTCTATTGGGCAGTGAAGGCCCAAAACTTTGATTTCAAGTCTACTGGTGAAAGAAGGTTGTTTGAGCTGAGTTAACTTAAGGAGATAAGGAGGGATTCTTATGAGAATGATGAAATTTACAAGGAGATAAAAAAGTATTTTCATGACTCAATAATTTAGAATAGAAATTTTAAGGTTGGTGAGAGAGTCCTACTCTTTAATTCAAGACTGAAACTTTTTCCTGGAGAGTTGAAGACCAAGTGTTCAGGACCCTTTACCATTGTGAGAGTTTTGGTTAATGTAGGTATGTAGATTATTGGAGAGGAGAATAGACCATTTTTGATCAATGGTAAAAAAAATAAAACATTTCTTTGAAGGGTAGCCAAAGGGCTTGGCTACTATCTCTAAGTTGGAAGAATGAGCTGTCTTAAGTCTAACTGAGGACTATAAACTTAGTGTATCATTATAACTAACCCATGGTTTCTTTATTTTTTTCCTTTTATTTCTATTTTTAAATATTAAAAAATAATAATAACTCATACTACTTGATTATCCAGTTTTTAATCTTATTTGTTTGATGGTGTCTCATTACCTACTGCTTCTTGAGTGTGTTGTTGCTACCAGAAATTCAGAAAAGGATAACCAAGGGAGTTTTACATTGCATAATATGGATAAAATTTCTTTCACTCATCCCTTGGTTAAATTTTTCTTGAGATTAAAATTATGGATTCTTATTTCCACTTTCTGAACTTTTAGAAAATGAAAAGGAGCATTCCACTTGAGCTGTAGAAGAGGATTTGTTGAATAGAAATTATATGTTAAAGCTCTAATATTTCAAGTAAGTGTTATTCTGTTTTTAAGTTTAATTTTCTTCTCATTTTATATTGTATTCTTCATGTTTTTATGTGTGGTGGAGTCCCCTAACTTATTATGAAAAATCATGAATCTGTTTCCTGTTTGGGTGCTTTCCGCTTTAATCTAGAGAGTTGAACACTTATTTGAACTGAATTGTGAAATCTTATTGTACCCTATTACTCAAATATATTCAACTACTATTGGTATTTTCAAAAAAAAAACATTTCAAAAAAATCAAGAAAAAAATCCCCATTTTTGTTTTCTTTTGTATATATTTTTCTTTTCTTTTATTTTTGGTGTGGAAAATAATTCTTTTTAAAATTTATTATCACCCCTCAAAAACTATTTTAGAAATTTGATTATTGTCTCCCATATTAGGAGTCAACATTGGGGAAAATGTTGAGTTTTGAGTGCGGGGTAGAGGGTTCATTCTGTTGGTCATTTCAAATTCTCCCTTCTTGAAGTTTGTTTAAAGAAAAATGGTCTAAAAACTTCAAAAAAATTCAAAATATTTAAAATTTTTGAATTTTTTCATCACTTGAGGGTCATTTTGGGTCTATTTGGCACTTCAATTATGTCATGTTTAGTGGATGACTACTTTTTGTATGTTGAGAGTTTCACTGAGTCTGAAATTGTTGATGATGAGTGATTGGTGAGTGGAATTGTTTACTATCTCTATGGACTTTCTATTTAGGAACTAAGGAAATGAGTGTGACAGGATAGTTCTTGTGGTATTAGGATAATGACTTAAGGTAACTAGAAGTTTTCATTGAAACTATATGACTCACACTTTTTAATAACAAATTATTCAGTCACTTTAGGAAATCAATTCAAATGATTTTTATTTAAGACTTTTTCAACTAGAGTAAAATGGGAAAATGGGATCTCACGGTGAGTATCTGAGACAAGGTGCACTGGGTGAATTTTTGTGAATAAATAAAATGAAATTTCAATATGAATAAGTGATATTCATAGTACTCTTCACATGGAATATGTCTTGGAAAAATTAGAATAAAGTTCCCTTATCAAAAATGAACTCATTAAGATGAGGGAAATTTTGAACACAAGGGAGCAATTGACTTAGTTAAAATTCATTCATGTTGAATCAATAAAGTGATGAAATAAATAGACATTAATTTTTGGAACCTATAAGAATGTGTGAATTGAAATTTCCTTTGGTTAATCTTTTAATTCCACTTAATTTAACCTATCACCACTCCTTGAATCGGAACTTGAATTGGAAATTGAAGTATAATAGTTAATGAGTTCATATAGGAGGCATGACATACTTGATAGTGTATGACTTTGTGAGACATTTGATTTCTAGTGAGTTTTTAAGCTAGATAGGACCCCACTCTTGAACTCACCTTTGAAAAGTGTAACCCATTGTTAGATTTTATGCCTCTAATTTTTAAAGTCCAAACATGATTCATTTTTGAGTTCACTGACAAATCATTCCTTCTGTTTTGAAAGGTCAAAGATCATGAATTTTTTTGTGGACAAACAAAGTCATAAGTGTGGGAGATTTTGATGTGGATGTTTTTCATTACTCTTTTCCACATCCTTTTTTATATTTTTATTCACTTTTTAATTTCAAAATGTTTTATTTTGTTAAATAATTAATAGTTGTTTTTTTGTACATTGATGTCTAAAATAATATTTTTTAGTTTAAACTGCGTATTTTATTGATTATTTTTGTCATTATAAATAATTTTAAAATTAGTTCATTCATTCTGCTCTACTTTTTGTTTTTTATTTTTATTTTAATCTTTTATTCTTTTATTTTCTCATTTATTTTTTTTAATATATATATATATATTAGTTTATTAATTATTTTAATTTATTAATTATTATTTTAATTAATTTTCAATTTAACAATGTTCAATTATTTAATATAAATTTTTATTCATTTATTTTTTATTTTTAATTATAAATAAATAAATTTTGACACTTTAGTTTTTAATTCTTAAAATAATTATGTTAACGTTAATGGTTTAATTAAATTCTTTAAGTATTTTAATACTAATTTTTAATTTAGTTATTTAATTTAATTAATTATTTTTATTAATTAATTAAATGATGCAAATAGATTTAATTATTGTTGTTGTTAAAGTTAATTTTGAATAAAATGTAAGGTACTGGGACTACGCAACGGAAGCCAGTGGGCCGGGAATTTAAATTTTTTGCATCACCAAAGTGACATAAGTCTGTCAACTCTAGTGATCTTGTCCCAGTTTGGTCCAAGGATCTCGCAAGGTTTAAACATAGCACAAAAATAAACTGAACACATACCTAGTTCAGATTTGACGTGTGCAAGTCCGCCACAGGACGCCGACGATCATTACTCGAAGACTTCGATGTCGAAGCCCTCTAGATCATCCACACATGCCTCTCGAATCTGCTCGCGCACCATTCGCCGAGATCCAAGTGCTAGCGTGGATCTTAAACGCTGACTTCAGCATAACGACAATCACCGCAAGGCAAGATCCTTCAATCCGTGATGAATGAACTTGAAGATCTTCTTTCACTTGAGAGACTCTCTCTCTAGATTCTAGGAGGAGAGATAATCTCTCAATCCCAAGACATGAATAGTTAATATGGGAGATCCTCTCTCTCACTTATATAGGGAGTGTTTAAAACACGCAGTATGGATTCCCATCCCCCGTGTAATAGACGTCTTCTATATAAGTGTTATAAATAATTATTTATGACATATAAAATTATGCCATAAATAGTATTTATAATTTATCACTTACTTGTAATATATAAATATATTACGTGATAAATTTGAGTCTTTAACTCGACTCACACCTCCTGCTAATATTAAACTAACCAAGGATATTAAAATCCATTCGAATAATATTAATACTTGTATTTACTATATAACTTGTAAATACATGTTATAAATAAATTCAACGAATTATTCTAAACTTGAATAATTAATGAATTTATTTATTCTTTAGTGATCCATAGAACTTGGACAGTTCTCAGACCCTTTTGTGGGACCCACCAAGTTCTATATTCATATTCCCAAAATAGGGAAAATTCTCAAGGCGCTATTGTGTGTAACCCTCTAGGCCCTTACCTCAATAATAGTGAATAATATCCACCGACCTAGAGCGGGGTCTAGCAACCCATCAAGGCTACTATAGAGATAAGGTAAAGTCAAAGCAACGACTACCTTCCTATGAACATGGTCTGTGTAATATAATCTCTTCGTCATTGATATCTCAAATAAACAGAATGCACACTAGTGTCATCATTCTTTATTTTGCTTTATTTTATTTGTTGATTTGTTCGGATGGTCTTACCTTCCACTACCATGGCCATGGATTTAATGAAGGTGCAACCATCTTAATCAACCACGTCCTAGATATCTCTTCCTGAACTCAGAAGCGAAAAATCCTTTCTCGATCATTCAATCAATGTCATGCCATTAATGATGTACCCAATAAAAACTACCTCTCCACGACTTTGTCGCCTTGGTTTTCGCCTTGCATCAAATGTACATAATTAAATGACATCCATTGAAAATGATCTCAAGTCTAAAGACCATTACACATGTTCATAGATATGAACGACCAATGACACCTAAAATATGTGGTGTTCCTATTATGCGGGTGTTTCCTCTGGAAACGAGGATGACCTCATTTGTTTAAGGTTCAAACATTCCAATCAGTTTCTAACAGGTTTATCTGTAGAACTGGAAAAATCCAATGATTCTATATCCATTTGGACCTACTTTCCAAAGGTAGGTTCTCATTAGTTGTGGACCGATGAGGCTTAAGAATTTTCATTGGTTGAGAGGATGGGAGGTCGGACTCATCACACCTTTTTGGGGGGAATTATTGTCTACTCCGGGAATCTCTTTATAGATTTGGGTTATGTTCCTGAATCCTTATTAAATTACCAAGTATGAAAATGAGATTTCCTTTAGATCTGAAAATCAATGATTGATATGTATGAGATTTTGAGAATCTTTTATATGTATTTGAGGTTCTTAATCAATAGATAATCATCTGTATTTGTTATATATTCTTAGTCAATGGGATCATTCAACACATTATATAGAAATATCTTATTTATTATGATAACCATACTGGTTTTAAAGCCTCTCAGTCGGGCACTTGAAGTTTATTGTCATTCAGAATGACATGGATTATTTCAGAGTTGGGATCATACCCGCAGATGGTCTACCTACGTATCCTTATTAGAAAAGGAATCAGAACCCACGTAGTTCGAGTAAAGAAGTATGCGGTTTCTGCATAATTGATGGCCCAATGAAAGATGTCATAATTACTTTTACACTCTAAGCTCACGTGATTCATGCTCGGTGTGAGAAACAAGAGGTATCAGTAAAACCTGACGATTGTGCCACGAAAGATGAAATCATAAGGAATGATGTGGGGCTTATGTATGTATGAATACCCAGATATATTAAGATTGGGATTTTACTTTAGGGAAGAAACCCAGGAACAAGGTCCATAAAGGTATATGTGCTTTATGGACATTTGGATACTTAACTTAGGACTTAATCCTGAGAAGGATGCCCAAATTAGAGGGAAATTATGATTGGGTTTTATTACTGAGAAGGAATCCCAGATCAAAAGAAATTAAGACTAGGGCTTACTCTTGAAAAGGAGGCCCAGGTTAAGGGGAATTATGACTGGGACTTACCCCTGAAAAGGAGGCCCAGGTTAGAGGAAAATTATGATTGGGGCTTACTCCTGAAGAGGATGCCCATATTGAGGGAACTTGGACTGGGGATTACTCCTGAAAAGGAGGCCCAGGTTAGGGAACTTGGGGGTTACTCCTAAGAAGTATGCCCAGATTAAAGATCTTCTCATCTTAGAGGATGAGGTTGAATAAATTAAGTCTATAACCTTAGTAGCATAAAGATATGTAAATCACTAGGTTTTGAGAGATGTTCCACAAAATTCCTTTCAGATAAGGAAGCCAACAAAGGAACCATGCCAAAAAATGGCTTTTAAGAGGTTTTTGAAGGCTAAATATTGAAGAGGAGATGTGGATTTGAAAGAAAGAGTTGAATAGGTAGGAGGGGCACCCAAAAAGAGGCAGGTGCGCAAGTCCTGTTTGGGCGCGCAAGTATTGGTCGCGCAAGTATACTTGCACGACACATGTGTACTTGCGTGATGGTTAACCCATAAGGTAATACTTGGGCGAGTCTTGGCTCAAGCCCTTAGTATTATCCATAAAGGCTTCTAAAAGGGTGGCGTGCAAGTTTTGTTGAAGGTATAAGGTGGCGCGCAAGTGTGGCCATTTTCCCTTAAGGGTTAGACACTTTGGCGCGCAAGTGTTGATGAATTTCAAAACTTAGGCCTTATTCTCTCTCTTTAGATCTTCCATTCTAGGTAAGAAATTACCTTATAAGTGTTCGGAAGACTTCAAGTAGAGAATAGGGTGTCGAGAGCTTAAATATGACTTTTGGATTTTTCGTCCCCGAAATGGGGGGCCCACAGGGGGTATTTATAGGCTATTGAGGACCTTGGGATAAAAAAGAGTAGGGTGTGCAATTCACTTGCGCAACCCTTGTGTAAACAAATCCTTGTTCCTACCTTTATAAATTTTTGATGTTTCTTCAAAGGATGAATCTTTTTGTGCTTAAGGTATTCCCCTTTTTCAGTCATTAGACTCTGTGATGGAAAGGAGCATAAAAAAAAGCCCCCCCCCCACAGAGTTGGATCCAAAAGGAAGGAGGATTTTACTCTGAGGTAAAGGAGAAAACCAAGGAACATCGGCACGCAAGTTTTGAATGTGCAGGTAGCGGAGCGCAGGTGCTAGCCGTGCAGGCTTCGGCGCGCAGGGGTGCGGCCTTGCCTATAAATACGGGTGCTACTCTCGCGCAAAGCACCTGGCTTTCAGAGCACTTCTCTCTCATCGCGCAAGTGGATCTCATCGCGCAAGTGTATTAATTTTCTGCGGTTCATTGCTTCTATTTGTGTCATGCTTCTGCAGAGGTATTTTGACTTGTGCAGTGATACCTACATGCCCAAAATTGTGCGACACAATTAGACATGCGCACCAACATTGGACTTGCGCGCCTTACTACCTTAGCAAATTTTTCACTTTTCTTCACAAATTTTATGAAAAAATCAAATTACTTAAGAGTTAATTATTCTACCTTTGTGCAGATTCAATGGATTCTAGAAGAATCGGAATAGCCAATGAGATGGCTAGCAAGCTGATTGATGACATGATGAGCATCGTTGGCCATGATTATTACAATATCTGCGACAACACTCTCCCAGATTTGGCCAAGTACTTGAAGAAGTGTCATGTTAATTTCCCACAGAGCATTTATATGCCTTTATATGTCCATGGTCATTTGTAAGGATTCAACATTCCAGATGCAAAGAATTATACGCCCTAGATGTTGCTGCATTGCTATTACTCTATTTCGGTTATGTTGTTCATTAAGAGTAGCAACAATGGTGTAAACTTTCAAATTTATCCTCCATGCCATTTCCTTGCAGATATAAAAATGGAAAACCATGGGCTGATATGTTTTCCGCTACCGGTTGGTGTAGAGAAGACTATCATGACATTAGAAACTATATCTGAAAAGAGTACTCTCTCCAAATGGATCTTTACTTCCAATGCTCCATTCTCAAATCCATGTATCCATCTTCTAAGTCTCTTGGACAGAAACAGAGTCACTGTTTGATTAGCAGAAAATTTTCTCAAACCGCACTCAAAAGAATTCTTTTACAATTGTCCAAGAAGATCTGGTGTCACTGTGTCTCTTATTGTATTCTATTGAATGAATGAATTCCAGGTGGCTGCTGATGAAGCTCGGAATACCGTAAATCAAATGAAGATTTATGTTGAAAGCCTTTTGTAATTCTTGAAAAAGAGAAGAGACTCCAGTCTATGGATGTCCTTATAACTCTTGTGCATCAACGAAAAACACTTTCATCTTCAATCATTTGTGCATGAATTCTTTTGCTACCTACTTAAAATTTTTACCTAAGCCAATGGGCCTAGTAATCATAGTTTGATTATTTCTAGGATTATAAAAATAATAACCCTAAAAACTTTACATTTTTTAATTGCTCAATATTACCTAAATCATATGAAATGAATATTTCGTGAGCTGGGACTTGACTTTTGTTCAGATTTTCCTTGTCTTTTGTGGGCAGTTTAAAGTCATGCACATCGGACATAAAAAGGCTAATGTTTAAGGTCAAAATAGCTTTGACCAAATGGACTAAAATTGACTCAATTCATTGATAATTTATCTGAAAACATATTATAACATTCAAGTATGGAGGAAAACATGTAAACTATGACTTAGGAAATTTTGAATCTGAGGAATGATATGAAAAAAATGCTAAAAAGTCATTAGAAGAAGTATTTCCTAAGAGTGAAGTTACCATTATTTAACAAACCCGTTAGGGGGTTGAATTATGCAGGGCCGCTTAAGGGCATTGGATGCATAGTCAAATAATAGCATATTTTGGATGACAGGTCCGTTATGTAGACTACTTATACAAGGCCACCTAAGGGCATGTGCTGCATAGTCAGGGAAAAGAACTCTCAGAAATTTTACTTTTCTATTACTGAAAAGTCGGTGAAAGTTTTTGAAGATTCAAATTTTCCAAAGAATAGAGTTTTCTGTATGGAGAGAGGTACTTGAATATGGAGAGGATATTTCCAATAAAGATTGTCTAAGAATTGGATGAATGTAACTCTTGCGAAGGTCTGACCCAAATGTAGGGAAGGGAAATATAAACCATAGATTTAAATACTTTTAGATCATGAAAAAGATTATGGGACAAATATGTTAAGGATGGCTATTTTGCGGATCCCTACATACTATCATTAAGACAAATAATGACAAAAGAGTTTTTCCTCCCAAGAATGAAGTTACTACTATTTGAAAAACCTGTTAGGGGGTTGAATTATGCAGGGAAACTTAAGGTAATTGGCTGCATAGTCAAATAATAGTATCTTTTGGCTGACAGGTCCATTATGTAGACTATTTATGCAAAGCTGCCTATGAGAACGTGCTGTATAGTCAGGAAAAAGAACTCTCGAGTATCAGAAATTTTGCGACCAGAAGTCAAGAAAAGGGTTATGGAGATCTGGAATTATTTAAGGTTAGGATTATGACACATCAAAATGGGCATTGTCCAATGCATGAAGAAGATACACAGACCAATGCTAAACCATAATCATGTTGTGGCTAATTCCTGAATTAAGGTACTGGACTTCACTACATATCCCATAAGGATGGAAATCAATTCATACGTAGTTCTTGAAATATAGTTTAATGTCATGTGGGATGAGAGTTTAGGAGATCTTAGTTTAGTGTCATAGAGTTTGAACCATAATGAGGAATATACATTGTGTGTTTGCGAAACTTGATGTGAATGAAGGACTTTTCAGCCAAGGGACTGAAAGTGGAATTTGGGGTTAGGCCCAAAGACTTGGGAATAGATTCGAGGGATGCTCGAACATTCCTACGTATCCCATAAGGATGGGAATCAAGCCACATGTAGTTCTTAAAATACCCTTTGTACATATTTGGTTCGTACAAGTGAAGGGTGAAAGGGGAAATGATGGTTTGACCCAAGATTAAAGGTTTGGGCATTTCCATGTATGCACGTAGTCTTTGGAATATAACATGATTGGAGATCAATGTAAATAATGATTCCCTCTCAGGTGAGGGTGTCAAATAATTTTTCAGTTTATTGTCATACAGGACAAAAGTGCGAATAGTTTAACGTCATATAGCAAGGAAGATGGTGAACCAATGTAAAAATATTGGTTCTGGGGGCGTCTTCATGAATCAACATCATATGAGATGGAGGTTAACCGATTTGAAGAGATTGGTTTTGGGCTTGAACCTCGGGAGGTTGCCTATATACCCAGCCTAGAAGGCAAGAATCAAAGCCTACGTAGTTTGATTAAGAATGAATTAGTGATCAAGTTGTACTTGAGGACAACCCGAAGATGGTGTTGGGACTTACACATGATTAGCGGCCCAAAGAGGGTGTTATGGTAGAATTTTACTCTAATATCACGTGAGTCATACTCGGTGTGAGAAACAAGAGGTAGAAACAACCCTAACGATGCATAGTTTAATGCCATGTAGGATATAAGGGACAAGACATAGTTTAACGTCATGTTGGACGAAGAAGGGACTGTGCAGTTTAATGTCATGCAGTAAGGACTTAGGGGGGAATATGCAGTTTAATGTCATGCAGTAAGGAAAAAAGAGGGGATGTATAGTTTAACGTCATATAAAAAGGATGAGTGCTACATATTTTAACATCATGTAGCTAAGACAACACAGTTTAACGTCATGTTGGACGACAGGGTGCTGTATAGTTTAGCATCATGTAGCTAGGACGTATGGCTATACAGTTTAATGTCTTGTAGTGAGGACAATGGGGGACACAGTTTAATGTCATGTTGAACATATTAGGGACTTTTTCATAGTTTAACATCATGTGGGACGAAGAGGTGCACAGTTTAATGTCGTATAACTAGGACGATGATTATGAAGTTTAATGTCTTACTGGACGTTTGAAGACCTTTTCACAATTTAACGTCATGTGGGATGAAGAGGTGCACAGTTTAACGTCGTATATCTAGGACGATGGTTATACAATTTAACATCTTGTTGGATGTTTGAGTATTTGTGTTAAAAAAAATACTTCTTCAAGAATCTTTCATTGGTTATAGTTGTAATGAGTTCTCCATCCATTGAGATTAAAGAATAAGCTCCATTGGAGTACACCTTATATATTGAGTAAGGTCCTTCCCACTTTGGCTCAAGCTTGGGAGGTTTCTTTCTTGGTATCATTGGAGTTCTGAGAACCAATACCAATTCTCCTTGAATGAATGAACAAAGATGAACTTTTTTGTTGAAAGCTCGTGTTATTCGATTCTGATAGACTTCCAAGTGGTGCAAGGTGCACAATATTTTTTCATTTAATTGCTCCAATTCATCCAATTGCTTTTGAGATTGTTCATCTGTAGATGACTGATCACAAATGGCCACTCTGAGTGAAGGTAATTTAACCTCAATGGGAAAGACTGCTTCTGTTCCATATACCAATGAATATGGAGTTGACCATATAGCAGTGTGGGTGGTGGTCCGATAAGCCCATAAAGCATGAAAAAGTTTATCAGGCCATGATTTCTTATCTTTATCCACCATATTTTGCAGTATGTTTAAAATAGTCTTATTGAAGGCCTCTATTTGGACATTGGCCGCTGCATGATACTGAGATGAATGGTTGGATTTGATGTTTTATTCTTGACACAACTTCCTTACCTTGAATGAACAGAAGTTGGTGCCATTATCCGTCAATATGGTATGAGGGACACAAAATCTGGTAATGATGTTAGACTTGATGAAGCTAACAATGATTTTAGAACTAAATTCTTTGAGAGGTATTTCCTCTTCCCATTTGGAAAAGAAGTCAGTAGCAGTAAGAATATACTTAAACTGCTTGGATGTAGCCGAAGGGTATGGTCCTACTACATCCATTCCCCATGTGGCAAATGGACATGAGTATTTAGCTGTATGAATCAACTATGGGGGTTGATGAATGAAGTTGGCACATACTTGACAAGAATGACACTTCTTAGTGAAATCAACACAATCTTGTATCATTGAAGGCCAAAAGTATCCAAGCCTTCGAATTTGATCAGATAGTCTATGTCCAGACTGGTGGGCACCATAGACTCTTGCATGTACTTCTTTCATGACAGCCATTGTCTCTTCACCATCAACGCATCTGAAGAGAATTCCATCAAAACCTCTTTTGTAGAGAATTTTTTGTAGGTGATCTGGGCTATCATAAAGAGTAAAATTGACCACACATAACCAGATTTTTTCTTTCTTGGCTCTATCATGTGGGAGTGTTCCATTTTGGAGGTATTCCCTGATAGGTGTTATCCATCTTGTAGTATGACCATATGGTTCAGATATGGGACTAATTTTATTGATTTATTCTATTTTGATTTGAACATAAGGTGAAACTGTATGACGGTGGGCAATACTGATGACTGTTTCGTCCCGATTTGGATGTGCCAGAGTTGTGGCTATATTATCCAGTGCATCAGCTTGAGCATTTTGTGATTGTGGGACATAAGAAAATGTCAGTTCTGAAGTAAATTCTACCATTAACTCTCTAACGTAATCTTACAAAGGGATTAATTCTTCTTTTTTGATTGGATAATCCTCATTGACTTGTTTGATTACCAGGTCTGAATCACCTTTCACTTTTAAGTGACTCACTTGTGCCTGAAGCACCAACTCCAATCCTGTGATGAGATCTTGATATTCTGCTTCATTATTTGTACCGCCTTCCCACAATAAGAATGAATAGGGTAGTACTGCCTTTTCTAGGGAAATAAGTACAATTCCTAACCCAACTTTGTTGAATTTAGGATCTTCTATTTTCTTCCCTGTTGGACTTCTGGAAGCACCATCAAAGTACATTTCTCATGTTTGAAGATTATCTTTAATAGAAAAGAATTCCTCATCAGGAAGTTCAATATCTGAAGATATATCTTCTACTGAAGGGTGTTCAGCAAGGAAATCATCCATAGCCTAGACCTTTATTTCCTTTTGAGACACATACTAGATATCAAATTGCTGCAAAATAACCGCCCACCTTGCCAGACGTCCTGTAAGAATTGGACGACTAAGGATGAATTTGAGCTGGTTATTACGAGATACCAATTGGACCTCATGATGTTTCAAATAGTGTCTCAATTTCTGAACTGTAAAGATTAATGCTAGGCAGCACTTTTTAATATTTGAATATCTGGTTTCTGCTTCAAGCATAGTCTAACTGAGATAATAAAGGATGTTTTCATTCCCAACATCATTCTTTTGGGCAAGGAAGGCACCCAATGATCGCTCTAAAGCTATCACATAAAGAATAAGTGGTCTTCCTTCAATAGGTGGAATTAATACCGGTGGACTCAAGAGATATTTCTTTAGAATATTGAATGCTTATTTACATTCTTCAGTCCACTGGTAAGTGACTCCATTCTTCATCAATTTGGTGAAGGGTAAACTTTTTCCTTCCAAATTGGTGATGAAATGCCGAATATAGGCCAAGTGTCCTTGAAGTCCTCTTAATTATTTCAAATTTCAAGGAGGTGACATACCAAGGATTGAATTTTTCTTCTCAAGATCGACTTCGATACCACGATGGCGTACCACAAAGCCGAAATTTTTTCCTGAGGTTACCCCAAAAGCACATTTCAAGGGGTTCATCTTTAAATTGTGTTGTCAAAGTTTGTAGAATATGATTTCCAAATCAGCCAAGTGGTTAGAACGTTGTTTGGATTTAACCACCAAATCATCCACATAACATTCAAAAAACTTCCCTAAAAAGGGTTTGAAGATGTGGTTCATGGCACGTTGATATGTTGCACCTGCATTTTTCAGGCCAAAGGGCATTACCCGATAACAAAACACACCCTGAGGGGATCTGAAGGCTATAGATTCTTCATCTTCTGGAGCCATTTAGATTTTATTATATCCAGAATATCCATCCATGAAGGAAAGTGCTTCATAGCTAGCTGTTTCATCAATTAATAGTTTTATGATCGGAACTGGAAAATCATCCTTGGGACAATGCCGATTAAGATCTCTGAAATCAATGTAAACTCTAATTTGTCCATTCTACTTTTTCACAGGGACAATATTAGCCATCCATTTGGGATATTGAACTTCTCTAAAGAAGTTATCTTTGATAAGCTTATCCACTTCAGCTTCAATTTTGGAAGCATAAGTTGGGTGTGTTCTTCTTGTGTCTTGCTTAAATCCTCAATGTTCTTCTGGAAAACCCAAATAATGAATAGAAACATCAGGATCAAGCCCTGGAATTTCTGTATAGTTCCAAGAAAATATATCTCGATTTTTATTTAAAAATGAAATATACATTTCTTTCTCTTCAAGAGTCATGGCTGCACTAATTAAAGTGGGGGTGTGGATCTTCTTTTGTACCCAGATTTATTTCTTTGAGTTCATCCACAGTGGTAGAAATACCCTCTTCAAAAGTTGGAGGAGCATCCCTGAGATCTTCCTCTTCTTCTTTAACACGAGTTATTTCTTCTATTTCTACTTGCATAGTAGATGATAAAGTAGAATTTTTATGATCAAGAGAGATGTTAAAATTTGAAAATCTTGAAGAAGAGGATACCATTTCTGACCCTATCAATGATGAAGGGTCTTCCTTGGGTAATAAAGAGGAGATAAAGGATTGAGAATCGACATCATTGTTCACCTCTGACATTGCTATAACTTCTTCTGGCCCGGTTGATGAAGTATATAATTTCTGGATTTCAGTGGATGAAATGAATACATCTCCATTTGAGCTTTCATCATTGCTTAGTGAATCACCAATTTCTCCCATGATGTCTGGATTGATTGCCATAATTGACATTATGTAAGTTTCTATAAGAGTATTTGGATTTGGGTCTATCCTGTCAATTTGACTAATAGGCAACACATAATCTATACTCACATGTATGAATGGGTTTACTGGAATCTTTTCCAAACCATATAGAGCATTAATTTTGGTAACCTCATTTGCTGTAGATACCTCCTTTCCCTTCATGTGATAAAATTCCGCCTCAATGTATTGAGATTTACATGTTTTGAATGAGGCTTTATCACCATACAATGACCCAATTTGACCATTGGAACAATATTTGAGACACTGATGGTATGACGAAGGTATGACCGCATGTTGATGTAGCCAAGGTCTTCCAAGAAAAATATTGAAGGCTGTGTCATGACGAATAACCATGAAATCTGAATTGGATACAAGGTCTCCAAACTGAGTTCTGAGTGTAATCTCACCCAAAGGTTCTTGTTCATTTTTATCATATCCTTACAACATCAAGGTAGAAGGAGATAAATCAGATTCGGTGAGGCCCAATCAATGAAGTGTACGAATAGGAATGAGGTTGAATCCTGAACCATTATCAATGAAAACTCATCAGATGTCTATATTATTGACCTTGCCAGATAAATACAAAGGTCTAATATATCCATGCAGAACATCATCTTCATCTTCATCTGTAAAAGATATCACCACATGGAATTCTGTAGGACCATTCTCTACATGGTAGACTTCAGCTGCAGCAATTTCAGTTTCAAATTCCTAATGAATTGACAAAGCCTCAATGAGTGCCTCCTGAAGATCCTTTGATAGGTTCAAGGCATCTAGAATTCATAATTTGGCCGGTACTTGGGCCAAATGTTTCAAGACATCATAATTTCTATACAAAGGTCTGCGTTTCCCAATAGGAACATGTGGTTTCGTAGGTGCCTTAGAAGTTGATGCTTTGGAAGTAGATGCATCTTGTATCGGGGTAGGAGTTGGAAATACTCCTAGCTTTAGAAGATTAGACCGACTAGGTCTATTTATTTGATGAGAGGAAGAAGGTGTAACTTCTAACAGATCTTCCAAAATAATTGTGCCAGGACTGAATCTTCCATGTGTGGAAGAACTTTCTTGTTCTTGTTGAGCCCGCTGAAGGGATCTGCCATGAGTTTCTACTGCATATACAGTTCTAGCAGGGGTAGGATTGAAATAGTGGCTTCTGAAATATCCACGTCTTCCTCTGTATCCTAGACCTATGGAACTACCTCTAATTCCTCTATTTGATACGGATAATTCATGCTCATAAAGATCGAAACTGTGACTGGCATAAGGATCTGTTAAGTGGATCATGTTAACAGAACTAGAGATCAACTCTTCATATGATGAAGACTCTGCCTGATTAACTAGTTTAGGTTATGTCGTTTAGTGGGGTGGTGCCTGTGGCTTTGAATTAGATGGTATAAAATCTGCCAGAGTCAAAGACAACTTGGGCTTTGACACAATCTTATCTTCTTCTGACTACTCTTCTTTCTTTGAATTATGCCGCTTCTTTGAGTATTTTCCCTCTGATGAAGAGGGTTTTACTGTGGCATTCATAGCAGAATACACAATTGGTTTCTTTAATTGAGTTTTTAAAATGTCATGAGTTCGATTGATCATTTTCCTGACCATCCAATCATCATATTTCTGCGCATTTTTTCTTTTGACTTCATGCCACTCACCTTCTTCCTCTGGATCTGTAGCAGTAACACATGCTACCTAGGCTAAAGAACCTTTCAGTTTGACTTGTCCTGAGTCCACCATCTTTTTCAGGAGATCTTTGAAGAAAAAACACTCCTAAATAGGATTCCCCAACATCTGATGAAATGGGAAATAGTTGGTACGGTCTTCATCTCCTTCCTTGTTCGGTCTTTTAGGCCTTGGCAATTGAACCAAATTATTTTCCAAAGATGAAATGAAGTAACTAGAAACTTTTTCATTTTAGAAAGAATAAACTTTTCTCTTCAACTCCTCAAATTGTTTTTTTATTTGATCTCTTCAATCATATTGATGAAACAACCACTATTGTTGACGTTCAATAGGTGGATCCCTTCAATAAGATGATGGTTTTGAAGTAAAAGTAGGTACAGGTTCTTGTTTAAGCATAAATGTAGCAGTCTCTGCTTTACCTATTCTCCTTCCTGGAGCTGATGGAATTACATGAGTTTTATCCTTAGTCTTTGTATGAGAATCTTCGATCTGCTGAGCGATCAAAGTAAGGTCTCAAAACCCTCCTGTGTGTTTCACAGGGATCAATGGTGTGCATAATTCATCACGCAAATTTTCCACATAGATTGGAAACAATTCTTCTTGAGGGAGTGTTAAGCTTAAGGAATATGTTAATCCCTTCCAGCGAGCAATGAAATCCGAAACTATTTCATTCTCCCTTTGCTTACAGTTTGTAAGATCAAAAACTGTTGTCTTTGGCAATGTTGAGCTGAATTGAAGAAGGAATTGTTGACGAAGATCCTCCCACCTAGTAATTGACTGGGATTACAAGCTTGTATACCAAACAAAAGCAGACCCTTGTAATGAATGTACAAAACACCTGAGCTTAACTGCTTCTTGTTGCTGAGGAGTTCCCATCATAGGATCACAACAAGAAACAAAATGTGTTAAGTGTTTATATGGGTCTCCCAAACCATTAAAAATTGGGAATTTGGTACTTTCAAAATTTGATGGGGGAGGAATTGCATCAAACCATTCAGGGTAAGATCTCTTCTCCGGTTGAACCAGTGCACGATTTCCTTCCATAGCTTACAATCGAGCTGTTAATGATACAATAATTGTCATTAATTTTTGAGAAACATCTGGTTAAGCTTGGACCTGTGCAGTTGCAATAACTGGAGTTTGAACAGGTGTAGTGACCGGGACTGCCACTAATGGTAGTATTTTCGGTTGTTGTTGAATATAACTCATAGTATTAGACTTGTGAGGGTGTACTGATAAAGGAGGATATTATTGATCCATCTCAGTAGTTGCAACAAATTCCCTTAAATGACTGACTCCAGCACGCTTAGGAGGAAGACTACCTTGAAGTAGTTCTATATTAAACCTCTTTAATTCCTTCATTTCTGCCTCTTATTGTGCGAACCTTTGCTCTAGTGAGAGTGATTTTCCTTCTCCAAAGGAAGGGTGGAATGTAACCTGATTCTTACCTTTCCCCTTATTGGATGCCTTTCGAAGAGGGGGGGGGGTGGTTATTTGAAGGAATACCTAGATTCTGAGTACGCCTTTGATTCTAGGTACGCACACCTTCTTTATTTGCCTCTGGGTGTACAACCTCTTAAGTAATAACTTCTTCATATGATCCCTCTGAGTGAGCCTCGTGTTATGGAGGATCAACAATAATGGCTTTGATGACATTTATTGATGCATAACGCATTGCATCCCTTCTATCGACATTTCTGAAATACTTTCTTCTTCCCTCTCCTTGATGAGACATTGCCTTTTGTTGAGTTGACCCCTCAGGAACTTCCTGATGAACCGTAATTTAGAGGGAATCTCCTGATAATTCAGCTCTACATTCCTCTTGTGGCTTATTCCCTAATCGAGAGAAGACTGACTTTCGCTGAGGAAGAGATTGAGGATTTGAAAAAGTCCCCCATCTGGTGGATTGGGGCTGTTCCTGTTGTTCCTGCTCAACTCCTCAAATCCTATTTGTTGATTCTGAGGGTTGGTTTAAAAGAGTCCCCAGTATGGCAAGCTGGGATGGTTCTTGAGCAGCTACATCTGAGAATTTCTTAAAATCTCTCTTGATTTTGTGAACTTTAGTCCAGAATTTGGCTGGATGCATCAACCTACATCCACTCAAATCACCTGGCTCAAATGACCATTGGATGATTTCTGACACTTCTGTCACTTGATGATGTGCCTGCTCTAAACGAGAGGCATGTTTGATATTCTCATTTGCTTTATGCAAGAGTAATTAGACAACTTGTTCTTTGTATGCTTGAATTTGGGAAGAACTAGTTGAGGCATGTTCCTGAGCAAGCCTTTGATTACACACAAAACCAATTGGTTGTGGCTGGCCATGGGCAATAAAATTGCATGAGACCATTTTTGGCGGGCTTTGTTGACTGGAGAGTACAGTGAAATGTAGTGCTCCATGAACACCCCATCCTCTGATATGAATACCAGATGGGGCATTGGCAATTAACTGGAAAAATCTTTTTAGTGTGCCAAGGCATGAATGCTGAAGGTCTCTCTACTTCTTTTCAACCTTTGGATATCGGGAAACTGAGAGAGATGCCAAATCAATTTGGCGTTGTAACCCTTCTATTATCTTGACATGATTTTCATATTCATCCTAAGATAATATTTTATTTTTCAATTGACAAATAGTTTTCCACATGTTGAGATGAATATCATGAATAAAATCTCCAGTCAACATTTCTGGAATGTCATACTGAGAGTCAGCCAAAGGACAAAACATGACTGGTACTTCACCTTTCGCCAGTTGTTTTCTCATATTCAGCACTTCCTTCTTATCATTTGATAAATATTCTTCTACCTAATTAGACCAAAGCTGGTGCTTCTTTTTTGCTTCATCAGATTCAACAAGATTGGTAGAGAATTCATTTATTAAACTATAAGATGAATGACCTAGGTGTGGTTTGGAGAATGACCTACACCCTAAGTTATCTTCTGATTGAGAAAGTATTTCACTTGCTAGCGGTAAAGCATCAGACATGACTGGCTTCACATTTTCAAGTGCCTCAAGATAAGAGGGATTTATCGTTACTGTATTTTCCATTGAATAATTTTCCAGGAAATGTGAATTATTACTACAGAGAGGAGTTTTACAGCTAAATTCATCATCATGGGGAGGACCACCATGGTGGGTTACAACAAAATATGGAACATTTTGCTCCTTGATCTTCTGGCCATGCAGAGGGTTATCATGGTTCTCATCTGAAGATGATACTTCGAGATCGAATGAACTATCATGAATCAAGCCTTCATGAGGAAGTGTCTGATGAAGACCTTCAAAATTATTATTCCCACTATTGGGAAATGAGAGAGTAGAATCTTGAGTTGCAACAGATAATTTTCTACGTGTATCAAGAACTCCAGCATCAAGCAAGGCCTTATTACAGATCATATCTTGATTTTTTGACTGTGTTGGATGGGTCTTATTCTTAGACACCTTTTTACTCATTTTGGGAACCACTTGTTGACAAAAGTGGTTATTATGAGCAGGTGTATGTGACTTCTTAGGATAAATAGTTAGGTTAGGCTGATTATATCTATTCAAATCGGGTGTATGTGCCTGACTTGATTATCCATATGACATGGGGGAGTATGTCCCACAACCCTCTTGGACTGGAACAAAGGTATGTATTTGTTCTGGAGTGATATATTGATGAATCACTCCACTGGTAGGGATATATTTGTATTTCTTTTCCTGTGATGCTGCAGAAGCTGTTATGATATTCTGACAGGCATCCAGAATATGAGCAGGGATTTGCTTATACTCTTTCACCATTGTCAAAATATGATTGGTTACTTCTGCTGTTGGAACAGGAATATACGTCCATTATGTGTCTGGAGTAGGTGTATGTGCCTGCTCCTGTCCTCTTTTTCCTATCTGTGAATTCTGACAGTACTCATGCATAGGGGAAGAGAGTTGAGTCTGCTCCAAATTTGTCGTCAGAGCTTTCTGACTGACTTCTCCAGGTGCTACCAAACAAGACTGTTGGTTAGCCTGATGAACATTGGCAGGTGTATATGCCTGTTGTGTATTCTTCACCAGGTATGGTTGATGAATTTCCTTCAATACTGGCAGACAAGACTGCTGACAGAATTGTTGATTGTAAACAGGTGTATGTTCCTGCTTATCAGTTGCCACCATATTAGATTGGCGAGCTTCTTTGGATGCAGTCAGACAAGCCTGCTGACTAGTTGATGAATTATAAACAGGTGTATATTCCTGCCTATAATATTCCACTAGAATTTCCTGACGGGATTGGTGAGATGCTGCCAGACGAGTATGCTGGACAACGGGATTAGAATGGACGGGTGTATGTTCCCTCTCGTTGGTTTCCATCAAGTTAGGTTGATGGACTTCTCCGGAGGGAGAAGAGGTAAGAACCTGTCCCCTATTGGCCGGATTTTGCCTCTGGTGGTTCGTCTTGCATGTTCAGGTCTGAGGGACCTGAGCCGAACCCCTAGAGATGATACCCTCATCATGTTGAGGGTGCACTGCCGCATGAGTCTGGCGGTGATTGTTGATGGGAGCCCTCGGGAAGGACTCCTGCTTTCTTGAACCGAGGCCTTGGGTTACCTCTTCATTCACCTCCTTGTAATATTGTAGGGACTAGTTGTTGTATTCCGGGGATAACGACCCGAAACGGTTGGAGTTGGTGGTTAGCACCACCTGCTTCTTGATCGTTGGTTGTCGCTGTCCGGACAACCAGAGTGAATTATTGACTTGGAGGGCTTGTCGAGCAGCCTCCAGAGTCGGAATGGTACCGTGTTGACGGTATTCCTCAACCAGTGCATTTGAGACCCAGTGTTGCAGACACTGAGTAGATGATGTCATCCTCAGAGTGGACGAGGATCTAGTAGGAGTAGCGGCAGATGCATTCACAGGTGTGAACTTTAGAGAAGACATTTCTGTAATGCAGATAGATCTTGGAAACGAGTGCCTGTTTGATATAACAGACACAATCAAGATAATTTCAGCCACTACATCTTTTATATGATCACATATGTTATTGATTGATTTTTTGGCCCTCACATTGAGTTAAGTAGGGGCCTAATGAATAATTAAAACATCATTTAACATGGTTAAGGATTCATGCCAGGTTCACCATTTTTTATTTCCTCTAGAAATGGGGATGACCTCATTTGTTTAAGGTTCAAACATTCCAATCGGTTTCTAACGGGTTTGTTCGTAGAACCGAAAATATCCAATGATTCTATATCCATTTGGACCTACTTTCCAAAGGTAGGTTCTCATTAGTTATGGACTGATGAGGCTTAAGAATTTTCATTGGTTGAGAGGATGGGAGGTCGTACACATCACACCTTTTTGGGGGGAATTATTATCTCCTCCGGGACTCTCTTTATATATTTGAGTTATGTTCGTGAATCCTTGTTAAATTACCAAGTATGAAAATGAGCTTTCCTTTAGATCTGACAATCAATGATTGATATGTATGAGATTTAGAGAATATTTTATATGTATTTTAGGTTCTTCATCGATAGAGAATCATCTATATTTGTTAGATATTATTATTCAATGGGATCCTTCAACACATTATATAGAAATCTCTTGGTCATTATGATAACCATACTGGTTTTAAAGCCACTCAGTGCTGCACTTGAAGTTTATTGTCATTCAGAAGGACATAGATTATTTCAGAGTTGGGATTATACCCGCAGATGGGATACCTATGTATCCTTATTAGAAAAGGAATCAGAACCCACATAGTTCTAGTAAAGAAGTGTGAGTTTTATGCATAATTGATGGCCCAAATAAAGATGTCATAATTACTTTTATGCTCTAAGCTCACGTGAGTCATGCTCGGTGTGAGAAACAAGAGGTATCTGTAAAACCTGATGATTGTGCCACGAAAGATGCAATCATAAGGAATGATGTGGGGATTATGTATGTATCACTGCCTAGATATATTAAGATTGGGATTTTACTTTAGGGAAGAAACACAGGAACAAGGTCCATAAAGGTATATGTGCTTTATGGACATTTGGATACTTAACTTAAGACTTAATCCTGAGAAGGATGCCCAAATTAGAGGGGAATTATGATTCGGTTTTATTCTTGAGAAGGAAGCCCAGATCAAAAGAAATTAAGACTGGGGCTTACTCCTGAAAAGGGGGCCCAGGTTAAGGGGAATTATGACTGGGACTTACCCCTAAAAAGGAGGTCCGGGTTAGAGGAAAATTATTATTGGGGCTTACTCCTGAGGAGGATGCCCATATTAAGGGAACTTGGACTAGGTCTTACTCCTGAAAAGGAGGCCCAGGTTAGGGAACTTGGGGCTTACTCCTAAGAAGTATTCCCAGATTAAATATCTTCTCATCTTAGAGGATGAGGTTGAATGAATTAAGTCTCTAACCTTAGTGGCATAAAGATATGTAAATCACTAGGTTTTGAGAGATGTTCCACAAAATTCCTTTCAGATAAGGAATCCAACAAAGGAACCATGCCAAAAAAATGGCTTTTAAGAGGGGTTTGAAGGCTAAATCTTGAATAGGAGAGGTGTATTTCGAAGAAAGATTTGAATAGGTTGGAGGGGCACCCAAAAAGAGGTAGGCACGCAAGTCCTGTTTGGGCACACAAGTACTGGTCGCGTAGGTATACTTGTGCAACACATGTGTACTTGTGCGAAGATTAACCCATAAGGTAATACTTGGGCGAGGCTTGGCTCAAGCCCTTAGTATTATCCCTAAAGGATTCCAAAAGGGTGGCATGCAAGTTCTGTTGAAGGAATAAGGCGGTGCACAAGTGTGGCCATTTTCCATTAATGGTTAGACACTTTGGCGCACAAGTGTTGATGAATTTCAATGTTTAGGCCTTATTCCCTCTCTTTAGATCTTCCATTATAGGTATTAGATTACCTTAGAAGTGTTTGGAAGACTTCAAGTAGAGACTAGGGCGTCGAGAGATTAAATCTGACTTTTGGATTTTTCGTCCCCAAAATGGGGGGCCCACGGGGGTATTTATAGGTTATTGAGGACCTTGAGAGAAAAAAGAGTAGGGCGTGCAAGTCACTTGTGTGACCCATATGTGGCATGCAAGTAGACTTGCGCGACCATGATGAAACTTGTGTGACCCTTGTGTAAACAAATCTTTGTTCATGCCTTTATAAATTTTTGATGTTTCTTCAAAGGATGAATCTCTTTGTGCTTAAGGTATTCCCCTTTTTTAGTCGATAGACTCTGTGATGGAAAGGATCATCAACAACGGGTCTGTCCTTATGATCTCAACTACTAGAGATCATCAAGTACAAAATTCATGAGAAGAAGTCTCAATGATTATGAGCCCCTAACACCTGATGGTAACACATCATTTGTGTCCTTCCAGAATGATGTAATTGAACCATAGGATGTTACTTTAAGATTACTGTCATGACATCTTAGGGTTCTCATTATAGCCTGGGATCTTCTATATCCCTTTTATGTGACAGGTAATCTAAAGACATTTCCATAAAAAAAGTGGATGAATAAGTATCTACACTATTATGGCAAGATAAACACATGTATTATAACAAACTGAATACACGTAGAGGTAATCAAAGTATAAAACAAGTTAGGTATAGGGCACCCACTTTCAACACTCCCACATACACTAGATCCAACTGCTAACAGGTTTCAATCTGCTAGCTCTCACATGTGAATCATGCGTCTGCTGAGAAATGGCTTTAGTCAGGGGGTCTTCCACGTTTTCCTCTGTGGCTACTCTGCTAACTGTCACTTCACCTCTTTGAGTAAAATCCCTCAAGAGATGAAACTTCTGAAGAATATTATTTTTTCTCTGGTGAGACCTAGGCTCCTTAGAAAGAACCACTACAACAGTATTATCACAATATATTGGTACAAGGTCTACACTGCTAGGTACAACACCAATGTCTGAGATAAAGCTGTGTATCCAGACTGCTTCCTTTGCTGCATCAGAAGCTGCAATATATTCAGAATCTACTGTAGAATCAGCAACTACAGCTTGCTTTGAGCTTCTCCAGCTCACTACACCACCATTCAGGAAAAAGATGTATCCTGACTGTGATTTCATATCATCATGATCTGTATGGAAACTAGTATCAGTGTATCCCCCCACAACTAGTTCCTCATCTCCTCTGTACACCATGAACATATCCTTAGTACGCCTCAAGTACTTTAGGATAGTTTTAACTGTTTTCTAATTCATCTCTCCTTGATTGTCTTGATATCTTCCCACCATACTTAAATCAAAGGTGACATAAAACCTAGTACATAGCATGGCATACATGATATAAACCACTGCCGAAGAATAAAGGACTCTACTCATTCTTTTAATCTCCTCCTATGTTTGTGGAAACATTTTCTTGGAGATATTTACACCATGTGACACAGGTACCGATCCTATCTTGGATTGTTTCATATTGTACCTTTTGAGTACCTTGTCAATATATATACTTTGACTTAGCCCAATAAGCCTTTGATATCTATCTCAATAGATCTTGATCCCTAGAATGTAGGCTGATTCACCTAAGTCTTTCATGGAGAAGAATTCATTTAACCAAGTATTAACTGATTGTAAGACTTGTACCTCATTTCCCATAATTAATATGTCATCAACATATAATACTAGGAAAATTATGGCATTCCCTTCAACCTTTTTATAGACACAAGGCTCACTTTCATTTTTGACAAAACCAAAATCTCTTATGGCCTCATCAAAATGAACATTCCATGATCTTGATGCCTACTTCAATCCATAAATGGATCTCTACATCTTGTATACTTTATTGGCATTATTTGACTTGAAAAACCCTTCGGGTTGAGTCATATAGACGTTTTCAACCAAATTCCCATTTAGAAAAGCAGTTTTGACATCCATTTTCCAAATTTCATAATCATGAAAGGCTGCTATTGCATGAAATATTCTGATGGATTTAAGCATTGCTACTGGTGAGAAGGTTTCATCATATTCAATGCCTTGACATTTCCTGAAACCCTTTGCAACCAGTATTTCTTTAAAATTATTAACCTAACCATCCATGTCTAGCTTCTTCTTGAACACCCATTTGTATCCAATGGGTTTTACATCAAATTGAGAGTCTACCAAAATCCAAACTTGATTTTGGTACATGGATTCCATCTAATAATTCATGGAATCTTTCCATTTAGCAGCTTCTTTTCCTTATACTTCTTCCTTGTAGGTCATAGGTTCATCATCCTCAAGGAATAATGTGTCACCTGACTCAGTGACAAGAAAACCATAATGCTCTCGTTCTCTAACCTCTCGTGTAGACCTATGCACTATCTGTGTCTCAGGAACAACTTCTTCTTCCACTTGTTATTGTGGAGATTGTTCCTCTACCAACTCTTGTGCATCTGGAGCATTAACTTCATAAAATTCAATCTTTCTCCCACTATTTATAATAGAAATGTGTTCCCTTTCTAGAAACGTGGCATATCTTGCCACAATGTCTTTTTTATCTAAAGGTTTATATGGGTAGTATTCTCTAGTTTCCTTATGATAACCTATAAAGATGCACTTAGTGCTTCTGGATGCTAATTTTTCACTTGGTAAAGTCTATACAAATTCCTCTCACCCCCCATACATGCATGTGTGTTAGGTTGGGTTTCTTTCTATATCATAACTGATATGGAATCCCATCTGCAGCTTTATTTGGTACTCGGTTAAGCGTATGTGCTGCTATCTACAAGGCGTATCCCCGAAAGGATAATGGAAGAGTTTCATGACTCATCATTGATCTGACCATGTCAAGCAAGGTCCTATTACTCCTTTCACTAACACCATTCCATTGTGGTGTATAAGGACGAGTGAGTGGGGATATTATCCCACACTTCTTAAATTGATCAATGAAAGCTTGGTTAAGATATTCTCTGCCTCGGTCTGAGCGAAGTGCAATTATCTTCTTACCAAGTTGTTTTTCTACTTCATTTTGGCATCCTTAAAGAAAGAAAATGAATCTGACTTATACCGCATTAAGTAGATATATCCATACCTACTATATTCATCAGTAAAAGTAATGAAGTATAGAAAACCACCCTATTCCTCTATTGTAAATGGACCACACACATCAGTATGTATTAATTCCAGCATTGCATTGGCACTTTCTCCCTTTCTTGAGAAAGGTGTTTTGGACATCTTTCCTTGTAAACAAGCTTGACATATATCTAAGGGTTCTAAATGTACCGAGTCTAGATACCCTTCTTGATGTAATATTTGTAATCACTTCTCGTTTACATGACCAAGCCTGAATTGCCATAGGCGGGTGATATTTGAGTCATGTTGGTTGTTTTTTTCATTGATTTCCATTACTGAGTTTTCTAGTTCCAGCATATATAAACCATTTTTATGATGTACCATACCATAACATATGTTATCCTTATAAAAGAGACAACATTTATTTCTAAACTTGAAATAAAAACCCATAGTGTTTAGACTTGACATAGAGATAATGTTTCTGATAACATAAGGTACATAATAGCAATTGTTTAAAACTAGAACCAAACCAGTTGGCAAGGTTAAGTGATAGTCTCCCACTGCCAAGGCTACCAGACTTGCACCATTTGCAGCTCAGAGATCCATTTGAACTTTTTCAATCTTCTTGAACCTACTTGGTTCCTGTATATGAATAAAAATATGTGAGCCACATGATGTATCCAATACCCAACTTGTAAATAAAGATAGATTTCTTTTAATGAAAAAAATACCTGAAGTAGAAGCATCAACTTTCTTCTTCTTCCCATCTCTGCAATTCTTCTTCCAGTGGCCTTTCTTTACACATCCAAAGCAGATAGCTTCCTTCTCATTACTTTGCCTCTGAATCTTTGGCTTCTTTGCAGGAAAATGCATTGGTGTCTTAGGCCTTGACTTGGCCTTAAACCCCTTTGTATTGCCCTTGTTTTTCTTGTTCACCATAAGGATGGATGAATTAGTATTTTTCATATCCTTATCATATTGGAAAACTAAATCCAAAAGGTCCAGGAGTGACTTTTTCATATCATTCATATTATAATTGACAATAAAAGTCGAGAATCTTGATGATAAAGATGCAAGAATGAGATCCACTGCTAGTTCTTGGTTCAGTTTGAAATCAAGGGATTCAATCCTCTCAATATACCTAATCATATTGAGTACATGAGGACTGGCTTGGTGACCTTATACTAGTCTGCACTTATAAATCACACTTGAGATCTCATAACTTTCTTACCTGGCCCTCTCCTCATATAGTTCTTGGAGATGTGAAAGAATCTTGTAGGCATCCCCATCCTCATGCATTTTTTACAATTGGATGGACATGGATGACAACATGATGCATTGTACATCAAGCACATCGTCTACATGCTTTCTCCATTTATCTTTTTTTTCCTTACTTTCTCCCTGAGGAGGCTCAGCAGGAATTGGGGATTCTGGCACATATAACTTCCTTTCTTGGCGTAGTACTATGCAAAAGCGCATGTACCACTCCTAAAAGTTATTGTCGGTCAGGATATTTTCTTTATCCAAGATCGATCGCAGTGATAAAGTAATTGTGGTTTTGGTGATTGTCATTTTGAATCTACATCAGATAAATATTTAGCAGTTAGTACTTTTTCTTGATTACCTTTTGACATTTATGATTAATATCATTTTAATGTCTCCCACTATTTTAGAAAACCTTAATAGCCTTCACTATTAGATTCAGAATACTCTATCGCTTGAGTATTCTAGTGGAAAGGATCCTCAAAATCTCCCTGTAGTCTACAAGCTAGGGACATGCCACTACTTGGTGGGTTTCAAGGTAGGCACTAGATTGGCCAACCACTTGTTCTTATGGTTCCTTGTGTTGTTGAGTAAAGTCCCAACTTTTGGAATCTGAACTTGATTACCTCAACATCTTGCCACTAAAGTGATAGAAAGTTAGCTAAGGCTAATCATTGACTACTCACTTTAGTTAAGTCGACCCAGTTATCTCATTAAAACACCCCGGTAGTAAGAGGTACTCTCAACTATGGCTGACGAACACCCCAAACAGCCGGTTTTGTTTAGATGAGATAAATGAAAGACTTTTAGACTTAATATATCTTTGATGGATTTTTAATATTTATTGATGAATATAATCCTTTTCTATTTATTATGTTCAAACTGGGTTGTCGCGCTCACAACTAAACATGCAATAGAATATAATTCATCACATAATTATGCATTTTATCTTGTTTACTATTCTATGTGATCACACAATAATCGTGCAGATGCATAAAATAATAAACTATGAAAAAAGTAAATCATTCAATCTGTCTGGTCTTGAGAATTCTATAAATATCAATCCATAACAGATCAATCTTGACCTAGGGGCATCCATACCTGAGTCGTGACTTGACTCATGTCGCAGCTAGCCCAGTGTAATGTTCTTGGCTCCCGTCTAGTTTACCACCTCGTCTTGGTGGGGTCTTCATCTCAGATCATCATTTAATTACAAATATACTCACACGTAGGCGAGGGGGTCTAGAGGTACAAAATACATCTTGAGCATTGGACATGAAGACCCTTATATATATTTGAAATTAAAAGGACAATTCATAGACTGCCATTTATCTAATTTATTATTACAATCATCACATGCACTGAATAAATAATTAAATAAATAAATAAACACTAGACGTACACAGTTCGGTCACTTGCTTAAGACCAGTCAGGGTAAAATATGTGCAAGAAAATTAAATTGCAATAAATTTAAATAGTGTGAGGGTGTTCTAATAAATTAAATGAATTTGATTAAATTCAAATAATTTATTTATCCGTTCTATTTTTTTAATTTAATTTTAATTCTAAAAATTAAATTAAACCATTAATTCAATTTTAATCTTAAATTAACATAATATTTCAGATTAAAATAAATTTAAACCCCAAATTAACTCTAATTAATTTACTTTAAAAAACTATATTAACTAAAATTAATTTATAGAAGGGTTACCTCTAGCCAGGGAGGAGTCTGGTAGGACTGCGAACCGCCGCAGGGTGTCGTTCTGAAGAGACCCAAATCACAGCATTACCGCGGCGTGACCTCAGCGTGACCACGGGGTGACCGCGGGGTGACCGCGGCGTGACTGCGGTGTGATCGCACGGTCCAGCAACTTCCACGATAGCGACAGCTTCCAGCGAGGTTCGAAGGGAGTGGGAGGAGGACGGGGAGCATTCCGGCCAGCCGCATGGCCGATAGCCCGCTGCTCTGGTGAGCTAGCGAGGCGAAGGCCCGGTTTGGCATGGCCTGGACCGGCGGTGGCCTGGTGCGACACAGCTGGTGTGGGACTAGGCCTGTGTGAGTAGGAGGTCTGGTGGCCAAAGTTCGGGAGCGGCACGGCCAGGAGGTCCTGCGGGGCTCAGGGTGGCGCGACGCGACCGGGGTGGGAGCGGCGTGGCAGTCCAGTGGGAGGCAGTCCGGCGCGAAGGGGAGGCCGGCTTGGAGAATTAGTAGCTAGGAAGCCCGACGTGGCTCGAGGCGGTGGTCCGGCAGACTGGAATGGGGTGGGGTGCGGCTAGGGTTTCTCCACCAAGGGGGAGCCGCACCCTTGTGTGCCGTGTGAAAGAGGATACCCCAAAGGGGTCTTCTATTTTTTTAATTCATTTGTCCTTAGAAAATGCCACCACATGCCCTTTTTTTAATAAAATGTAGAAGGACCCAAAATGGGGTCTTAGTCTCTCCTTTTTTTATTTAAAAATTGTAAGAACCCAATTCTTATTCGCGAGGTACGGGTTTATTCTTTTCCTCTTTCCTTAAGTGTTTTTGAAAAAATAAGGAAAATGGGGAAAAATCCTAAATTTTGTGGGTACACACTGTGTACTTTTCCACACATCGTGTACTTTTTCCGTGTGGGATGAGTACACAGGGTGTGTATGCCTTTCAGTGATAAAGGGTGTAAAAACTAACTACATGCTGTGTACTTGGTGTTTACACGCCGTGTAATCAGTTGGCGAGTGAACAGTAAGGCAGTGGGAGTAGCCACCAATGGAGCGATAGTACACGCCGTGTATTTAGAAATACATGTTGTGTACTCATGTCGACAGATGAATAGTGTGGCGGTGAAAAGTAGCCGCCAGTGGAATAGTTAAAAAATAAAAAGTAAACACCGTGTACTTGAGAGTACACACCGTGTAGTTTTTTTTCCGCTTAAAATGGGTGGTAGCCTCATCATTCGGCAGAGGAGCCAATGGACGCATTTGGAGCACTGGGAGAGAATTTCGAAGCTTGGAGGAGTTCCCGACCGCGCATCGGAACTCGGATTCCTTCGCTGACAGTCTCGATTGAACCGCGCGGGTGATTTCTTCACTCTTCTTGAATCCTTACTTCCAATTATTTCACGAGGGGAACTTATTTGAGTTTGAATGAGTAGTTGTTAATCTCATATCTACGTCGTTCTTGGGTGTTTTGGGAGGCACCGTTCATGTATATTGATCATAGGAGATCAAGGTAGGTGGTTTGATGTTTAATTCCAACTGCTAAGTATTTTTGTGTACCATTGTGCTACGCGCCCATGTTTGGGGTGTCTTATGGTTGAGGCCTTGATTAATTACCTTATCTATAATTGCATAGATAATCTAATGATAATTATAAATTTCTGTTTGGGATCATTGCTTGGATCCAGGGCCACCCCGTGGGTGCGTTTCCCTTGTTTAGCTGTTTGGATAGGATACCCGAGGGTATGCCGTGATTTAGCATGCTTTGAGTTTTCTTGAGAGAAAATTTATGTAATTGCTTTCTTATGTGTTGGGCTCGACCCAGTTGCTTTTTTATCCTGAGGGCAGTGTTTCTCATGCCTAAGGGTAAGTGTTTTGTTTAGCATGAGGGAAACTTTTCTTATGCCAGTAGGCAGTCGCTTCCGTGCCTGAGGGCATTATCTCGTATGCCTGAGGGCAATATTCATTATGCCTGTGGGAAAGAACCTAAGGGTTTTGATTCTGATTACCTGAGGGTAAGTTTTTTCATGTCTGAGGACTATATTTAATTTTTATATTCATTGTGGTGTTTTCACATGTTATATCTTCCAAGATAATGCACAGGATTGGTATTGTTTTACCTTGTACTTGTTATATAGTTTGTTGTGGTTTTTGTTGCGGCATCGTATAAGAGATTTTCGGCTAAGGAGGAGTCTCGAGAACTTATAATTCAATTATATTGAATTGTTAAATAATAATTAAATGGAAATGGAACTGGTAGGAGTAGCTTCTTTTGAGTACTTCCTATTTTACTGCATTTTCATTATTGCACACTACTGTTGCACATTTTCACTGAAAATTGGGCACAGGACTTTGGTGGTTGCCTACTGGGATTTATTTCTCACACCCTATTTGGGTCATTTCTTGGGCCTAACCAGATTATATTGCTTCAGGTTTGGATTAGGTAAAGGGTCCCTATACAGGTACTTGATTGTTGCAGAGGAGTAGGAGAGCATGAGACCGAGCTTAGGTTTGTGATGCTGCTGAGTTCCTACCACATTGTTTTATTATGATTTGTTGTATTTTTCCCTTGTATTATATTGTTTCAGATTGAATTGTATCCTATTTTTGATGATTTCTTAGACTTAAGGACATATCACATCATTATATATGACTGTTGGTCTTTTCATTACTTTAGTACTCTTTCTATTTCATCATTGGTACTGTTTACTACTTCCACTTTTGTATGATTTTATTAGTTCTGCTACGTTACACTTTAAAAAATAAGGGAATAGTTTCCCCAGTATCAGACATAGGCCCTCACTGCTAGTTGGAAGCCTCTGGTGTTTGGGGAAATGCGCTTGATGTCATGTGACCAACCGGGTTCTGGGAAACCGTTGAGTGGCACCTGGATCTGGGACGTTACAAAGTGGTATCAAAGGAATTATTTTCTTCTTGACTTAATGTTTGGAGCCTATAGTCAGGGATAGGATGGAATAGGTATTTGGTAATAAGTTGTGCCCCGGAGTATCTAACCCGTGTACAGGGAAAAGCAAATTTACCTCGTGTTGCAATTTTTCTGATTTTGTAATTTTACAATTGATTTGATTTTCACCATTGGGTGACACACTTGTTGTGTGCTGTTTATATTTTAAAGCTGGATACTATTTAGTTTCAACCTAATGAGATGAGGGTATTCCATCTCATGCATCATTTAGGCACATGTTATAATCACATGCCATGCATACTTTCCATTCCATATAGGTGTATTAGAAATTTCATGTTGTTGTGATAGATGTTGTGCTAGAAAATGCATGTTTTTGTGATAGATTACTTGATAAATACATACTATTTGATAGGGTATTGTTATTTAAGGTTCTGTGAATGAATTCCAAACTTTGGTTTTTAATGAGTATGGGCCCTCATCAACCAGAATTTGGTGGATCATTGACTTGTTTACCTTGTTATAACACGTATAAGATGCCAAGATTTGATTCTCAGGGAGTATGGGCCCTCACAGATTAGAATTTGGCACTTAGGTGTTGGTTTCAGTGTTTTTCTGGGCTCCAGAGTAGTTTCTAAGGCTTACTGTCTGGAAAACTCAGAATACACGTCGTGTATTTTGACTACACGCCCTGTACTATTATGTTCACAAAGAAAAGAAAACTTTTTAAGTACATGTCGTGTACCCTAAGTACATGCCGTGTAGTCTCTAACCATGTCATAGGCTGTGTGGGCAGAGACACAGGATGGTAAAGTTCTAGAGGGAACACGCTGTGTACCGGTTGTACATGTCATGCATGTTGACCCTATGTCCGCCGTGTAACTAACAACACGGGCGGATAAATCTTTGTTTATACACGTCGTGTCAATGTTGAACATGCCATGTAGTGTAACTTGGAAATCTGTCTGTGTAACTAACAACAAAGTTTAGTGTAATCCTCTCTTGCACACGCCATGTCCATCTGGAACACGTCGTGTAGTGTGAGCCATCTGTCCGGCCGTGTCTCTAACAACAGGGGTCGGCGCAACTCGTCTAGTACATGCCATGTACCTGAGGGACATGTCGTGTAGTCTTGACTGGTGAAAGACCGTGTGGACTTGGCTGTGTGGCTGGGGAAACGGGGTGGTGTACACACCATGTGTGGGTGTAACACGCCATGTATTGTCATCCGAGTAGTCAACCGTGTCACTAACAACAGAAGTAGTTGGAATCTAAACAGTACACGCCGTGTCTATCTGGAACATGCCGTGTAGTCTGAGCTATGTACCTGGACGTGTAATGGACAACACGGGTCGGTGAAGCTCATACAGCACATGTTGTGTAGATCTTATACACGTCGTGTAGTCTCGTTCAAAATAGAGCTATGTGGCGAAGTCGTGTAGAAGGACTCGGGTAGGGTAATAAAATTCAAGTACACGTCGTGTGTGTGTACAACACGCCATGTGTTTGGGGTGTTACTTGACGAGTTTTGGAAGAAGTACATGCCCATGTGAAAGACTTAAGGGAACACGCCATGTAGTTATTATACATGCCGTGTAGTCTTGTTTTGTCAAAAATTTAATGTTTTCTTTCTCCTTTTCCCTTCTTACACTCCTTTTTTTCAGTCCTTGATGATCTTAATCTAAGGCGTGTGTTTGACCTTGTAGAGTCATGCCGCCGAGACGACCTCAAGTTGTTCTACTGGAGAGAAACAATGATTATACTCCAGAGATGGTAGGCCATGGGCTACCGATGGATCCTTCAGCAGAGCCAGATGCAGCGCCGACTATTATACCGGACATAGGCACGTATGTGCAGTTCCGTGAAGGCTTCATGCGGTTTATGTAGACCTACCAGGGAGCACTGCCGACTGCCACATCTATGGAAGAGCTAACTCGTATATTCCAACAGCAGCGTCCGCCTATGTTTTTAGAGGATGGTGGACCACAGGCTGCAGAGTCTTGGATGGGTTCTATATAGACCATCTTCGAGCATCTAGAGATGCCTCCAGGGCGGAGTGTCAAGCTCGCTACATACATGCTGCGTGATTCTTCCAAGAGGTGGTGGGATGTTACCACCCAGACTAGGCATCATAGTGACATGGCATGGGATAATTTTCAGGTAGTCTTCTATGAATTTTTCTTTCTAGAGATAGTGAGGGTAGATCGAGCTCGAGAGTTCATGAATCTGCAATAAGGCTCTAGGTCAGTGATGGATTATTCTGCCCACTTCACCGAGCTACACCACTTCACACCTGTTCTGGTGGGTGATGAGATGTTGAGGTCTCGACATTTTGAGGATTGTATTTAATATGACATATGAGCACTGGTGAACGTTTTCAGATTTTCTACAGTGCATGCTATTGTGAACCAGGTACTGATTACTGAGAGGAACCTGCAGGAAGCTAGTGGTGCAGGCCAGGGCAGTTCGACACCAGTTTCTGGTACTATTTATACCGATAAGAGGAAGAGGTAGATGGATTTCTCTCACGATGGAAGTACTAGTCAGAATAATTCTTCAGGTGTCCAGGTGAGGTGCTAACAGTGTGGTAAAGTGGGATACAAGAGACTATAGTGTCCACGTGACCCTGTGGAGTGCTGCGCTTATGAGAAGATGGGTCATCTGCAGTGCCTTTGCAGGGCATTTCCACCAGTGGCTAGTGAGAGGGGTTCTGTGCAGACTCTGCGTGCAGGAGTAGGGCTAGAAGCTTCTTACTAGTCGGGGAATTGGGATATGTTGATACGTACAGGCATAGGTGGTGGTCGTGGCCGTGGTAGCCAGACACCAGGATCTCAAAGACAGTAGGGAGGGTTAGCTTAGGGTAGCCAGACTGTGTCACAGGTCTGCGACACTGGGCAGACATATACAGTGCAACAGTCCCAACAAGAGTAGGATCTTGGACCTTCCACTGTCATAGGTACTATTCTATTTGCTTCTATTTTGTATTTAGTACTTTTTGATACTGGTGCTACACATAGATTTATATATGTTCCTGTTGTGGAGAGCCTTGGGCTCTCTATTTCTTCTTCTTCTAATGTTATGATGCTAGACACTCCTTTGGGGATTAGAATGGCTATTGTGCATTAGTTCAAGGAGTCCCCCCTAGAGGATGGTGAGTGTCACTTTCTATGGGACCTCTATGTCTTAAAGATGATGATCTATGACATCATTCTCAGGATAGACTAGTTGGTTCCCTTTCGAGCCTTTGTAGATTACTATCATCGTAGGGTGAGTTTTACATCACTAGAGGGCGGAGAGTTTCTATTCAAGGGTGAATGGGATGTCCAGGTGAGCCGAGCTGGACCCGAGCATCATGGGTGATGTAGAGTGACAACCCAGATTGTGAGTTTATATCTGGATGACCAGGGAACTTGTCAGAAGGATTTCCCTCCAGTAGTTGATCATTATAGGTATGTATTCCTAGATGAATTTTCAGGTCTTCCTTTGGAGTGTGAGGTGGATTTCTCTATTGATCTAGTCCCAAGAGTAGCACCAGTGTCCATTCCTACTTATTGGATAGCTACACCAGAGTTGTAGGAGCTCAAGAGGCAGTTGGAGGAGTTGCAAGCAAAGGGTTTAATATGACCCGGTACTTCTCCTTGGGGTTCGCCTGTCCTGTTTGCGAAGAAGGCGGATGTTACCCTCATACTATGTGTGGATTGTAGGAAGCTGAACCAGTTGATGGTCAAGAACTGATATCTCTTGCCAAGGATTGATGATATTTTTAATCAACTTCGAGGAGCATGAGTGTTCTCTAAGATTGAATTGAGATCCAGATATCATCAGTTACTCGTTAGACCATCAGACATACCTCTTATATCTTTTCAGAGAAAATATGGTCTATATGAGTACTTGGTCACACCGTTCAGACTCACAAACATGTCAGCAGTTTTCATGGTTCTGATGAATTGTGTGTTCCATCCATATCTAGATTCTTTTGTGGTAGTCTTCATGGACAATATCATGGTGTACTCTCACACTTGACATGACCATGCTACCCATCTTGAGATTGTACTGAGTACACTGAGAGAGAATCAGTTATATGCTAAGTTCTCAAAGTGCCACTTTTTGATAGACCAGATTCACTTCCTGGGTCATATCATCTAAGAGGCAGGAGTTGCGGTAAACCTAGAGAAAGTAACGGCAGTAGTTTCCTAGGAGAATCCTAAGAACATGTTTGAGATACGGAGTTTCATGGGGATGGCTGGTTACTATAGGCGCTTTATACAAGACTTATCCCACTTAGCAGTTCCATTGACGGGTTTGACTAAGAAGTGTGTGAAGCTCATTTGGTCAGAAACTTGCAAGACAACCTTTCAGGAGCTGAAAGGAAGGTTGACATCAGCACCAGTCCTGATACTTCCAGAGCAAGGGAAGAGATATATAGTTTACTGTGATGCATCAGGTATTGTGCTGTGAGCAGTGTTGATGCAGGGTGATCGAGTAGTTGCATACAAGTCTCGGCAGTTGAGGCCACATGAGAGGAATTAACTGACGCATGATCTTGAGTTGTCTAAAGTTGTTCATGCGTTATGATTCTGGAGACATTATCTCTTGGGAGAGCGTTTTGTGGTGTTGACGAACCACAAAAGTCTCAAATATATCTTTAACCAGGGTGACTTGAATCTAAGACAACAAAGGTGGGTTGAATACCATCAGTCCTTCGACTTTGAGATTGCCTATACACCTAGTAATGGTAAAGCAGTTGCTGATGCACTGAGTAGGAGGACTCAGTTACAGGCAGTGCAGGAGGCCAATGGTGAGTGGAAACTTATGACTTTTTTCTCTGAGATTCATTTGGAGGTTCACGATAGTCAGGGGTGAGCCTATCTTTCTTCCTTAGCTATGAGTTCTACCTTCCAAGATAGAGTGTGGATGAGATATCTATTAGATTTGGAAGGCTTAGTTCTACAGGAGTCAGTGGCATGTGAGGACCCTACTCCCGGTTGGACGATAGGCGATGATGAGGTACTGCGTGTCCATGGATGAGTGTGGGTTCCAGGGGATATACGCGAAGAGATAATGTGAGAGTTTCATGCTTCAGATTGGGAAGTGCATCCCGGAGTTACCAAAATGTACCGTGACTTGAGACATCAGTACTGGTGGCTGGGTATGAAGCAGAAATTAGCTGGTTTTGTTGAGAGATGTTCCAAATTTCAGCAGGTGAAGGCGGAGCATCAGATGCCAGCCGAACTGCTACAGTAGTTACCTATTCCGAAGTGTAAATGGGATGATTTCACGATGGAATTTGTGATCGGGTTGCCAAGGTCACCTTGAGGAAGTGATGTCATGTGGGTTGTTGGGGAAAGACGTACAAAGGAATCTCACCTTTTGCCGATCAAGTAGACATTCAATGTTGATGAGATCGGAAAGTTGTATATCTGAGAGGTGGTAAATCTTCACGGGGTCCCTCGTTTTATCATTTTAGAAAGGGATGCTCATTTTATGTCTCGTTTCTGGTAGATTTTTCAGAAGGGACTAGGTACACAGGTGATTTTGAGTACAACTTACCAGCCTCAGACCGATGTCCAGTCAGAGCATATGATACAGGTTCTAGAGGAAATGTTGTGTGCATGCATCCTGGACTTTAGGAGATCTTGGGAGAAGCACATACCCTTAGTCTAGTTTTCCTACAATAACAAATTTCAGGTAACTTTTGAGATGACACCTTACGAGGCTTTATATGGTAGGCCATGCCGATCACCCCTGTGCTGGTTGGAGGCAGGTAAGGCAGCTTTACTGGGACCATGTATTGTACAGGAGACTTTAGAGTAGGTCTAATTGATTCAAAAGTGGATGGATACTACACAGTCTCATTAGAAATCATATAATGATCGCCGAAGATGACCCTTGGAATTCGTGGTCGGGAATTAGGTTTTCTTGCATGTTTCACTGAGGTTGGGACACAGGTGGATCAGGAGATTGGGTAAACTTTTACCAAGGTATGTGGGGCTATTTGAGATTCTAGAGAGAGTCGGGTTGGTTGCCTTTCGGTTGTAGTTACCACAGAGGTACCGGGCCATGCATGACATCTTCCATGTATCTCAGTTGTGTCATTATCACTCATACCCATCTCACATATTTAATCCTAAGGAGGATGAGCTTCAGGCCAATGCATCATTTGAGGAGCATCCGATTTGTATTGTTGATAAATGCACGAAGGTTCACCGAGGCCGGTTAGTTCCTCTCATACGGGTGCTATGGCAGCATGGCCAAGTGTAGAATGAAACCTGAGAGCGGGAGACCGATGTACGTGCTCAGTGGCCAGAGTTGTTCTGATATTTATCTTCACCACCCTTGGGAGGGGAATTCAGGGATGAATTTCTTTAAGGGGAGATTTTTGTAAGAACCTGGTTCTTATTCTTGAGGTACAAGTTTCTTCTTTTCCTCTTTCCTTAAGTGTTTTTGAGAAAATAATGAAAATAGGGAAAAATCAAAAATTTTGTGGGTACATTCCATGTACTTTTCCACATGCCGTGTACTTTATCCGTGTGGGATGAGTACACAGGGCATGTAGGCCTGTCGGTGATGAAGGGTGTAAAAACTGACAACACGCTGTGTACTTTGGTCATGTGGGATGAGTACACAGAGCGTGTTGGACTGTCGGTGATAAAGGGTGTAAAAACTAACTACACGTTGTGTACATGGTATTTACACGCCGTGTAATCAGTCAGCAGGTGAACAGTAAGGTAGTGGGAGTAGCCACTAGCAGAGCAAAATTGCATGCCGTGTATTCAGAAATACACATCGTGTACTCATGTCGACATATGAATAGCATGGTGGTGAAAAGTAGCCACCAGAGGAACAGTTAAAAAATGAAAAGTACACACCATTTACTTGATAGTACATACCGTGTAGTTTTTTTTTCACTTAAAATGGGCAGTAGCCTCCTCATTTGGTAGAGGAGGCAGTGGACGCATTTGGAGTACATGGAGAGAAGGCCAGAGCTTGGAGGATCTTTTGACCGCACACTGGAACTCAGATTCCTTCCCTGACAGTCTCGATTGAACCGCGCTGGTGAGTTATTCACTCTTCTTGAACCCTTCCTTTCAATTATTTCTTGAGGGAAAGTTATTTGAGTTTGAAAGAGTAGTTGTTAATCCCAGATCTACATCGTTCTTGGGTATTTCGGGAGCGTTGTTCATGTATATTGATCAGAGGAGATCAACACTACTACAAATATGGCTTATAATAGCGCTGAAAACAACCTTTAACAGCGCTAAAAAAGCGCTGTTAATCTCGACAAAGATAAAAGGGGGTCCCCTTTATCAGCACTAAAAACAGCGCTGATAAAGGTAATATTTATCAGCGCTATTTTTAGCACTGATAAATGTATAATATATCAGAGCTATTGTGAGCGCTAATAAAAACTACCTTTATCAGTGATCAAAATAGCGCTGATATATTATCCATTTATCAGCGCTTAACTAGTGCTGATAAAGGCCAAAGATCCTATCCAAAACTAGAACCTGCACAGAACCTGCCCAGCACCTGCACACATTACAACACCTGCACATAGTCCAAACAAAACCTGCACACAGTACACACAACACCCACACACAAAGCACAGAAGAACAAAAAATGATACATACATTTACTTTAAATCATGAATACAAAACAACACACTTCCATATACATTTCAAACAATGTTTAATTTGGTTACAATTACATTTATCCAACAAATAGTTAAAAAACAATGATGTTCCATCCTTTTTGCATCCATCCGCTCTAAAAAATTGTCGTCCATGGCGGCAGTTTCCGAACAAAGCATTCGAAATGAGGAAAAAGATTTCACCTACATAATAAAACAAATATTATGCTAGTAATACAATAATGAAATAAAGAATGGGTTTGCTAAATGGAATTATACTAGTGAGGCACAAAACATAAAATAACCAATTATACTAGTGAGACACAAAACATAAAAAAAATATTATGTCCCCCCATTCCATAAAAAAGAAGCACCCCTGCCTCCTTCCCCAACACACCCCCTACACACTGCCCACCCCCGAGCACACCCCCTACCCCTGCACACTCCCTACCCCCTGAACACCCCTTTCCCCCTTCCCCAGCACACCCCTTCCCACTGCACTTCCCCCCTGCCCATTGCACACCCCCTACCCACCCCCTACATATTTCAAAAGAACACAGTACACCCCCTACCCCTTCCCCCTACCACTTTGCCCCTTCCCCCTCCCCCAGAAAACCACCCCTGCCCTCTCACCATGTCCCCTGCACATCATAAAGAAAATACCTTGTATGGAAATTGTGCTCAATTTACATTATACACATCATATATATCAACACATTCTCATGTACTTTCATTGAATGTAAATACACATATATAGAATCTCTACATCTCATAAGAAAACCCTCTTTAAAATTCACAAACACATTAAATCCATTTGAAAACACCCATCACACAACTTTCTCATTTCTTCAAACACATTTAAAGGAATTAAGCATGAAAATACACAAGAAATACAACTGCATTCATTTTAAAAATAACTTTTAAGTCTATACACACCACAAATTCCTTTGATAACACATTTTTAACCACACAAACATTTTATATAATACACTTATCAAGCAAATACAGGATAATAAAATCATCATATAATGTAAAAGCATGGAATCACCTACATAAAGCGTGGAATCTTCCGAAATCTGCTAGAAAACATAAAACCACACCTCCACAATACCTTAATAAGGACTAATTAAACATTAATATTGAATATATTAATGGAAACCCCTGTTTAACTTGTGGTATTCCATGAGTTTAACATCCCACAAGGATAGAGGGTCATGATTTAATGTCTTACATAGATGTAAGACCTGGGTGGATCAAAACACTTATAAAGGTGGATCAGGTAGGTACATCTCTAGGAGGGAGCACCTGGAATGTTTACCTGATAGATGGATCAAAACACCTAATGAGGTCTAACCCAAGTGTGGTGCATCCCATAAAGGTAAGGTTTCTCATTTTGAAGAATTATTCAGATGCCACTAAGGGAAATACAAGAGGGAAAATAAGCGAAGGTGTACCCCAGTGAGGGGGTCACCATGGTTTACCATTAGTTGGGATTTAACCTCATAGAGGCTTCCTACGTACCCTATTTAGAATACAAGGATCAAAACCCATATATTTAAAAGAGGTATGGTGTGGGTATTACCCTTCACACTAGGAATACTCTTGGTTGGATGAGTATGGGTCTTGTGGGGTATATGCATTGTCAGATTCTCAGGTTCTTCCAAGAGTAGCAGTGGGATGAATGGGACATACATGCTAAGATGGACCATGTGAATGGCGTGATCCTTGTAAAGAGACACGAGGCACAAAAAACATGTGGAGCTATCTGTAAACATTATTTATGGTGGCCATGGGGCTTATAAGACTCCCCATACCTTCCATAAACACCTCAAAACATCACGAGGACCAGATTCTACATGATGGTGCATCACATGGTTGATTCTTTTGATGATGCACTGGTCGTTTGAGCTTGGATTTCATCTCAACCAGCCTTTCCCTTACTTGAATTATCCTGGGACACATATTTTGGTTCCAAAAAATCCCTCAACGATACTGATTATCTCATGCATCTACCTATAAATAATTGTGCAAGTCAAACAACAACACATGTGCTCAAATACAAGTTCAAACAAACGAGATACAGAAAATGGATTTTGTTGATCCTCAGTGGTTTAGTCATTCACCCCATACACACTGCACACCATCATGCCTTACTTCAATATTGATTTGTTCAAAGATCAATAATATGAATTCGGGGATAGAAAACATTGAGTAATAAATTAAGATTTCAATACATCGGAGCATTATCAATTCACCAAAGAAGGTTGGAGGATAATAAATGATCATATATAGATAACATAAGTGGTAGGAATTCACCTTCATCCTATTTTTGTACAATCTTCCATCAGGTATGTTGCCCATTCATTTCTAGACACATGTATATCATCTTCTGAATATGAGTTTTTGCGACAGTCATGGTAGTACCGAAAAAATATAAATACACAAAGGATTAATAAATATTTTAAATGAACTCATAATTATTTTCGAAAATACCTCATCAGGGATACTAGTTTTTTGATGAAATATGATCTCTTTCATAAATTTACAAACATAATAACCACAGTCCTTTCCGTTTGTTTGTTTTGGACACTACAAAAACATTGACAAGAATAAGTAATTTGTTTTGATATCTGTTTGGATAGTGAAATGTTATTATATATACCCAGATACTTTTCCAGTTGTAGATCTTGTAGGCATGCTCATCCTTATGCCTTGGATTCATTCCATGCATTAGACGATATTGATGCACCGCCCTATAATAACAGAATCCTCATTAAAAGGTAACATAAATTATATAACTAGATGTTTAGTTTTAAAATGTTGGATCTAGTGTATTACAAATTAACAAACTCCATCATGCATGGTCGGTTTGTTGGATATCCATGCATTGAATCCAGAAAATAAATCTTTGGAGTATCCAAATTGACTGCAATCAGCATCCAATGCTCCCTAAAAATACAAAAAGGAATAAGTAAAGAAAGAAATGAAAATATAGTTGATATGATTAAATTGTAGAGTTTTACCCCTGCATCGTTGGTATTAAAAAGAGTCTGTCATCCGTAATTTTGTTTTCAAACGATTTAAGCAGGGATGACATTATTACAGCCTCTTTAACAAAATCTATTTCGTCTTTTGAAGATGTGGTGTGAGGACTAACGAGTCCAAATTTTTGTTCATGGGGAAATCCCTTCAATTGTTTTTCATATATACGTCTACGACAAATATAAAATGTATTTAGTCAAAATTATCAGAGTATATCAGCTTTTGTAAAATCAAATCATGAAAACTTACCTCATGTATACATTTACAACTGAGGCGCCTAGCCATTCATACTTGAGGAGTTCATTTACATTTTCAGCACTAATGAAATCTGATATCTCCTCTCCATACATATCTTTTTCAAAATCAACTATGTGAGTACTGCCGTCTTTCAACTTTGTATCCACATGAGCATGCAATGATATTAACTGTGGATATAGAACAGGTGGGGTGAAGGTGCTCTCAGTAGACCGTTTCAATCGGTTGGTTGATCCTTGAGATAGTTTTGAGCTGATATTTCGTTTCACCCCATAGTCTTTTTCATTCTGTAATAACAGTTATCGGTTCAGACCTTTTTTCATTAAATGTTAAAGGTCCAGCTTGAAAAATAAATAAGAAATGAATACCTTTTTGTCAATATGTTTTTTTACAAGAACTGTCGGCCATGCAATGAATGTTCCAACATCTTGTTCAACCGTATTAATGTTGTCATCGTCATTTGGAAAAGGTAGCTCAGCACTCTGCTCATTAGCTACGTTAATTGACACTCTAAGATGATCTTTTGGAAGCTGTCTGTTGTGTAGCATGTCATTTTGCGTATTGAACACCGTAGCCCTCTCTACAAGGCGATAGGTGGGAGTTAATAAATATAAATCACATTCATTTTCACCCTATGTAATATTAATACAAGAAAGGTATCAGTGTATATGTAAATCACATTTCAGAGAAACAATTATTAAAACATTGATTAACTCATCTAAGTCAGGTTTTTTAGGGGAATGGCTCACCTCAAAGCTGGTGGGGGGTGGGGCGAGATCGTCACACACGAGTTGTTGTTGAGTTGTTTCTTCTCTTTGCCTCTCCCCCATCAATTTTTCTATCATATCTCTCTCATATTGTAATTCTTCTGGAAAAATAGATAATTGTTCTTGCATCTTTTCCATTTTTTTCATTTTGATGCTCCACTTGTTTTTGTTTTTGAAAATATGTTCAGGGTATCACCCCAAAACCCGCACCTCTGATGCGGCCATACTTTTCTGGCTGCTTCAAGGCTTCTAAAAGTATGTATGCATCTGGTGCGGTTGTTGTTGATTCTTGTGACTATTTAAGATAGAAAATATAAAAAAACAAGTAGTTATTGTAATGTAATAGCGATTTAAAGAAACTCAAATTTATATTATGTCATACTTACACATGTTTCCCACACTTTTTGTGTGTTTTCATCTATCAATGTCCCCTCTTTATTTACACGAGCCTCCTTCCATAGCACATGGCATGGGATGGATATAGCTTTCGATTTCGATTGATCAATCTACATATAAATAGAGAAACATGGTTATGGTGTTGTTTTATGTCACATACTAGTAGTAGGGTATATTTAAAAGACGTACTAATTTTTTCTCAAGTTCAGCGTACCCCATCCTTGCTTTACGGTAAGGGTACGCTGGTTCTATTGCGTGTTTTTTATTTTCAGCACTCAGTAGCTATTTGATAAATAAAAAACTATCAATCAGAGTGATGAATACAAGAAAACGTCAAACAATGTATTACCCCACACAATGTACCTAAAAAGTATGCTCCCCATGACGGTTTCTAAACGCATCCCACGCTCCATGGGATATCAAGTGTGCGTAAAGAGGAGGTGGGTGAGGCTTGATTTTCCCTTCTGCATCTTTAAGATGATATTTCATTAAAATTGTGCGGAAACCTCTATGAATCCTTCCTGCAACTCTTAATACATATTCCTTGTGCTAGACATCTACTATAAATGCACTCTACAATAGATGATTAAGAGTAAGTCAATGTTTTGGTATTTTATTTTATTTTAATAAATTAAAAAAATGATATCATAATGTTACCGTAATCTCTTCCCACATTAGTGTCTTCATCCCGGTGACAACATGGTGCCACGACTGTACATCAATCGGCAAGCGTTGCCGAGTGACGATTCCAATGTAGCTAATAAAGATGGCTTTGTTGGGGTTAACATGTTGGGCTCGCTTATTCCATCCCACTTCAAATTTGATTCCTTTTTCTTTTGCCTTAAGGATTTTGGCCAACACTATCAAACTACGATGCTCTTGTTTTTTTTGCGCTTTCAGGGTTTCATTTCCTACCATTTCCTCAGAAGTAGCATCAATATCTTCCCCCGAAGCACTAGCATCGGAAATGGGACCAACAACAACAGGTTGAGAAACCTGTTGTACCTCAGCACTGGGACCAAAAACAACAGGTTGAGAAACCTATTGTTTCTCTACACTGGGACCACCAGCATGTGGTTGAGAAACCTGTTGTTGCTCTGCAGTGGGACCACCAGCTGCTGGTTGAGAGACCTTTTGTGCCTCGGGATTGGGCGCATCAGCAGGTGTATAAGTCATTATCTGCAGAAGTGGTTTAATATTTAATTTAGATTACATAAAAACAACAGCGAACAGATAATAACATAACATAACACAATGTATGTTACAATAAACAAATAACCTGATTATTGTACTCTCTTTTTTTTCTTTAAAGGCTGAAGTGATTTGACTCCTCTATCGATTATGTAAATTCCTTCATTGTGGTCTCCTCTGACATACAAAATGCCGTCTACATTTGGACCGCTGCGAAATGATTGTGAAGTCCTTATAAAAGGGTTAACCTCCGTTGAACTTTCATCTAACCCTTTAGTTGTTTTGGTCGATAACAGAACAATTGACCAATTTCGGTTTGCGGGGTCTGGAACATAAAATACTTGTACTGCCTATGATGCCATTATAAATGGTTCATCTTTCTCCCCTTCCTTACTAAATTCAACTTTCACGAATCCTAATTCATCTATTTTAACAGCATTCCTATTATCAACCCACTTGCATTGAAAAATCGAAACTTTGAGTTTCGTATAATCCAACTCCCATATTCGTTTGATGATGCCAAAGTATGACATATTCTCATAAATTGGATTTTTGACCTTAGCACCGGAAACATGCATCACCTCAGCCACAAGTGTAACCCCACTATTCTGCATGGTACTGTCTTCATCATGTTTATTAGTATAGAATGTATAACCGTTAACTGCATAAACATTGTAAGATAACATGTAAACACTTTCTCCTCTGGCCAGCCATCGAAGTCGTTCTGAAATTGAGTCTAGATTTTCATCTAACTGCTTAAAAATATGGTCTCGAAACCATCCTATAAACTGTCTATTATGTGTATCTGATATCCATTTTTCAGCCCTAAAAGGATTCAAACAACTAAGAATTTCTTTGTGGGTTTGAACATATGGGTCAACGTCGAAACTGTTATGAAAAATGTAAAGGTGGGCCTGCTCCCGATCTGTAATATTGATTGTGACAACCTCTTTTCCAGAAATTCCTTCACCCTCAAGCCACTCAGTGTGACGAGATTTTGGTAGGCCAACGATTTCCACACTAGACAGGTATTCGGTACAAAATTCAACAGCTTCCTCAACAATATATTGCTCCACAATACAACCCTCTGGTCGACTTCGGTTTTTGACATACCCTTTCATAATATTCATATACCATTCAATGGGGTACATCCATCTATAATGTACATGACCACATAGTCGAATCTCTCTCACCAAATAAACCATCCAATGAACCATCATATCGAAAAATGTCGGTGGGAAGAACATTTCCAATTCACATAATATGACGGAAATTTCTCTTTCCATAGTTAGCAATTTCGCCGGGTCTATAACTTTGCTACATATAGCTTTGAAGAAGAAACAGAGCTTCGTTAATGTATGGTGGACATTCTTGGAAAAAATGCAACATAAAGCTATAGGAATAAGATATTGCATCAAAACATACCGGTCATGTGATTTCAGACCCTTTAATTTTAAATCTCCCATTGACACGATGTTCTTGATATTTGATGAATACCCCTATGGAACCTTTACGTCATTCAATAAGTTGAAAACTGATATCTCTCTTGCCTGGAAAGAGTGTAAGCAGCAGGAGGAAGAAATGTTCGTTTTTCACCCTTCACTGGTGCCAACTCTTCTCGTATTCCCATCTCAATCATGTCCAATCTAGTCTTAATTCCATCCTTTGTTTTACCGGGTGCATTTAGCAATGTGCTGATGACACTATCACATACATTTTTTTCAACATGCATAACATCAAGAAAATGTCTGACATACAGACAATTCCAGTATGGTAATTCAAAAAAAACTGATCTCTTTTTTCAACCAATTTTCGTAAGGTTTTTCGAAAACGGTTTACCAAAAGTAGTGTCCAAATCTTTCACTTTCTCAAACAATTGATCACCTGTTAGTGGATATGGTGCTGTACTTTCCTCTGAACTTCTATCGAATGATGTCGTCCAAGATCGGTACTTATGCCGTCGGGGTAGAAATCTGCGATGTCCTTGAAACATAGTTTTCGATGAATGTTTCAACCTAATTGACTGTGTACCTTGTTCGCAGATGGGACACCCTTGAGTTCCTTTAATGCTATATCCTGAAAAATTTCCATAAGTAGGAAATTCATTTATCATCCCGTACAACATGGTTTTCAAAGTGAACTTTTCATTTTTTTAAGTATCATACATCGTAACACCTGAATCCCACAATATTTTCAAATCCTCATTCAATGGGGTCAAATAAACATCAATATCATTACCCGGTTGTTTTAGTCCAGATATAAGCATAGATAACATGATGTATTTTCGTTTCATGCATAACCACGGTGGTAAATTATAATTTACCAACATAACCGGCCATGTACTGTGACTGCTGCTTTGAAAACCAAAAGGATTCACCCCATCTGTAGATAACGCCAGACGAAGGTTTCTTGGTTCGTTCCCAAATTCAGGATACTCGTGATCAATTATCTTTCACTGAGGAGAGTCTATAGGGTGACGTAGTTTCCCATCTTTAATTCTTGTATCTGCATGCCATGTCAATTGTCTTGCAGTCTCCTCACTTTCATATAGGTGTCTAAACCTAGGAATGATTGGAAAGTACCATACAACTTTCGTAGGACTAGAATAATCTTTCTTGTATCGGGAAACACCACACTTTTGGCATTCTTTAAGTGATTTGTGGTCCTTGCAAAACAATATACAGTCATTCAGGCAAGCATGTATTCTTTCAGAGATCATACCCATCGATCGTAGCATTTTTTTGGAATCATATGTTCGGATTGGGAGTTCATTATCTTCTGGGAGCATGTCATTTAGGAGAGAAAGTAGTTCCGTAAAACTGGCGTCACTCCACCTGTTTCCTGCTTTCAAATTATACAGTTTCAATACGGCTGAAAATGCTGTATATTTAGTACAACCAGCATACAATGACGTTTTTGCACAACTCTTTAACTTCTCAAACAATTTTGGGAAATCACGAAGTTCATCTTCAACTATCCTTATCATTTCCTCAATACGATCTTCATCATCGTTCACATCTGTAATCACACCCTCCATACGATCGTCTTCACTGTTCACGCTTCTAATCATATCAGATGATCTATAAAATGTCGTGTTCTCTGAGTCACTACCTACATTGGTTTTTCCCCATGTTTATTCCAACATGTATAACTTTGATCTATTCCGTGACAGATCAGGTGTTCTTCCAACTCCTCTGGACTAATTTGTCTTGAATAACAACAGTGTAAACACAGACAAAGGATTTGAGAAGGGTCACATGCATGATCTTCTACAAACTTGATAAACTCTTTCACGCCATCTTCATAATCTTTTGTCAACCGATTGTCATTCATCCATTATTTATTCATATTCATCGTCTTTATGGGTTCAATCTCGAGAACTTTTCTAATATTATGTTTTAATTAATCAGGTAGAATTGTTTGGGTTTTATAAAAACAAATCATGGTACAAATTCCTTTAAACACATGTGAAATCCATATACATGGTGTGTCTAGTAGGGTGAACATCGTGTATGTATAAGATAACTGATTTAATCTGACATATATCAAATTTATTCCAAGTTAGTATTACAAACACTGAATGATGCCTTAGAAAATACATGACATGCGAACAAGAGGAAACCAATGAGTAATAGGAGAAAATAGTAATAAATATGATGCTATCTCAATGTACTCAAGGTGATGATAAGATGTTGGTCAAGATCAACTATGGGTTGGGAGTACACTAATATTTAATTGAAAAAAACTACTAAAAACTGATCTAGAAAAGGATGAAATATCCTATTCATCAAGTCCCCTAATACAACCAATGCATTAGTTAAGCCAAAAATCATCGCTAAAAAATCATACAGGCCATAACTACTCCTAAAAGCACTTCATGGTAGGTCCATCGATGTCCAACTCATCTAATGGTATCCTAATGTCAAACCTATCTTGGATAAGATCATAGAACCTCATAGATGATCAATGTGACTATCAATGCATGGATGAGGATACATATTCATGACTCTCATCAGGTTCAATCTCCAATGGTCCAACAAAATAATAAATACCAATCAACCATCTATTTTAGATAACTATAAAACCCCATGGTAAAGTACTATGCCATATAAAACCATTATATTCTATATCATCAAATTGTAATTCAAACAATTGATGATCTTTTGGTGTTATTTTAGAAATTCTGATAGAAACTGAATTTTCTCCCAAAACTAACTAGATTATAAATTTTATCTCTTTATTAAGAAGTAAATTTTATACCTCATCAGTGAAAACATCCTAAAAATGTACTACCATTGGGGAAAAAGAATCCTACAACATTCTAGCAACATCTACAATATGCCTGACTATTTGAGCCATTAGGGTACAATAAATATATAATTATAACATGCTATTTCAAATGAAATGTGGAAACATGAAATCATACAGACTCCTGATAAACCCATAATAAAAAACATATCACCTAGTATGTCTGTCACATATACAAATAAATAAATTAGAAAAAAACATGCTACAAAGCATAAAGGTACCATTAAATACTTACATAGGTCAACTTGTTTTAGAAATTGTTTATCTTCATCCGTGCCTTGTACTTGCACCCATGAATTTGAAGGTGAGTATGCATACAAGATATTTGACCTTCTTAGAGAAGAGTTTCTGGAAGAGTATAAGAGACATGAAGCAATGAAGATCTTTCTATTCATTGTGGAAATCAGCTTGTTCAACGTGGCCTAAGTTACAATACCTTCAAGTTGTAACTTAGGCCACGTTGCACAAGCCGATTGCCACATTGTTTGTAGCAACCACATTTGCTCCAACACTCTAATGATCTTCATTGCTTCATGTCTCTTATACTCTTCCAGAAACTCTTCTCTAAGAAGGTCAACTATCATGTACGCATACTCATCTTCAAATTCATGGGTGCAAGTACAAGTCACAGATGAAGATAAAAAATTTCTAAAACAAGTTAACCAATGTAAGTATTTAATGGTACCTTTATGCTTTGTAGCATGTTTTTTTTCTAATTTATTTATTCGTATATGTGACAGACATACTAGGTGATATGTTCTGTATTATGGGTTCATCTTTGTCTAATCATATAACTATGAGATTATGCTATGTGATGAAAATTAATATGGATCCATCATCATTTCCATTGGGATAATCTTTGGGAATCCATATAACCATAAGATTAAAAACTATTTCCTTTGTATCTCATACATAAATATTCAACTCGAAGGGGTAGAACTTACCGCCCATGGTAACTCAAAATAAAAAAAATGAAAACAAGGGTTGGTTATCCACATAAGTCATCACACATAACCTTGGTAGACCTCTCACACATGTGAACCATCATAACTAACCAATTACCATATACTTCATCTTAGAGTCAAGATATCCCTATGGAACCTATAGGGTATCCAATTCCACATCATTCACAAACAACCCACTTGTGTTGCTAAATATCAATAACATCTCTTATTTCGACACTCATCACTAATTATGAATCACATCCCTAGACATAATCATAATCACATTAAGACCACACTATCTATTATGGAAATCATTACTAGAATTAGGATCAAGATATGGTATCATTCCTATCTCACATATATATTCACTATTTGGTCCTCACACACACAATATATAAATAATATACCAAGGGAATACCATCCATGGAACTCACCTCCCACCTTGAGAGCACGAGGAGGAGGAGGATGAGGCAACGGTTGTTGTGGCAGTGAGGGTGGAGGCGGCAGATGCAGCGGCGGTCGCGGCAGCGAGGGTGGAGGCGGCAGAGGCAGAGGCGGTCGCGGTAGCGGGAGCAGGGGCGGAGGTGGCAGAGAAGGAGGAGGACGAGGAGGAGGAGGAGGATGAGGATGAGGAAGGAGGAGGAAGGAGGAGGATGAAGAGGACGAGGTCGCGCGACGAGGGGCCTGGTTTAGCTTCCACGAGAGTTTGACTGTGTGCAAGCGAGGATGGCTTGTTAGGGTTATTAAATAAAAATCGACAGAACCTTTATTAGTGCATGTTAAAAGCACTGATAAAGGTATGTTTTATCAGTGCTAAAATAAAAACGCTGATAAAACATTCATTTATCAGCGCTAAAAAAAGCACTGATAAAGGGGTACCCTTTATCAGTGCTTATTTTAGCGCTGATAAATGTAAGATTTATCAGCGCTTTTATATAGCGTTGATAAAGGCATACCCCGTTATTAGCGCTTTCTGTTTAGCGCTGATAAAGGGCAGCGCTGCCCTTGCCCTGTTTTGTGGTAGTGAAGGTAGGTGGTCTGATGTTTAATTCCAACTGTTGAGTGTTTTTATGTACCATTTTGCTACGCTCCCATGTTTGGGGTGTTTTATGGACGAGGAATTGATTAATTATGATATCTATAATTGCATAGATAATCTGATGATAATTATAAACTACTGTTTGGGATCATTTCTTGGATCCAGGGACACCCCATGGGTGCGTTTCCCTTGTTTAGCCATTTGGGCAGGATACCCGAGGGTATGTCGTGATTTAGCATGCTTTGTTTTTTCTTGAGAGAAACTGTATGTAATTTCTTGCTTATGTGTTGGGATCGGCCCAGTTGCTTGTTTATCCTGAGGGAAACTTTTCTTATGCATGTGGGCAGTCGCTTCTGTTCCTGAGGGCATTATCTCATATGCCTGAGGGTAATATTCGTTATGCCTGTGGGCAATCACCTGAGGGTTTTGATTCTGATTACCCAAGGGTAAGGTTTTTCATGTCTGAGTACTCTCTTTACTTTTAATATTCACTATGGTGTTTTCACATGTTATATCTGCCAAGCTAAAGCATAGGCTTGGTATTGTTTTACCTGGTACTTGTTATATAACTTGTTATGGTTTTTGCTGCAGCACCGTATAGGAGATTTTCGGCTGAGACTGAGTCTTGGGAACTTATAGTTCAATTATATTGAATTGTTAAATAATAATTAAATGGAAATGAAACTGGTAGGAGTAGCTGCTTTTGAGTACTTCCCAGTTTACTGCATTTTCATTATTGCACACATTGTTGTTGCACATTTTCGCTGATAGTTGGGAACGGGCCTTTGGTGGTTTCCTATTGGGATTTATTTCTCACACCCTATTTGGTTCATGTCTTTGGCCCAAACATATTATATTGTTGCAGGTGTGGATTAGGTCAAGGGTCCCTATACAGGTACTTGATTATTGTAGAGGAGTAGGAGAGCATGGAACCGAGCTTAGGCTTTCAATGCTACTGAGTTCCTGATGCACTCTTTTAATTTGGTTGGTTGTATTTGTACCTTGTATTGTATTGTTTCAGATTTTATTGTATCCTGTTTTGGATTTTTTCTTAGACTTAGGGACATATTGCATCATTATATATGATTGTTGGTCTTTTCTTTACTTCAGTACTCTGTCTATTTCAGCATTGGTATTGTTTACTTCTTTCGCTTTTGTATGATTGTATTAGTTCTGATGTGTTACAATTTAACAAATGAGGGCATAGTTTTCCCACTATCAGACCTAGGCCATTGCTGCTAGTCGGCAGCCTCTGGCATTTGGGGAAATGCGCTTGAGGTCATGTGACCAATGGGGTTCGGGGCACCCATTGAGTGGCACTCGGATCCAGGATGTTACAAAGTGGTATCAAAGGAATTCATTTCTTATTGACTTAATGTTTGGAGCCTATAGTTAGGTATAGGATGTAATAGGTACTTGTTTATAATCGGTGCCCAGGAGTGGCTAACTCGTGTATAGGGAAAATCCAATTTACCTCGTGTTGCAATTTTTCTGATTTTGAAATTTTACAATTGATTTGATTTTCACCATTGGGTGACACACTTGTTGTGTGGTGTTTATATTTTAAAGCTGGGTTCTATTTAGTTGGAACCTGATGAGATGAGGGTATGCCATATCATGCATCATTTAGGTACATGTTAGAATCACATGCTATGCATAGTTTCCATGCCATATAGGTGCATTAGAAATTGCATGTTTTTGTGATAGATGTTGTGCTATAAAATGCGTGATGTTTTGATAGATGCCTTGATAAATACCTGCTATTTGACAGGGTATTGTTATGTAAGGTTCTGTGAATGAATGCAAAACATTGTTTTTTGAGAAGTATGGGCCCTCATCAACCGGAATTTGGTGGATCGTCTACTTGTTTACCTTGTTATAACACATATAATATTCCAAGATTTGATTCGTGGGGAGTATGGGCCCTCACGGATCGGAATTTGGCACTTAGGAGTTGGTTTCGGTGTTTTTCTGGGCTTCGGAGTAGTTTCTAAGGCTTACTGTCCAGAAAACCCAGAATACATGCCATGTAGTTTTGACTACACGCCATGTACTCTTCTGTTTGAGAAGAAAAGAAAAGTTTTTATGTATACATCGTGTACCCTAAGTACACGTCGTGTAGTCTCTAACCGTGTCATTGGCCGTGTGGGCAGAGACACTGGATGAGGAAGTTCTAGAGGGAACACACCATGTACCGGTTGTACACGCCGTGCATGTTGACCCTGTGTCCGCCGTGTAACTAACAACACAGGCGGAGAAATCTTCGTTTATACATGCCATGTCAATACCAAACATGCCGTGTAGTGTAACCTGGGAATCTGGCCATGTAACTAACAACACGGGTCAGTGTAATCCTCTCTTGTACACATTGTGTCCATCTGGAACACGCCGTGTAGTGTGAGCCATGTGTTCGGCTGTGTCTCTAACAACACGGGTCGACGCAGCTCGTCTAGTACATGCCGTTTACCTGAGGGACATGCCGTGGAGTCTTGACCGGTGAAAGACCGTGTGGACTTGGCCGTGTGGTTGGGTAAACGTGGTGGTGTACACACCATGTACAGGTGTAACATGTTGTGTAATTTCAGCTGAATAGTCAGCTGTGTCACTAACAACATGGGCAGTTAGAATATAAGGAGTACACGCCGTGTCTATCTATAACACGCCGTGTATTCTGAGTTGTGTACCCAGTCGTGTAACGGACAACATGGGTCGGTGAAGCTCATCCAGTACACTCCATGTAGATCTTATAAACACCGTGTAGTCTCGTTCAAAATAGAGTCATGTGGTGAAGTTGTTTAGAAGGAATCAGACAGGGGAAGAAAATTCAAGTACACGCCATGTGGGTGTACAACACGCCATTTGTTTGGGTTGGTACACAACCGGTTTTAGCATAAGTACATTCTCATGTGAAAGACTTAAGGAAATACACAATGTAGTTATTATACACATCGTGTAGTCTTGTTTTGTCAAAACTTGAATGATTTCTTTCTTCTATTCCCTTCTTACACTCCTTCTTTTCAGTCCTTGATGATCTTAATCTAAGGCGTGTGTTTGACCTTGTATATTCATGCCATCGAGATTACCATGAGTTGTTCGCCAGGAGAGAGGCAACGAGTTTACTCCAGAGATGGTAGGCCACATGCTACTGATGGACCTCTTGCAGAGCCAGATGCGGTGCCATCCATTATATCAGACACAGGTGTGGATGCGTAGTTCCATGAAGGCTTCATGTGGTTTATACAGACCTTCCAGGGAGCACCACCAGCTGCCACATCTATGGCAGAGTTGACTCGTATATTCCAGCAGCAGCATCCGCCTACATTTTCAGAGGATGGCGGACCACAGGCTGCAGAGTCTTGGTTGGGTTCTATGCATACTATCTTCGATCATTTGGAGATGCCTCCAGGGCGGGGGTCAAGATCGCTACATACATGTTGCATGATTATACCAATAGGTGGTGGGATGTTACCACCCATAATGAGCATCACAGGGACATGACATGGGAATATTTTTAGGCTGTCTTCTATGAATTTTTCTTTCCAGAGATGCTGAGGGCGAATCGAGCTCGAGAGTTCATGAATCTGTAGCAGGGCGCTATGTTAGTGATGGACTATTCTGCCTGCTTCACCAAGCTACAGGGATTCGTACCTGTTCTGGTGGGTGATGAGACGTTGAGGGCTCGAAATTTTGAGGATGGTCTTCGATATGACATCCGAGTACTGGTAAATGTTTTCAGGTTGCCTACAGTGCATGCTATTGTGAACCAGGCACTGATTACTGAGCGGAACCCGCGGGAAGCTAGTGGTGCAGGCCAGGGCGATTCGACACCAGTTTATGGTAATATTTCTACCGGTAAGAGGAAGAGGCAGATGGATTTTTCTCACAATGTAAGTACTAGCTAGAAGAACTCTTCAGGTGGCCAGGTGAGGTGCTACCAGTGTGGTAAAGAGGGGAACAAGATAAAGCAGTGTCAACATGAACCAGTGGAGTGCCAAACTTATGGTAAGATGAGTCATCTACAGTGATTTTGTAGGGGGTTTCTACCAGTGGATAGTGAGAGGGGTTCTTTGCAGACTCTGCATGTAGGAGAAGGGCCAGCAGCTTCTTACCATTTGGGGAATTGGGATACGTCGGGACGTACAAGCCGAGGTTGTGTTCGTGGCTGTGGTATCCAGACACTAGGATATCAGAGATAGCAGGGCAGGTCAGCTTAGGGTAGCCAGGCTGTGTCATAGGGCCGCGACACTACGAAAGCATATGCAGTGAAACAGACCAAGCAGGAGTAGTATCCTGGACCTTCCACTGTCATAGGTACTATTCTAGTTGCTTCTATTTTGCCGTCAGTACTTTTCGACATTGGTGCTACACATAGATTTATATATGTGCCCGTTGTGGAGTTCCTTGGGCTCTGTGTTTCTTCTTCTTCTGATGTTATGATGATAGACACTCCGTTGAGGACTATAACTACTGGTGTGCATCAGTGCAGGGAGTTCCCCCTATAGGTTGGTGGGTGTCACTTTCTATGGTACCTCTATGTCTTAGAGATGACGATCTATTATGTCATTCTCAGGATGGAATGGTTGGTTCCCTTTCGAGCCTTTGTAGATTGCTATCATCACAGGGTGAGTTTCACGTCACCAGAGGGCGGAGAGTTTCTATACAAGGGTGAATGGGATGTCCAGGAGAGTCGAGCTGGACCCGAGCATCATGGGTGAGGTGGAGTGACAACCCAAATTGCAATTTTATATCTAGATGACTAGGAAACTTTATAGAATGGTTTTTCTCTAGTAGTTGGTCGTTATAGGGATGTCTTTCTGGACGACTTTTCAGGTCTTCCTCTGGAGTGCGAGGTAGATTTCTCTATTGAGCTAATCCCAGGAGTAGCACTGGTGTCCATTCCTCCTTATAGGATGGATAAACCAGAGTTGCAGGAGCTCAAGAGGCAGTTGGAGGAGTTTCAAGCAAAGGGTTTCATCCGACCCGGTACTTCTCCTTGGGTTTCGCCTGTCCTATTTGCGAAGAAGGTGGACGGTACCCTCAGACTTTGTGTGGATTATCGAAAGCTAAACCAGTTGACAGTCAATAACCGATATCCCTTACCAAGGATTTATGATATTTTTGATCAACTTCGAGGACCACGAGTGTTCTCAAATATTGACATGAGATCCGGATATCATCAGTTATGCATTAGACCATCAGACATACCACTTATAGATTTTCAGAATAGATATGGTCTATACAAGTACTTGGTCATGCCGTTCGGACTTACGAATGGGCCAGTAGTTTTCGTGGATCTAATGAATCATTTGTTCCATATATATCTAGATTCTTTAGTGGTAGTATTCTTGGAAGATATCCTAGTTTAATATCACACTCGACATGACCATGCTACCCATCTTGAGATCGTACTGAGTACACTGAGAGAGAATCAGTTATATTCTAATCTCTCAAAGTGCCACTTTTGGATGGACCAGATTCACTTCATGGGTCATATCATCTCAGAGGCAGGAGTTGCGGTAGACCCAGAGAAAGTGATAGTAGTAGTTTCCTGGGAGTAGCCTAAGAACGTGTTTGAGATACTGAGTTTATTGGGGCTGTATGGTTACTACAATAGCTTTATACATGACTTCTACCACTTAGAAGCGTCCTTGATGGGTTTGACTAAGAAGGGTGTGAAGTTCGTTTGGTCAAAAGTTTGCGAGACAGCCTTTCAGGAGCTGAAGGGAAGGTTGACATCAACACCAGTCCTGATACTTCCATAGCAAGGTAAGAGCTATACAATTTACTGTGATGTATCAGGTATTGGTCTGGGATAAGTGTTGATGCAGGGTGATCGAGTAGTTGCATACGGGTCTCAGAAATTGAGGCCATATGAGAGGAATTACCCGATGCATGATCTCGAGTTGGATATAGTTTTTCATGTGTTATGCTACTGGAGACATTATCTCTTGGGAGAGAATTTTGTGGTGTTCACAGTCCACAAAATCCTCAAATATATATTTACCCAGTGTGACTTGAATCTGAGACAGTGAATGTGGGTTGAATAACTTCAGTCCTTCGACTTTGAGCTTGCCTATACACCTAGTAAGGGTAATGCAGCTGCTAATGCACTGAGTAGGAGGAATCAGTTACAGGAAGTGCAGGAGGCCAGTGGTGAGTGGTAGCTTATGGATTTGTTCTCTGAGATGCATTTGGAGGTTCACGATTGTCAGGGGAGAGCCTATCTTTCTTCCTTTGCTATGAATTCTACCCTCCTAGATAGAGTGAGGATGAGACATCTATCAGATTCGGAAGGCCTAGTTCTACAGAAGTCAGTGGCAAGTGAGGACCCTCCTCCTGGTGGAACGATAGGCGATGATGAGTTACTGTGTGTCCATGGACGAGTGTGGGTTCCAGGGGATATACACAAAGATATGATGCAGGAGTTTAATGCTTCATCTTGGTCAGTGCATCCTGGAGTTACCAAAATATACCGTGACTTGAGATGTCACAACCTATCCTAATGGGGCCCGAGCCGCAACTCCTCCAAGCCCACCTCCAATAGGCCAGGGGCTGGTGACTAGCACCGAGTAGGCATGCTACTAACATGGGAGGCATTGCTTATAAACCTGTACACATGAACACACATCTCTAATCCCACAAAGCTGAAAAGTAAAAACTACTAAAAATGGAAATGCATGCATACACTAAAATCCCAACCAACAGAGTAAGATAGGAAGGTAAAGTACAGTAATGTAAAACCCTGGGCCAAAAGTACAAGCCCACCAAAAGAGAGTCTGCAAAAAATTCCAACCTATAAAGAAAGGTACTGGGACTACAATCCGTAGCTGTAGGAACACAGCTCGGCCTGCCTGATCTCACTGAGCACCATCTGGTCCTAGTCCGCCTAAAATCCTGTCAAAGGATCGCTCGTTTTCACAAGACACGACACGTGCAGGCAAAGCCTATGCAGGGGTGAATATAACAATACCCAATAGGATACCTTGAAACCACAAAGGAATACAAAAAGGTAAATACTACAAAGGAAAGGTACAATCATCTCTATACAGTATATGTTTACAGAAAATATAACAAAAATATCCATATATACTCATACACGATCGACCATTGAGAAACCACCACTAAGATCCAGCTCCAAGATTCCACTAAGCACGTAACAAGGAGAACACACTCCTAGGTCTGAAGAGAGAGATACGAAGGACTCGTTCTGGGAGAACACACTCCACAAGTACTTGAGAATATCATGCTTAGATGAGGATCACAACCAATAGCCAAGGGGTGATTCCAACAACTCAGTATGAGCTAATCCGCTAATTAGAGGATCGGCACCCGAGTAAAGTAGGTCACGTCGATACCAAGAACTCTACTTAGGGTTCCAGGAATGAATAGAGGATCTGGCTCTAAGTCTCACATAGGGTATTCCAACAACTCTATTCAGGAAGTCCTACTGAAGGGATCATACTCTTGTATGTAGGAAATGATACCAGAACCTTTAGGGGAAAGACCAGGGGTACAAACCATAGGAAAGATATTCCAGTCACGTAAGAAAAAAGGATCAAGCCATGTAAAACAGGTTACACGGTGTGTAGTATGGTTACATGCCGTGTTCCCTGACTCTGGGTACTTCCCATGTAAATGGCCCATGTCATCCGTCCAAGGTGTGTAAAACTCAACTACACGGCGTGTAGAAGGATCACACACCGTGTTACTTGACTCCGGGTACTGCCCATGTAAACGACCCGTGTCATTGGTCTTGATGTATAAAAAGCAACTACATGGCATGTAGTAGGATTACATGCTGTGTTTGAGCACCTGGGGTTTGCTCTGTGTATGTTGGCCATGTGCCCGTACACAGTCTTTGTCCATGTCACCTGCCCGTGTACCCAGTACATGGGGTACCCCATGTATCTGGCCGGGGAAGGGTATACATGCCGTGCCCTTGGCCGTGTACCCAACCCATGTCCGTGTACTCCCGGAGTACACGCCAGGTGGTCCGCCAATGAACACACGTTGTGTAGCCCATACTACACGTAGTGTAGTAGGGATTTCTCCAGAACCACCATCTTTTTCCTCGCGCCTCGGCCGGATCTCTGGATCTCAATTCTGTCGTCCGTTTTCTGAAAAACTCAAGAATTTGGGTCGTTTCATTGTCCTAACACCGAATCTGGGTGTTTCGAACCTTCAATCGGCTTGGAAAACAAGAATTGATTCATCCGAAAGAAAACATCCAAAAAACCATATCTCTCAATCTACTCCAAATCGTCCATCGCCACCGCAGTCACACCACCATAGCATCGTTCTGGGGTTAGATCTACAATCTTGTATCATTTTTCCAATAAACGAATGTGCAACGATCGATTTCCTCCAAGAACGTCAAGCATGGGGAAGAACGAGGAGTCTCCACGAAGAACGGGGAATTTAATCGCAAAACGAACAAGAGGGAAGAACCTCGATCATTGTTCATGAAGATCTGGGTTCATCACCATTAGATCAAAACCAAAATAATCAACAAATTAAATCTCAAGGATAAAGATCTTTCCCAAAATCCCCGCAAAATCTCATCCCGCAAAATACGATCGATATGCGGGCTAATCTGTTCGTGGATTAGTTTGCGTTCTTCATAGGAATAAATACAGGGAAAGTAAAATTAAAATCAAACATCCTACCTGGATTCGTGGCCTTCATTGGTGAAGATTCAGTCACCGTGTCGTCGTCGCCAGAGAAATTTGTCAAGAACGTCGTCACCGCGTTGGGGGTTTCCTCTAGAGGCTTCAGAGCCTCCAAGGGTTTCAGGGTTATGAGGTCTGTAACCCTGGACCCCTGTGAAAACATTTATTTAAAAAGATAAAAGATATCCACTACAATAAGATTTAATAAAATATTTTTATTAAATATTTTATTACTGTTATGTCCAAAAACTAGAATTCACCACTGACCTACGTCGTCCGATGTTAGGCCTCGACTAGGGTAAAATCACTGCTCTGAACGCAACAGTGCCCTTGGATTTTTGATCTGAGCAGCCGTTCAGGAGTTATTCCAATTTTTCAGGAAAACCACATGCGCGTGTTATTTAATTATTTAATTAAATTCAAACATTTGTTCTGGGCTCATTGGGCCTTAAAACTGCACGTCGTCTCAAAGATTGGTCTCGAAATAATTACCATATAATATTAAAATAATACATGAAAAAAATCTGGGAGATTACATCCTCCCCACCTTAGGTATTTACGTCCCTGAAAAGCCAAAACAAAGGCTACTAAAAAAGATGTGGGTATTGCACATGGATCTGAGCCTCTCACTCCCACGTGCTCTCCTGGATATTCCCATGCTACCATCATACATGCATCGAGGGAATAGCTCACCCACAAAGGATATTCTTCTACTAATCCTCGATCTCCACTGGGTACTCAGCAAAGGTCGCTCCATAATTGATGTCCAGCTCACCCCAATCGATAACATGCGATGGATCATGCACGTACCTCTGCAGCTACGACACATGGAAGACGTTCTGTACCCGGTCCATCTGAGGAGGTAGAGCCAAGAGGTATGCCACCTCGCCAACTCTACCCAGAATTTGAAAAGGGCCGACGAACCTTGGATATAGCTTGCCGCCTTGGACAAATCTCCGCAATCCCCGTCGAGGTGAGACCCAAAGGAACCCATGGTCTCCCTCCTCAAATTCCAAGGGCCTCCATCTCCTACCAGCATAAGAATTGTGCCGACTCTATGCAGTCTACATCATCTCCTGGATGACCTATACCTTCTCCATAGTAGCTCACACCATCTATGGGCCCATGAGTGCTGACTCTCCTGGGTCAGTCCAACAAAGTGTTGACCTACAAGGTCTCCCGTACAAAGACTCGAATGGCGCCATACCAATATTGGAATGATAACTATTGTTATAAGAAAATTACACCAGTGGTAGGTGATCCTCCCAGCTATGACCGAAGTCAAGTATGCAAGCTCATAGCATATCCTCTAGAACCTGGATGGTCCGCTCTATCTGACCATCAGTCTGAGGATGAAACGTTGTGCTCAAGCGTAACTGAGTCCCAAAATTTTACTACAATCCCTTCCAAAAATGGGATATGAAACGAGCATCACGATCTGAGACAATCATTGAGGGAACTCCATGAAGTCGAACTATCTCCTATATGTAGAGGCGTCCCAAGCTCTCTACTGAACTCTGCTCCTGTATGGCTAGGAAGTGGGCTGACTTGGTGTGTCGGTCAACGATCACCCAGATGGAATCGCGTCCCCTAGACGTACGTAGTAACTCGTCACAAATTCCATGGATATCCCATCCCACTTCCACTCAGGCACCTCAAGGGGCCGAGTCAAACCTACTGGAACCTGGTTCTTAGCCTTTACTTGCTGACAAGTAAGGCACCAAGAAACAAACTCTGCCACACTCTTCTTCATTCCTGGCTACCAGAACTGACGTCGGAGGTTCTGGTACATCTTTTCCATGCCTAGATGCACTGCCAAAGGAGATTTATGGAACTCCCTCAGAACCTCCTCCCACAATGTCACTGGTACTACTGTACGCCCTCTGAAAAGAACAACATGCTCCCCACCTTTTGAATATCCATTAGCAGCATCATCTGCGGATATCTGAGCACGTAGAGCCTCACAGCTAGCATCCTCGAGCTGTGCTTCCCTGACTCGCTGTAATATTGGAGGGGTAAAAACCATCGATAGAAGGTATGCTCCCTCATCTCTATCCATGAAGGATAATTGTAAAGAGGCCAACTGCCTCATCGCCTCATCCAGCAACTGTGAACTGGATTTCTTGCTGAGAGCATCTGCCACCATGTTCCCCTTCCCAGGAGTATAAACGATCTCAAAGTCGTAATACTGGAGGAACTCAAGCCACCACCTCTGTCTCAAATTTAGATCCTTCTGAGAAAAGATATATCTAAGACTCTTGTGATCAGAGTAGATGATAAACCTCTTTCCCATCAGATAGTGCCGCCACATCATTAATGCGAAGACTACCGCTGCCAACTCAAGATCATGGGTCGCGTAGTTCCGCTCGTGTGGCCTCAACTGACGTGAGCCATAGGTAATCACCGCTTGCCTCTGCATCAGGATGAAACCAATCCCAATTACTGATGTGTCACAGAACACTACATACTCGACACCCTCTTCTGGTATTCTCAAGATTGGGGTGCTCGTCAGACTCGATCTCAAATGATGAAAAGCCTGCTGGCATCTCTCGATCCATAGGAAAGGCTACCCCTTTCAGTTCAAAGCTGTCATGGGTGCTGAAATACCAGATCAATCATGAATAAATCTCCAATAGTATCCTTCCAACCCAAGGAAACTCCGCACCTCCGTCATGCTCTGGGGTGGCTCCCATGCTAACACTGCCTCTACCTTGGCTGGGTCCACTGCTACACCATCTGCTGAGATAACAAATCCCAGAAAGCGGACCTCCTGTATCCAGAATTGACACTTCGAGAGTTTCCTGTACAACTAGTGCTCTCAGATTGTGTCCAGAACCATCCTTAGGTGCCTCGCATGCTCCTCCTAGAACACAGAGTACACAAGGATATCATCAATGAGGACTACTACGAACCTATCTAGATAGGGCTGAAAGATCCATTTCATGAGTCCCATAAACACTACCGGGGCATTCATCACGCCGAAGGGCATCACCAAGTACTCATAGTGACCGTAGCGACATATGAAATCCGTCTTCGGTATATCTTCATCCCGTAATCACAACTGGTGATAGCCTGATCGTAGATAAACCTTCGAGAAACATCGTACCCCTCTTAACTGGTCGAAGAGGTCATCGATACTCAGTAGTGGATACCGGTTCTTCACGGTCACCTGATTCAGGCGCCGGTAATTCACACATAGCCTCAAGCTTCCGTCTGCCTTCTTGGTAAACAATACTGAGGATTCCCAAGGTGAAACACTAGGTCTCATGAAGCCCTTCATATGCAAGTCTTCCAGCCGCACTCTCAACTCGCGAAGCTCTGTAGGGGCCATCCGATATATTGATGCTGATATCAGTGTCGTCCTGGGTTGTAACTCAATGCATAAATCTATCCCCTGATGGGGAGGTAGTCTGGGGACATCCTCCAAAAAGATGTCCTTGCACTCAGCCACTACTTCTAGAAACTAGAAACTCGTAACATCTGCTGCACCAAAGCCTAGGCTAGCCAACTAATGTGAAATCAGTTATACCTTCCTATGCATGAGTCCATCCTGTGTTGCTTGGGTGTCCTTTTCACCGACGAATGAGAATATAATTCCATCACTGCGGACACACCACACCCTTCGCCTAAAACAGTCAATCTGGGCATGAACTGTGGATAGACAATCCATACCAAGAATGACATCGTAAGGCCTAGACGCTACCAACAAGAGGTTCCAACCAAAACTCTCACCTCCAAGGGTCAGGTCACACTGTCTGCAAAGGTGTGTGATATTTGAATCCTCTCCAGTCGGTGTTTCTAAGCGTAAGGGTTGAGTCAATGACTCAACTGGAATCTCAAGGTCTCGAATAATATAAGCAGCCAGAAAAGAATGACTAGCACCTGTGTCTATCAGTACTACAGCCAAAGTAGAAAAGACACAGATTGTAGCTCTAATCATTCCAAGAGTACCTGGGCCATAAGCCTCCGCTGCCTACAACTGTCCCTGACTCTGTCCACCAGCTCCCTGAGCCTGGGGTGGACCTCCTGGGGGTGGTGGTGGTAAAAGGTCAAAACGCCAACCACCGCCAGCTGCTCTCCCAACTCCTCTACCACATCCTCCGCCCCGCGGATCTGTCTGCTCCACACGTTGCCTCTGCCTCGGTGGTCCATCCACTGCTCCCATTTCAGTAGTACGACAGGTTGGAAAATCTCGAGTGAGATGTCCTCTACCGTCACATGAGTAGAATCACCTCTCTCGAGGCTGGACGGATGCGCCCTGCGAACCCTGTACAGCAGATCCTCTATCTTGGGATATCCTCTGAAAACATCTCCCATGCCTGGGTCCCTGACGTCGGCTCCCTAACACCGAGGTCTCTACTCCAGCTCGCTCACTACTGACAACTGCCAGCTGTGTCTACTCTGCCAAGAATCTCTCGACCACCAAAGCCCACTCGAGCACCCTAGCATAAGTAGGAATGCTCATAGGAATGATGCTAGCTTAGATGTCTCTGCGCAAGCCCCGCTCAAAAGCCTGAGATCTGAAGTACAGATCCCTGACCATATCCATCGAGTACCGTGAGAGGTCGGTAAACCTTGATGAATAGTCATCCACTGTCATGGTTCTCTGCTGGAGCTGAAGAAGCTCCTATATACGTACCACTCTCAAGGTAACCGGTGAAAACTCCTCTCTGAAGAGATGCTCAAACTCTTACCACATAAGAGTCACCTCATCGTGGGTCTGGATAACCAAACTCCACCATCGCCCTGTCGAGCCCTGCAGAAGGCTCGCTACCAGGATCACCATCTGGTATGCTGGTGTTATTACCAAACGAAATACTCTGGCCACTGCCTCAAGACAGTCCTCTACTGCCTGAGGTTCAGGCTCACCTCAAATCCTGAGGGGTATCTATCTATGAAACTCATGGAGGGCGCTCAGCCTGCGCTCCTCCTCTATTGGTAAAACAGGAACTAAAAACTACTCCACAAGTGGTGGAATAACTGGCACACTACCCGAAGGTAAAACTAGGGGATCTGGTCCCTGTATCGAAGCTTCATCATTGAGGGGGTCATCCTTGTGATCGAGCTACTGGATCCTAGCGGGTGTGCATCGCGGAGGCATCCTGTAATGAAACAAGATGTATCACAGCCAATGATTATATCTGGAGAGCTGACACAAGAAGGAAATGGAACCCACAACCCATTCCTATATGATGCATGTACTGTTATTTTCCCCTAAAACTAGTGTTATCATGTTACGAGTCGAAAATCAAGTTATCAGAGTCCTGGTGTATGGATACGTCGGCCGCCCGCATCAACACTAGGGTCCCTGGCCTGAATACTGAACTCGAAACACTTAGCACTGTTTCCCCAAACCAACTCACAGACTCTCGGTCCTAAGGTAGAACCGACCACCTCTGATACCACTCTATCATGACCCGCCCCAGTGGGGCTCGAGTCACAACTCCCCAAGCCCGCCTCCAATAGGCCAGGGGATGGTGACTAGCACCAAGTAGGCATGCTACTAACATGGGAGGCATTGCCTATAAACCTGTACACACGCACACACATCTCTAAGACCACAAAGCTAAAAAGTAAAAAATATTAAAAATGGAAATGCATGCATACACTAAAATCCAAACCAACAGAGTACGACAGGAAGGTAAAGTACAGTAATGTAAAACCCTGGGCCAAAAGTACAAGACCACCAAAAGAGAGTCTGCAATAAAGTCCAACCTGTAAATAAAGGTACTGAGACTGAAATCCATAGCCGTAGGAACACACCTCGCCCTGTCTGATCTCACTGTGCACCGTCCGGTCCTATTTCACCTAGAATACTGCCAAAAGCTCACTCATCTTCACAAGACACGACACGTGCGGGCAAAGCCCTTGCAGGGGTGAGTATAAAAATACCCAGTAGGACTCCCAGAAACCACAAAGTAATACAACAAGGGAAATACCATAAAGGAAAGGCACATTCAGCTCTACACAATATATGTTTACAGAACATATAACAATAATATCCATATATACTCATACATGATCGACCATCGCAAAACCACCACTAAGATCCAACTTGAAGATTCCACTAAGCACATAACAAGGAGAACACACTCCTAGGTCTGAAGAGAGAGATAAAAAGTACTCATTCTGGGAGAACACACTCCACAAGTACTTGAGAATATGATGCTCAAATGAGTATCACAACCAATAGCCAAGGGGTGATTCCAACAACTTAGTCTAAGCTAATCTGCTAAGAAGAGGATCGGTGCTCGGGTAAAGTAGGTCACGTCAATACTAAGAACTCTACTTAGGGTTCCAGGAATGAATAGAGGATCCGACTCTAAGTCTCACAGAGAGGATTCCAACAAATCTATTCAGGAAGTCCTACTGAAGGGATCATACTCCTGTACGTAGGAAATGATACCAGAACCTTCAGAGGAAAGACCAGGGGTACAAACCCTAAGAAAACTAGTCCAGTCACGGAAGACAAAAGGATCAAGACATGTAAAATAGGTTACATGGTGTGTAGTATGGTTACACGCCATGTTCCTTGACTCTGGGTATGGCCCGTGTAAACAACCAGTGTCATCCGTCCAAGATGTGTAAAACTCAACTACATGGCGTGTAGAAGGATCACACGCCGTGTTCCTTGACTCCAGGTACTACCCGTGCAAATGGCCCATGTAATTGGGCTTGCCATATAAAAAGAAACTAAATGACATTTAGTAGGATTACATGCTGTGTCCGATCACCTGGGGTTCACTCCATGTACATTGGCCATGTGCCCGTACATGGTCTCTATCCGTGTCGCATGCCCGTGTACCAGTACACGTGGTACCCTATGTATCTGGCTGGGGAAGGCTATACACTCTGTGTCCTTGTTCGTATACCCAACCCGTATCCGTGTACTCCCAGAGTACACGCCAGGTGGTCCGCCGACGAACACACGCCGTGTAGCCCATACTACATGCCATGTAGTTGGGATTTTTCCAGAACCGTTGTCTTCCTCCTCGCGCCTCAGCCGGATCTCTGGATCTCGATTCTGTCATCTGTTTGCTGCAAAACTCAAGGTAATGGGTCATTTCATCATCCTAACACCGAATCTAGGTGTTTTGGACCTTCAATCTTCTCGGAAAACAAGCGTTGATTCATCCTAAAGAAAATTCCCAAAAACCCATATCTCTCTATCTGCTCTGAATCATCCATCTCCACCACAGTCACACCTCCGTAGCATTGTTCCGGGGTTGGATCTACAATCTCGGATCATTGTGCCAACAAACGAATGTGCAACGATCGATTTCCTCCAAGAACGTCAAGCACAAGGAAGAACGAGAAGTCTCCATGAAGAACGGAGAATTTAATCGCAAAACAAACAAGAGGGACGAACCCCGATCGTTGTTCATGACGATCTGGGTTTGTCTCCGCTAGATTAAAACCAAAATAATCAACTGATTAAATTGCAAGGATGAATATCTTCCCCAAAATCCCCAAAAAATACCATCCTAAAAAATACGGTCGATCCGCGGGCTAATATATTCGTGGATTAGTCCGTGTTCATCATAGGAATCAAGAAAGGGAAAGGAAAATAAAAATCAAACATCCTACCTGGATTCGTGGTGTTAGTTGGTGAAGATATGGTCACCGCGTCGTCGTCGCTGGTGAAATTCTTCAAGAACTTCGTCGCCGCATTGGGGGTTTCCTCCAGAGCCTCTAGAGCCTCCAAGTGTCTTAGGGTTATGAGGTCTGTAACCCTAGACCCCTACACAAAACTTTATTTAAAAATATAAAATATATCCGATGTAACAAGATTTAATAAAATATTTTTATTAAATATTTTATTACTGTTACGTCCAAAAACTAGATTTCACCACCGACCTGCACTGTCCGATGTTAGGCCTTGCACCTAGGGTAAAATCACTGCTCTGAACGCAAGGGTGCCCTCAGATTTTCGATCCGAGAACCCGTTCAGGAGTTATTCCACTTTTTCAAGAAAACCACATGCAAACGTTATTTAATTATTTAATTAAATTCAAACATTTGTTTCGCGTTCACTGGGCCTCGGAACTGCATGATGTCTCAAATACTGGTCTCGAAATAATTCCCATATAATATTAAAATAATACATGGAAAAAATATGGGACATTACATGAGACGTCAGTACTGGTGGCTGGTTATGAAGTGGGAAGTAGTTGGTTTTGTTGCGAGATGTTCCACCTATCAGTAGGTGAAGGCGGAGCATCAAAGGCCATCTGGACTATTACAGTAGTTACCCATTCTGGAGTGGAAATAGGATGATGTCACGATGGACTTCATGACCGGGATGTCGAGGTCACCTCGAGGCAGTGATGTCGTGTGGGTTGTTGTGGACAGACTTACAAATGCAGCTCACTTTTTGTGGATCAAGGAGACCTTCAGTGTTGACAAGATCGTAAATTTGTATATCCGAGAGGTGGTACATCTTCATGGGGTCCCTCGTTCTATCATTTCATATAGGGATGCCCATTTTACATCTCGTTTATGGTAGAGTTTTCAGAGGGCACTGGGTACATAGGTTCTTTTGAGCACAACTTACCACCCTCAGACCGATGGCCAGTCAGAGCATACGATACAGGTACTAGAGGACATGTTGCATGCATGCGTCCTAAAATTTGGGGGATCTTGGGAGAATCACATACCCCTGGTAGAGTTTTCCTACAATAATAGTTTTTAGGAAACTTTTTAGATGGAACCTTATGAGAATTTATATGGTAGGCCATGACGATCACCCCTGTATTGGTTGGAGGCAGGTCAGGCAGCTTTACTGGGACCACGTCTCATTCAGGAGACTTTAGAGCATGTCCGGTTGATTCAGAAGAAGATGGATACTACACAGTCTCATTATAAATCTTATGCTAATCGCCGCAGATGACCCTTAGAGTTCGTGGTTGGGAATAAGGTTATATTACATGTTTCACCGAGGTTGGGACATAGGCGTATTAGGAGAGTGGTTAAACTTTCACCGAGGTATGTGGGGCTATTTGAGATTCTAGAGAGAGTCAGGTCGGTTGCCTATCGATTTTAGTTACCACAGAGGTACCAGGCCATGCATGACATCTTCCATATATCTCAGCTACACCGTTATCACTCAGACTCATCTCACACCTTTCATCCTAAGGAGGTTGAGCTTCAGGCTGATGTATCCTTTGAGGAGCATCCGATTTGTATTGTTGATAGAAGCACGAAGGTTCTCCGAGGCTGGTCAGTTCCTCTCGTACGGGTGCTATGGCAGCATGGACGAGTATAGGAATAAACCTGGGAGCAGGAGACCGATGTACGTGCTCAGTGGCCAGAGTTGTTCTAAGCTTTATCTTCACCACCCATGGTAGGGAAATTAGGGGACACATTTCTTTAAGGGGGGAAGTTTGTAAGAACCCGGTTCTTATTCTTGAGGTATGGGGTTCTTCTTTTCTGATTTCCTTAAGTGTTTTTTAGAAAATAAGAAAAATGGGGAAAAATACCAATTTTTTTGGGTAAACACCGTGTACTTTGGCTATGTGGGATGAGTACATAGGGCATGTAGGGCTGTCAGCAATGAAGGGTGTAAAAACTAACTACACGTTGTGTACTTGGTATTTAAATGTCATGTAATCAGTCAGTAGGTGAACAATAAGGTGATGGGAGTAGCCACCATTGGAGTGATAGTACACGTCGTGTATTCAGAAATACACGTCATGTACTCATGTCAATAGATGAACAGTGTGGTGGTGAAAAGTAGCCGTCAGAGGAACAATTAAAAAATGAAAAAGTACATGTCGTGTACTTGAGAGTACACACCATATAGTTTTTTTCCGCTTAAAATGGGCAGTAGCCTCCTCATTCGGCAGAGGAGGCAGTGGACACATTTGGAGCACTAGGATAGAAGGATGGAGCTTGTAGGAGCTCCTGACCACACATCGGAACTCAGATTCCTTCACCGATGATCTCGATTGAACCGTGCAGGTGAGTTATTCACTCTTCTTAAACCCTTCCTTACAATTATTTCCCAAGGGGAAGTTATTTGAGTTTGAATGAGTAGTTGTTAATTCTAGATCTACGCAATTCTTTGGTGTTTCGGGGGAGGCGCCGTTCACATATATTGATCAGAGGAGATCATGGTAGGCGGTATGATGTTTAATTCCAACTGTTGAGTGTTTTTGTGTACCACTGTTCTACGCGCCCATGTTTGGGGTGTCGTATGGCTGAGACCTTGATTAATTATGATATCTAGAATTTCATAGATAATCTGATGATAATTATAAACTACTGTTTGGGATCATTGCTTGGATCTAGGGCCACCCTGTGGGTGCGTTTCCCTTGTTTAGTCGTTTGACCAGGACACCCGATGATATGCTGTGATTTAGCATGCTTGGATTTTTCTTGATAGAAACTGTATGTAATTGATTGATTATATATTGGCCTCAACCCAGTTACTTGTTTATCCTGAGGGTAGTGTTTCTCATGCCTGAGGGAAAGTGTTTTTTTTATCCTGAGGGTAACTTTTCTTATGCATGTGGGAAGTCACTTCTGTGCTTGAGGGAATTATCTCGTACACTTGCGAGCAATATTCGTTATTCCTGTGGGAAATCACCTGAGGGTTTTGATTTTGATTACCTAAGGGTAAGTTTTTTCATGTCTAAGGACTCTATTTACATTGAATATTCACTTTGGTGTTTTCACATGTTATATCTGCCAAGCTAAAGCGCAGGCTTAGTATTGTTTTACCTTGTACTTGTTAAATAGCTTGTTGTGGTTTTTTCTGCGGCGTCATATAGAAGATTGTCAGTTGAGGCTGATTCTTGGGAACTTTTAATTAAATTATATTGAATTGTTAAATAATAATTAAATTGAAATGGAACTGGTAGGAGTAGCTTCTTTTGAGTACTTCCTAGTTTACTGCATTTTCATTATTGCACACTGCTGTGGAAAATTCTCACTGATAGTTGGGCACAGGCCTTTGGTGGTTTCCTACTGGGATTTATTTCTCACACCCTATTTGGGTCATGTCTTGGGACCAAACAGATTATATTTCTATATATGTGGATTAGGCCAAGGGTCCCTATACAGGTACTTGATTGTTTCATAGGAGTATGAGAGCATGGGACCGAGCTTAGGCTTGCGATGCTGCTGAGTTCCTGCTGCGCTATTTTATTTTGATTTGCTATATTTTTACCTTGTATTGTATTGTTTCATATTGTAGTGTATCCTATTTTGGCTGCTTTCTTAGACTTAGGGACATATTTCATCATTATATATGACTATTGGTCTTTTCTTTACTTCAGTACTCTGTCTATTTCAATATTGGTATTGTTTACTGCTTCCAATTTTGTATGCTTGTATTAGTTTCATTGCGTTACACTTTAAAAAATGAGGGCATAGTTTCCACACTATCAGACCTAGGCTTTCACCACTAGTCGGCAGCCTCTAGTGTTTGGGGAAATGTGCTTGAGGTCACGTGACCAACCAGATTTGGGGCACCCATTGAGTGGCACCCGGATCCGGGATGTTACAAAGTGGTATCAAAGGAATTATTTTCTACTTAACTTACTGTTTGGAGCCTATAGTCAAGGGTAGGATGGAATAGGTACTTGGTAATAAGTTGTTCCCAGGAGTAGCTAACCCGTGTACAGGAAAAATTCAATTTACCTTGAGTTGCAATTTTTCTAATTTTTCAATTTTACAATTGATTTGATTTTCACCTTTGGGTGACTCACTTGTTGTGTGCTATTTATATTTTAAAGCTAGGTTATATTTAGTTGAAACCCAATGAGATAAGGGTGTTCCATCTCATGCATCATTTAGGAACATGTTAGAATCACATGTCATGCATACTTTCCATGCCATATAGGTGCATTAGAAATTTCATGTTGTTGTGATAGATGTTGTGCAAGAAAATGCATGTTGTTGTGATAGATGCCCTGATAAATACCTTCTTTTTGATAGGGTATTGTTATATAAGGTTCTGTGAATGAACGCCAAACTTTGGTTTTTGAGGAGTATGGGCCCTCATCAACCGGAATTTGGTGGATCATTGACTTTTTTACCTTGTTATAACACGTATAAGATGTCATGCTTTGATTCGCAGGGAGTATGGGCCCTCACGGATCGGAATTTGGCACTTAGGTGTTGGTTTCAGTGTTTTTCTGGGATCTGTAGTAGTTTCTAAGGCTAACTATTTGGAAAACCCAGAAAACACACCATGTATTTTTGACTACATTCCATGTACTCTTCTATTTGGGAAGAAAAGAAAAAAAATTAAATACACACCGTGTACCCTAAGTACACGTTGTGTAGTCTCTAGCCGTTTCATAGGTCGTGTGGGCAGAGACACAGGATGGGGAAGTTCTAGAGGGAAAACTCCATGTACCGGTTGTACATTCCATGCATGTTGACCCTGTGTCCACTGTGTAACTAACAACACGGGCGAAGAAATCTTCATTTATACACATTGTGTGAATGCTGAACACTCCATGCAGTGTAACCTGAGAATCTGGCCGTGTAACTAACAACACAGGTCAGTGTAATCCTCTCTTGTACACACTGTTTCCATCTGGAACATGCCATGTAATGTGATCCATGTGTCCAACTATGTCTCTAACAACACGGGTCGGCGCAGCTCATCTAGTACACGTCGTGTACCTGAGGGACACGCCGTGTAGTCTTGACCGATGAAAGACCATGTGGACTTGGCCATCTGGATGGGGAAATGGGGTGGTGTACACGTCGTGTGTGGGTGTAACACGTCATGTACTGTCAGCCGAGTAGTCATCTGTGTCACTAACAACATGGGCAGTTGGAATCTAAGTAGTACATGTCGTGTCTATCTGGAACACGCCTTGTAGTCTGAGCTGTGTACTCGGCTGTGTAATGGAAAACACGGGTCGGTGAAGCTCATCCATTACACACCATTTGAATCTTATACATGATGTGTAGTCTCGTTCAAAATAGAGTCGTGTGGAGAAGTCGTGTAGAAGGACTCGGGCAGGGGAAGAAAATTCAAGTACACTCCGTGTGTGTGTACAACACGCCATGTGTTAGGGGTGTTACATGACCAGTTTTGGTAGAAGTACACACCCATGTAAAATAATTAAGGGAACATTCCATGTAGTTATTATACATGCTGTGTAGACTTGTTTTGTCAAAACTTGAATGTTTTATTTCTTCTGTTACCTTCTTACACTCCTTATTTTCAGTCCTTGATAATCTTAATCTAAGGCGTGTGTTTGACCTTGTAGAGTCATGCTACCGAGAGGACCTAGATTTCTTCACTAGGAGAGAGGTAATGAGTATACTCCAAATATAGTAGGCCACGAGCTATTGATGGATCCTCCAGCAGATCCAGATGCGGCGCCAGCCATTATACCAGACATAGGTGCAGATGCGTAGTTTCGTGAAGGCTTCATGCTGTTTATGCAGACCTTCTAGAGAGCACCACCGGCTGCCACATCTATGGTAGATCTTACTCGTATATTCCAGTAGCAGCATCTGCCTATGTTTTCGGGGGATGGCAGACCACAGCCTACAGAGTCTTGGCTGGGTTCTATACAGACTATCTTCGAGAATTTAGAGATGCCTCCAGGGTGGAGGGTCAAGCTCGCTACATACATGCTGTGTCATTCCGCCAAGAGGTGGTGGGATGTTACCACCCAGACTGAGCATCACAGGGACATGGCATGAGAAGATTTTTAGGAAGTCTTCTATGAATTTTTCTTTCCAGAGATTCTAATGGAAGATCAAGATCGAGAGTTCATTAATCTGCAGCAGGGTGCTATGTTAGTGATGGATTATTCTGACCGCTTCACCGAGCTATAGGGCTTCGCACCTGTTCTACTGGGTGATGAGATGTTGAGGGATCAACATTTTGAATATGGTCTTCGATATGACATCTGAGCACTGGTGAACATTTTTAGGTTGCCTACAGTGCATGCTATTATGAACCAGGCACTGATTACTGAGCAGAACCCACGAGAATCTAGTCATACATGCCAGGGCAGTTTGGCACCAATTTCTGGTGCTATTTATACCAGTAAGAGGAAGAGGTAGAAGGATTTCTCTCACGATGGGAGTACTAGCTAGAATAATTCTTCAGGTATCCGGGTGAGGTGTTACCAGTGTGGTAAAGAGGGGCACAAGTGAACGTAGTGTCCACGTGACCCAGTGGAGTGCTGAGCTTCTGGAAAGATGGGTCATCTGCAGCACTTTTGTAGGGTGTTTACACCAGTGGATAGTGAGAGGGGTTCTGTGTAGACTCCACGTGTAGGAGTAGGGCCTGCAGCTTCTTACCAGTTGAGGAATTGGGATACGTCGGGACATACATTCTAGGGTGGTGGTCGTGGTTGTGGTAGCCAGACACTAGGATCTCAGAGACAGTAGGGCGGGTTAGCTCAGGGTAGCCAGGCTGTGTCGCAGGGCCACGACACTAGGCATATGCAGTGCAACATACCAAACAAGAGCAGGATCCTGGAACTTCCACTTTCATAGGTACTATTCTTGTTGCTTCTTTTTTGTATTCGGTACTTTTTGATTTTGGTGCTACACATAGCTTTATATCTGTGCTCGTTGTAGAGAGCCTTGGGATCTGTGATTCTTCTTCTTCTGGTGTTATGACGCTAGATACTTTGTTGGGGATTAGAACGACTGGTGTGCGTCAGTGCAGGGAGTGCCCATTATAGGTTGGTGGGTGTCACTTTCTATGGGACCTCTATGTCTTAGAGATGATGAGCTATGACATCATTATCGGGATGGACTGGTTGGTACCCTTTTGAGACTTTGTAGATTTCTATCATCGTAGGGTGAGTTTCATGTCACCGGAGGGCAGAGAGTTTCTATACAAGGGTGAATTGGATGTCCAGGTGAGCCGAGCTGGACCCGAGCATCGTGGGTGAGGTAGAGTGACAAACCATATTGCGAGTTTATATCTAGATGACCAGGGAAATTTTCAGAAGGATCTCCCTCTAGTAGTTGATCGTTACAGGGATTTCTTCCTAGACAACTTTTCAGGTCTTCCTCTAGAGCTCGAGGTGGATTTCTCTATTGATCTAGTCGCATGAGTAGCACCTGTGTCCATTCCTCCTTATAGGATGGCTACACGAGAGTTGCAGGAGCTCAAGAGGAAGTTGGAGGAGTTGCAAGCATAATGTTTCATCCGAACCCATAATTCTCATTGGGGTTCGCCTGTCCTGTTTGCAAAAAAGGAGGATGGTACCCTCAGAATTTGTGTGGATTATTGGAAGCTAAACTAGTTGACTGTCAAGAACCGATATACCTTGTCAAGGATTTATGATATTTTTTATCACTTCAAAGAGCACGAGTGTTCTCGAAGATTGACTTGAGATCCAGATATTATCAGTTATGTGTTAGAACATCATACATACTACTTATAGATTTTCAAAGAAGATATGGTCTATATGAGTACTTGGTTATGCCGTTCGGACTCACGAATGCACCAGTAGTTTTGATGGATCTGATGAATCATTTGTTCCATCCATATCTGGATTCTTTTGTGGTAGTTTTCATGGTTGATATCTTAGTGTACTCTCACACTTGATATGACCATGATACCCATCTTGAGATAGTACTGAGTACACTGAGAGAGAATTAGTTATATGTTAAGCTCTCAAAGTGCCACTTTTGGGTAGACCAAATTCATTTCCTAGGTTATATCATCTCAGAGGCAGGAGTTGCGGTTGACCTAGAGAAAGTGAGAACAGTAGTTTCCTGGGAGAAGCATAAGAACGTGTTTGAGATACAGAGTTTCTTGGGGCTGGCTGGTTATGATAGCCGCTTTATATAGAACTTCTCCCACTTAGTAGCGCTGTTTATGGGTTTGAGTAAGAAGAGTGTGATGTTAATTTGCTCAGAAGCTTGTGAGGTATCCATTATGGAGTTGAAGGGTAGGTTGAAATCAACACCAGTACTGATACTTCCAGAGCAAGGGAAGAGCTGTACAGTTTATTGTGATGCATCAGGTATTGGGCTGGGAGTAGTGATGATGCAGGGCGATTGAGTAGTTTTATATGGGTCTCAGCAGTTAAGGCCACATGAGAGGAATTACCCGATACATGATCTCGAGTTTTCTGCAGTTGTTCATGCATTACGCTACTGGAGACATTATCTCTTGGGAGAGAATTTTGTGGTGTTCACGGACCACAAAAGTCTCAAATATATATTTACCCAGCGTGACTTGAATCTAAGACAGTGAAGGTGGGTTGAATACCATCAGTCCTTCGACTTTGAGCTTGCCTATATACCTGGTAAGGGTAATGTAGTTGCGGATGCACTGAGTAGGAGAACTCAGTTACAGGCAGTGCAGGAGCCAGTGGTGAGTGGAAGCTTATGGATTTGTTCTATAAGATGCATTTGGAGGTGCATGATAGTGAGGGGAGAGCCTATCTTTCTTCCTTAGCTGTGAATTCTACCCTCCTGGATAGAGTTAGGATGAGTCAACTATCAGATTCGGAAGGCCTAGTTCTACGGGAGTCAGTGGAAAGTGAGGACCGTCCTCCCGGTTAGATGATAGATGACGATGAGGTACTATGTGTCCATGGATGAGTGTGGGTTCCAGGGGATATACGTGAAGATCTGATGCAATAGTTTCATGCTTCATCTTGGGCAGTGCATCCCGGAGTTACCAAAATGTACAGTGACTTGAGACGTCAGTACTTGTGGCCGGTTATGAAGCGGGAAGTAGATGGTTTTGTTGCAAGATTTTCCACCTATCAGTAGGTGAAGGTGGATCATCAGAGGGCATCCGGACTGTTAGAGCATTTACCCATTCTGGAGTGGAAATGGGATGATGTCACGATGGACTTCGTGACCAGGTTTCCAAGGTCACCTCGAGGCAGTGATGTCGTGTGGGTTGTTGTGGACAGACTTACGAAGGTATCTCACTTTTTGTCGATCAATGAGACCTTTGGTGTTGACGATCTCAGAAAGTTGTATATCCAAGAGGTGGAACGTCTTTATGGGGTCCCTCGTTCTATTGTTTTAGATAGGGATGCCCGTTTTACGTCTCTTTTCTGGCTGAGTTTTCAGAGGGCACTGGGTACACAGGTGCTTCTGAGCATAACTTACCACCCTCAGACCAATGGCCAGTCAGAGCGTATGATATAGGTGCTAGAGGAAATGTTGTGTGTATACGTCCTAGAATTTGGGGGCTCTTGGGAGAAGCACATACCCCTGGTTGATTTTGCATACAATAATAGTTTTCAGGAAACTTTTGAGATGGCACCTTATGAGTATTTATATGGTAGGACATGTCGATCACCCCTGTGCTGGTTGGAGGTAGGTGATACAGCTTTACTGGGACCATGTCTCGTGTAGGAGACTTCAGAGCAGGTCCAGTTGATTCAGAAGCGGATGACTACTACACAGTCTCGTCAGAAATCTTATTCCAATCGCCACAGACGACCCTTGGAGTTCGTGGTCAGGAATCATATTTTCTTGCGTGTTTCACTGATGTTGGGACACAGGTGGATTAGGAGATAGGGTAAACTTTCACAGAGGTATGTGGGGCCATTTGAGATTCTGGAGAGAGTCGGGCCGGTTGCCTATCGGTTGCAGTTACCACATAGGTACCAGGCCATTCATGTCATCTTCCATGTATCTCAACTGTGCTATTATCACTCAGACCCATCTCACATCTTTTAGCCCGAGGAGGTTGAGTTTTAGGCCAATGCATCCTTTGAGTAGCATCTGATTTGTATTGTTGATAGAAGCACAAAGGTTCTTTGAGGCTGGTCAGTTCCTCTCGTATGGGTGATAATGGAAGCATGGACGAGTGCAGGACAAAACCTGGGAGTGGGAGACCGATGTATGTGCTCAGTGGTCAGAGTTGTTCTGAGCTTTATCTTTACCACCCTTGGGAGGGAAATCTGGGGACAAATTTCTTTAAGGGGAGAAGTTTGTAAGAACCCAAATCTTATTCTTGAGGTATGAGTTTCTTCTTTTACTCTTTCCTTAAGTATTTTTGATAAAATATGGAAAATGGGGAAAATCCCAAATTTTGTGGGTACACACCATGTACTTTTCCACACGTCGTGTACTTTGACCGTATGGGATGAGTACACAGGGCGTGTAGGCCTGTCAGCAATGAAGGATGTAAAAACTGACTACACACCGTGTACTTGGTATTTACACACCATGTAATCAGTCGGAAGGTGAATAGTAAGGCGATGGGAGTATCTGCCAGCGGAGCGACAGTACACACAGTGTATTCATAAATACACACCGTGTACTCATGTTGATAAATGAACAGTGTGGCGGTGAAATGTAGCCGCCAAAGGAACAGTTAAAAAATGAAAAGTGCACGCTGCGTACTTGAGAGTACACACCGTGTAGTTTGTTTTTTCACATAAAATGGGTAGTATCCTCCTCATTTGGTAGAGGAGGTAGTTGACATGTTTGGAGCACCGGGAGAGAATGCTGGAGCTTAGAGGAGCTCCCAACCGCACACCAGAACTCAGATTCCTTCATAGATGGTCTTGATTGAACCGCACGGGTGAGTTCTTCAATATTCTTGAACCCTTCCTTACAATTATTTCCTGAGGGGAAGTTATTTGAGTTTGAATGAGTAGTTTTTATTCCCAGATCTACACCGTTCTCAGGTGTTTCGGGAGGCGCTGTTAAAATATATTGATCAGAGGAGATCAAGGTAGGTGGTCTGATGTTTAATTCCAACTACTAAGTGTTTTTGTGTACCATTGTGCTACGCATCCATGTTTGGGGTGTCATATGGCTGAGGCCTTGATTAATTATGATATCTAGAATTGCATAGATAATCTGATAATAATTATAAACTGGTGTTTGTGATCATTTCTTGGATCTAGGGCCACCCCATGGGTGCGTTTCCCTTGTTTAGTCATTTGGCCAGGATACCCGAGGGTATGCCGTGATTTAACATGCTTTGATTTTTCTTTAGAGAAACAGTATGTAATTTCTTACTTATGTATTGGGATCGGCCTAGTTTCTTGTTTAGACCGAGGGTAGTGTTTCTCATGTCTGAGGGAAGGTGTTTTGTTTAGCCTGAGGGCAACTTTTCTTATGCTTGTGGGTAGTCGATTCTGTGGTTGGGGGCATTATCGCTTATGCCTGAGGTAAATATTCGTTTTGCATGTGGGAAATAATGTGAGGGTAAGGTTTTTAATGTCTGAGGACTCTGTTTAATTTTCATATTCACTATGGTGTTTTCACATGTTATATCTGCCAAGATAAAGCACAAACTTGTTATTGTTTTACCTTGTACTTGTTAGATAGCTTGTTTTGGTTTTTACTGAGGCACCATATAAAAGATTGTTGGCTGAGGCTGAGTCTCAAGAACTTATAATTCAATTATATTGAATTGTTAAATAATAATTAAATAGAAATGGAAATGGTAGGAGTAACTGCTTTTGAGTACTTCTTAGTTTACTACATTTTCATTATTACACACTGTTGTTGTACATTTTCACTGACAGTTGGGCAAGGGCCTTTGGTGGTTACCTATTGGGATTTATTTCTCACACCCTTTTTGGGTCATTTCTTGGTCCCAAATATATTATATTGTTGTAGGTGTGGATTAGGGAAAGGGTCCATATACAAGTACTTGATTGTTGCAGAGGAGTAGGAGAGCATGGGACCGAGCTTAGGCATGCGATGCTGCTGAGTTCCTATTGTGCTATTTTATTTTTCTTTGCTGTATTTTTCCCTTGTATTGTATTGTTTCAAATTGCATTGTATCCTATTTTGGCTACTTTTTTATAATTAGGGACATATTGCATCATTATATATGACTATTGGTCTTTTCTTTACTTCAGTACTCTGTCTATTTCAACATTGGTATTGTTTACTACTTCCGCTTTTGTATGCTTGTATTAGTTCCTCTACGTTACACTTTGACAAATGAGGGAATAGTTTCCCCACTATCAGACCTAGCCCCTCACTGCTAGTCGAAAGCCTCTGGAATTTGGGAAAATGTGCTTGAGGTCATGTGACTAACCGGGTTCGGGGCACCCGTTGAGAGGCACTTGGATCTGGAAAATTACAAAGTGGTATCAAAGGAATTATTTTCTTCTTGACTTATTGTTTGGATCCTGTAGTCAGGGATAGGATGGAATAGGTACTTGGTAATAAGCTGTTCCTGGGAGTAGCTAACCCGTGTACAGGGAAAAACCAATTTACCCCGTGTTGCAATTTTTATGATTTTACAATTTTACAATTGATTTGATTTTCACCATTGGGTGACGCAATTGTTGTGTGTTATTTATATTTTAAATTTGCCTTCTATTTAGTTGAAACCTGATGAGATGAGGGTATTCCATCTCATGTATCATTTAGTCACATGTTAGAATCACATGCCATGCATAGTTTCCATGCCATATAGGTGCATTAGAAATTTCATGTTGTTGTGATAGATGTTGTACTATAAAATGCTTGTTGTTGTGATAGATTACTTGATAAATACCTGCTACTTGATAGGGTATTGTTATGTAAGGTTTTGTGAATGAACTCCAAACTTTTTTTTGAGGAGTATGGGCCCTCATCAACCGGAATTTGGTGGATCATTGACTTGTTTACCTTGTTATAACACATATAAAATTCCAAGATTTGATTCACGGGGAGTATGGGACCTCAAGGATTGGAATTTGGAACTTAGGTGTTGGTTTTAGTGTTTTTCTGGGCTCCAGAGTAGTTTCTAAGGCTTACTGTCCAGAAAACCTAGAATACACGCCATGTAGTTTTGACTACACGCCATGTACTCTTATGTTCGAGAAGAAAAGAAATCTTTTTAATTACATGCTGTGTACCCTAAGTACACACCGTGTAGTCTCTAACTATGTCATAGGCCGTGTGGTCTAAGACACAGGATGAGTAAGTTCTATAGGGAACACGTCATGTACTGGTTGTACACGCCATGCTTGTTGACCATGTGTCATCCATGTAACTAACAACACGGGCGTAGAAATCTTCATTTATACATGTCGTGTCAATGTCGAACACGCCGTGTAGTGTAAACTGGGAATCCGGCCATGTAACTAACAACACGGGTCAGTGTAATCCTCTCTTTTACACGTCTTGTCTATATGAAACACGCCGTGTAGTGTGATTCATGTGTCCGGCCATGTCTCTAATAGCATGGGTCGATGTAGCTCGTCTAGTATATGTTGTGTACCTGAGGGACATGCCGTGTAGTCTTGACCGGTGAAAGACCGCGTGGACTTGGTCGTGTGGCTGGGGAAACAGGGTGGTGTACACGCCATGTGTGGGTGTAACACGTCGTGTAGTGTCATCCGAGTAGTCAGTCATGTCACTAACAACACGGGCAGTTGGAATCTAAGTAGTACACACCGTGTCTATCTGAAACATGTCGTGTATTCTAAGCTATGTATCGGGCCATGTAATGGACAACACAGGCCAGTGAACCTCATCCAGTACACACCATGTAGATCTTATACATGTCGTGTAGTCTCGTTTAAAATAGAGCTGTGTGGTGAAGTTGTGTAGAAGGACTTGGGTAGGGGAAGAAAATTCAAGTACACGTTGTGTGTGTGTACAAAACGCTGTGTGTTTAGGGTGTTACATGACCATTTTTGGCAGAAGTACATGCCCATGTGAGATAATTAAGGGAACATGCTGTGTAGTTATTATATACTCAGTATAGTCTTGTTTTGTTAAAACTTTAATGTTTTCTTTCTCATGTTCCCTTCTTACACTCCTTGTTTTTAGTACTTGATGATCTTAATCTAAGGCGTGTGTTTGACCTTGTAGATTCATGTCACCGAGACGACCTAGAGTTGTTCTCTAGGAGATTAGAAACGAGTATACTCCATAGACGGTAGGTCACGGGCTACCGATGGATCCTCCAGCAGATCTAGATGCAGCGCTAGCCGTTATACCAGACACAGGCGTGGATGCACAGTTCCGTGAAGGGTTCATGCGGTTTATGCAGACCTTCCAAGGAGCACCACCGGCTGCCACATCTATGGCAGAGCTGACTCGTATATTCCAACAGTAGCATCCTCTTATGTTTTCAGTGGATGGTGGACCACAGGCTGCGGAGTCTTGGCTGGGTTCTATGCAGACTATCTTCGAGCATCTAGAGATGTCTCTAGGGAAGAGGGTCAAGCTTGCTACATACATGCTGCATGATTCCTCCAAGAGGTGGTGGGATGTTACCACCCAGACTGATCATCACAGGGACATGGCGTGGAAATATTTTCAGGCAGTCTTATATGATTTTTTCTTTCCAGAGACGTTGAGGGATGATAGAGCTCGAGAGTTCATAAATCTGTAGTAGGATGCTATATCAGTGATGGATTATTTTGACTGCTTCACCGATCTATAGCGCTTCGCACCTGTTCTGGTGGGTGATGAGACGTTTAGGGATTGACATTTTAAGGATGGTCTTTGATATGACATCCAAGAGATGTTGAATGTTTTCAGGTTGCCTATAGTGCATGCTATTGTTAACCAGGCACTGATTACTGAGCAGAACATACGGGAAGCAAGTGGTGCAGGCCAGGGCAGTTCAGCACCAGTTTCTGGTACTATTTCTACCAGTAAGAAGAAGAGGTAGATAGATTTCTCTCACAGTGGCAGTACTAGCCAGAATGACTCTTTAGGTGGCTAGGTGAGGTTCTACCAGTGCGGTAAAGAGGGGAACAAGAGACCTCAGTGTCCATGTGACCTAGTGGAGTACCGATCTTGCGGAAAGATGGGTCATCTACAACACTTTTGCAGGGAATTTCCACCAGTGGATAGTGATAGGGGTTCTGTATAGACTCCGTATGTAGGAGCAGGGCCAACAACTTCTTACTAGTTGGGTAAATGGGATATGTCGGGACGTACAGGCTGAGGTGGTGGTCATGGCCATGGTAGCCAGACACCAAGATCTCAGAGACAGCAGGGCAGGTCAGCATAAGGTAGCTAGGCTGTGTTGTAGGGCCGCGACATTGGGCAGGCATATGCAGTGCAATAGACCCAACAAAAGCAGGATCCTAGACCTTCCATTATCAGAGGTACTATTCTAGTTGTTTCTGTTTTGTCTTCAGTACTTTTCAATACTAGTGCTACACATAGCTTTATATATGTTCCCATTGTGGAGAGCCTTGGGCTCTGCGTTTCTTCTTCTTTTGATGTTATGACGCTAGACAATCCATTGGGGATTATAAATATTAATGTGCGTCAGTACAGGGAGTTCCCCCTAAAGGTTAGTGGGTGTAACTTTCTATGGGACCTCTATGTATTAGAGATGATGAGCTATGAAATCATTCTCGGGATGGACTGGTTGGTACCCTTTCTAGCCTTTGAAGATTTTTATCATTGCAGGGTGAGTTTCACGTCACCAGAGGGTGAAGAGTTTCTATACAAGGGTGAATGGGATGTTCAGGTGAGCCGAGCTAGACCCGAGCATCATGGGCGAGGTGGAGTGACAGCCCAGATTACGCGTTTATATCTGGATGAACAGGGAATTTTTCAGAAGGATTTCCCTCCAGTAGTTGATCGTTATAGGGATTTCTCCCCGGATGACTTTTTAAGTCTTCCTCCATAGCGTGAGGTGGATTTCTCTATTGAGCTAGTCCCAGGAGCAGTACCAGTGTCCATTCCTCCTTATAGGATGGCTACAACAGAGTTACAGTAGCTTAAGAGGCAGTTGGAGGAGTTGAAATCAAAGGGTTTCATCTGATCCAGTACTTCTCCTTGGGGTTCGCTTGTCCTGTTTGCGAAGAAGGCGGATGGTACCCTCAGACTTTGTGTGGATTATCAGAAGCTGAACCAATTGATGGTCAAGAACCGATATCCCTTGCCAAGGATTGATGATCTTTTTGATCAACTTCGAGGAGCACGAGTGTTATCTAAGATTGACTTGAGATCCAGATATCATCAGTTACACGTTAGACCATCAGATACACCTCTTACAGCTTTTTGGAGGAGATATGGTCTATACGAGTACTTGGTCATTCCATTAGGACTCACAAACGCACCACAGTTTTCATGGATCTTATGAATCGTGTGTTCCATCCATATCTAGATTCTTTTGTGGTAGTATTCGTGGACGATATCTTGGTGTACTCTCACACTCTACATGACCATGCTACCCATCTTGAGATCATACTGAGTACACTGAGAGATAATCATTTATATGATAAGATCTCAAAGTGCCACTTTTGGATGGACCAGATTCACTTCTTGGGTCATATCTTCTCAGAGGCAGGAGTTGTGGTAGACCCAGAGAAAGTGAGAGTAGTAGTTTCTTGGGATTATCCTAAGAACGTGTTTTAGATACGAAGTTTCTTAGGGCTGGCTATTTACTACAGGCACTTTATACAGGACTTCTCCCACTTAGAAGCGCAATTGACGGGTTTGACTAAGAAGCGTGTGAAGTTCATTTGGTCAAAAGCTTGCGAGACAGCCTTTCAGGATCTGAAGGGAAGGTTAACATCAGCAATAGTCCTGATACTTCCATAGGAAGGGAAGAGCTATACAGTTTACTATGATGCATCAGGCATTGGGCTGGGAGCAGTGTTGATGTAGGGAAATCGAGTAGTTGCGTACGAGTCTCGGCAGTTGAGGCCACATGTACTAGTGCAGAAAACATTTTTTAAGGCGGTTATTTTTTATTTTTACGTCGTATTTTGGCCAACATTATTACAGGAGATGTTATAAACATTGTTTTTTACGTCGTTTATTTTACAACCGACGTAAAAAACACAAATCCGAAGCATTTTTCACGTCGGTTGATAAAAACCCGACATGGAAAATGCTTCAGAGTTGTGGTTTATTATGTCAGTTATTTAATAACTGACATGGTATATACCCTTTCACGTCAGTTATTATATAACCGACATCGTAATTCAGTCCTCCTAAGCGTTTATCATGTCAGTTATAAAAATAACCGATGTGATAAACTTGTCTGCCAAGAGGTTTCCAACGTCGGTTATATAATAACCGACGTGAAAACATATCTACGACATTGGTTATTTTATAATCGACGTAAAAAACTATCCATTTTCATTTATTAAATTAGTTATGAAATAACCAACATAAATGACATTTCCTATGAATTTATTACATCAGTTTCCAAATAACTGACGTTAAAACTAATCCCAATGCATTTTTTAGGTGGGTTATGAAATAACCGATGTAAAAAACAATTTTTTTAAAATAAAACCAATCAGTCACTGCTATGCTCAGCCAAAATACCTAAAATAGACCAAAAGGTTACAAAAAACAGACCAAAAACAGACCAGAACCCCCCCCCCCCCAACCCCACTGGACAACCCCCACCACCGATCAACCACTACTATGGCCTACCAAAAGACCTGAAACAGACCAAAAACAGACTATAACCCCCCACCCCACTGTAAATCCCCCACCAAACCCCTGGACACCAACCCCACTGGACATCCCCAGACCAAAAACAGACCAAAACCTGACCAGAACCCCCCCACCCCACTGGACAGCCCCTATCACACCCCTGGACACCCCCACACCCCTGAACTTCCCCCACCCCCTAGAAAGCCCCCCACACCTTTGGACACCCCCACCCCCTGGACACCCCCTGGACAACACTCCCACACCCCTGGAAAGCCCTCCCACACCCCTAGAAACCCCCACCCTCCTGGACACCCCCACCCCACCGAACAACACTCCCCTGGACAGCCCTCCCACACCCCTAGAACCCCCCACCCCACTGGACTGCCCCCACACCCCTGGACACCCCCTGGACATCCCCCCACTCACCTGGGCATCCCTCCCACCCTCTTGGACACTCTCCACCCTCCCACCCCACTGGACAGCCCCCACCAAACCCCTGGACACCCCCACCTCACTGGACACCCCTAGACCAAAAACAGACCAAAACTAGATGAGAACCTTCCCTCCCCCACCCCACTGGATAGCCCCCACCACATCCCTAGACACCCCCACACCCCTGGACTACCCTCACCCCTTGGACAGCTGGTGTTGTTAGAGGAGGCTCCGCCATCCCTCGGGGGGATGAACGCCGTTGGAAGGTACTCATCACTCTCACATGCGAAGCTTGAGCTCTCAAAATGTTTCACCAATGCTTTCTTCCCATATAAACATCATTCACTCTATCACTTTAATGCAAGTGTAACCAGGGGAAAATGTCGTCATGTGTGACTAAAATACCTGGATCTTGGCGGTGGAAATCTCCCGGATCTTGCGAGACCGGAAATGATGCTCCCAAGGCTTCCCATGAGATGCCTGAAATGATGTTAACAAAAATCCCAACGGTGGGAAGAGGGCGTTGGTTCAGTTGGTGGAGAGGGACGCGGAGAAGATGAATGCGATGATCCGAAATATACCCAACAAGTACACTTAAGTGATTATTTAGTTTCACAAATTAGATGATTGAACAAATATAGGGATGTTTGTGTGTTTTTTTGGTGAAAGAAGGGATATTCTAGTAATGTTCATGGACCAACATTGCATGTAAGAGACCAAAAAAACACACAAACAACCCTATATTTGTTCAAGAATCTAATTTGGGAAACTAAACAGTCACTTACATGTACTTATTGGGTATATTTCGGATCATCGTAGTCGTCTTCTCCGCGTCCCTCTCCACCAACTGAATCGGCACCCTCTTCCCACCACTAGGCTTTTTGTTAACGTCATTTCAGGCGTCTCATGGGCAGCCTTGGGAGCATCATTTCCAGTCCCACAAGATCCGGGAGATTGCCACCACCAAGATCTAGTTATTTTAGTCACACATGATGGCATTTCCCCTGGTTATACTAGCATCAAAGTTATAGAATGAATTATGTTTACAGGGGAAGAAAGCATTGGTGAAACATTTTGAGAGCTCAAGCTTTGCATGTTAGAGTGATGAGTACCTTACAATGTCGTTTATCCCCCTGAGGGATGGTGGTGCACCCTCTCCCAACCCCTGGACTGCCCCCCCCCCATCCCCGTGGACACCCTGGACACCCCCACCCCACTAGACAGCCCTCCCACACCTCTGGAAACCCCCCTCACCCCACAGGACACCTCCACACCCCTGGACACCCCCTGGACAACCCCCCACTCCCCTGGACAGCCCTCCCACCCTCCTGGAAATGCTCCCACCCCTGGACTTCCCCCCACTCTCATGGACACCTAGGACACCCCTCCACCCCACCAGACAACCCTCCCACACCCCTGGATACCCCCCACCCCACTGGACACCCCCACACCCTTGGAACCCCTCCCCTTAGGCCAGAATCCATACCAGGAAAACCATCATAAGTAGACCAAAACAAGAAGTAGATAAAAATTAAACATTCACATATATAACATTAAAAACTTACAATGTCAACTTAAAAAAACTAAATACAACCTAAATGAATACCAAATACACAATTACAATGACAATATTCAAAATTACATTTTACACTACAAACAACTAAAATTCAATCAAACCTGTAAAATAATTTGACCATTCCACTTGTAAGTGTTTGACGCCTTGAGCACTATAGGCTTGAGGGTCATCAAATAGCTACAAATTAAAAGGATAGTAGTTAACATGTATAATGAATAAATTAAATGGAATATTATAGAAAATTTTAAAAGTAAATCTTACCATGTCAAAGTTCACAACTATTCCAGTTGTTATTATTTCATACATAAATCTTAACATATAATATCTGCATTTGATGACACCTTGTTGTTCATGACAATTCTGTTTGAATGAGTGTAAATTCAATATATTATTTTTATGTAATAAATCAAAAAGTACAAATTATAAATGGATATTTACCTTTACATTTACATATTTGATCTTTGCACTCCTTTTCTTTGTGTTTTTTAGAAAGTAGACCCATTCCATGTTATAAAATAATAATAATGGGATAAATATAAAATTCATTATAATATATACAACTATTGAGAAACTGAAACTTAATTTTCCAACATTTTCTTAAAACTTTCTCACACATCACCATGGACAGAGCATATCCAATAAAGTGTTTTCTCCCTTGGGAAAAAAACTCCTAACATCCAATGATCACTGATAAAAGAAAATTTAAGGTTAGTGGTTTTTTATTTTAAAAGATAATGAACTCTTTGAGAGAGATTTGTTTCATACCTCTCACAAAAATGAATCATCCAACATTGTGTGACTATATTCTGTTCAAGTCTTTAAGCAATATAAATCATTCTTTGTTTCTCATCCAATGTACGTGCTTTAGGGGAAATCAAATGTGAGTCCATGAATCCATATACATTTGTCCACTCATTCTTCTCACAAATGTTATAAAGATACCTAATACAAAACAGACATAAGTATACATTTTAATAAATATAATGCATGGAAAAGGTGTTAAGACTTACATGGAAAAAAATTTCACCACGTTGATGCCCAAATTATCTCCAGTAACAAGCTCCATGATATCAGTTTTCAAAATCCCCATAGTTATTTCACATCCACAAACATGAGATTCCTTTGGAAACTCATAATGATCCACCAATAAATTTGAATATCTTGACAATCTATCAAGACTACTAGAATCTATATCTGATGTCATAGCCATTTGTCTTTGTTGTTGTCTATAAAATATTTCTTTACCTTTGAATTATTCCTATAAAAATAAATAGAAAAATATATTAGTTTTCAAATGATAAAACAACTTTAATAAAAAAAATAAAATAGAAGATATAATATACATACCTCTATGGTAATGAGTCGCAGAAGTCTGGATGGCCAAATTAAAAAATGGCCGATACTATGTCCAACTGTCATCACCTAATCTGTAGGTAATGGTACTCAAGCTGATCTATCTATAATATCCTGTACAATGACCCTATGATTCTCTACCTCTAATTTTTGATGATGAAATGTATCTTTTATACAATATACCAACCCATATGAAACTATATGATGTTGAGGATCATCAACATACAACTCGCAATATGTAGGAAGCTGCAGCAGAGGAGTAGGATAAAAAATGGGGTCCGCAGGCTGAGGTGGGGGAGTGGGAGCTACTGGTAGAGGTGGAGGATAAATGATGGGGTCTGCAGGGGGAGGTGGAGGAGTGGGAGTTACAGTCTGAAATTGTCTTTGCATGTCTGCAAACATAGACTGTACCGACACTCTAATATTTTCCTCCATCGACTCATTAATATTATGAACTTTAGCCTCCAAGGATTCTATTTTTTTTTATAAACACCCTCAACATAAGAAGTTGAATAACATGGAAACACTTTTCTTACTGATACACCTGCCAGATATCCTCATACATGACCAGGATGTTCGGGCTTTCCCGATACTGCAGATAAAATATCTTTCCTCCCAGCAGCTGTAAATACCCCCTGTGAGCTCTTCTCCTCAAAAGAATCCTGTATTAATTAATTGAAAATTTCTATAATGATTGAAATTATATGAAGAAAATAGTTAACTTAAATAAATAAAATAGATATCTTACAATCCTCTCATCTACGATTCCCGAATCTTCTGAAAGATATTTCCCTTTTTTCTCATCCGAGCTCTCTTCCATTTTTCATGTCTAGATGGAGGGGATGGAGGGGCCACCTCTCCAGAGCTTGAAGACTCAGCTCTTAGTTTTTGTAATTTTTTAGCCATCATTTGTTCTTCCAATAATATATACCCTCCCTGAGATAAACTATGAGGGTATACATTTTTAGATTGGATCTTCTGATGATATTTCCTTGTTTTCTGTAAATTAAGAATAAGAAATAATTAAAAAAACATTAATTATATCATTTATATAAGAAATCTTATAAAAGTTTACATTGCCCTTACCAAAAATGAATCTTTTCTTCTACTTTCAACAAACTGTATCCATGTATATTCATCTATGAATGGATATATATGACATGGATTTTCATGACTCCTATGACCAAAAATGAAATCAGATGAGAGGGTTGATTTGAAATCCATCCATCTCATAGCAGCCATCGATAAGCATTTCTTCCTGACTCCTCCAGTGTCAGGAATATCAAATGTCATCTGATAAAGAAGAGGTTAAACATATTATATATACTAGAAACATTTAAATAATAGGCAAACAATAGAAAAATATCTTACCAAAATCGTCTCCCACAACTGAGAGATTATCGCTTTGTCCACACTTCTCCAGTCATCATACAAAATTCTTACTTTTCTCTTACCCCGAGTTAATACAAAACTCTTAAAATCTTTTGCATTTGGACCTCTAGGAATATCATCCTCATCAAAATCAATGAGTATCCTCTGATCCTGCGTACTGGTAAGTGATAATTTTGGTAAATGTGTGCACCTACTTTTATCAACTCTTGAACTCTTTGTCGTAATGGGATCACATGAGGAAGATTAGGGAACATCAAGAGGGGCATGTGAATGTTCCTCCCCAGAGGTATGACCAATATGATCATCTTCAGAATCATGTGGTTAATCAAATGATTGATCTATCATTATCCTTCAAATAAAAAAAACAAACATTAGTTCACAAATATATAAATTCAAATATTATAATACTAATGTAAATAGAAAATATAAAATTGTACTAAGTTACGTAATAGTAAACATGGTTAATATGGTAAGCATGTTAAACAATGGTAAAGATGATAAAGATGGTAAATATGGTAAACATGGTAAACATGGTAAACTTGGTAAACATGGTAAACATGGTAAAGTAATTGTCATTGAACAGAAATAATAGATATATAATTTATGTAATGGTAAACATGATAAAGTAAACTAAACAAAATTAAAACAAACAAAAACTGATACTTATTTGTTTTAATAAAGAAAAAACTTACAATATCTAACATTTTATGAAAATAATAAATGTAAACAAGAAATAAAAAAATGTTACCTATAATTTTAGGAATGTGCCAATGGATTGTTTTCCCAAATTCCTTCATCATGATCATTATTTATGGCACAAACTATGTCTTCAATATGCTCATAATTATGTTCTGTTAATCTTTCCATGGAAGTAGGGATCTCACATAAATCAACATCTTCATCAAGTTCATCCTCACCAACATATTGTTTTTTCCCTTATAAAACAATAGCCCACTACATATTTGATTGATCTACTACATAGAAAATTTATTTTTCATGTGTTTCCATTATAAAAGAATCAGTTGTGTCTTCCATTCTATTCAGATTAATAACTTTCATTCCAAATTCATCGTGTCTGACATTGTTGTTACTAATAAACCATTTACAGTTAAAAACAGGAACTTTAATTTTAAAGTAATAAACCCCCCATATTTCTTCAATCACTCCATAATATTCACTTGATGCAGAAATTGGGTTTTTTTCTTTAGCACTCAAAAAATGCATTACTTCTTCAAACACCAATACACCACTATTCTGAACTGCACTTCTGTTGTCCTGAGCTTTTGTATGAAATTTATAGCCATTAATGTCATAATTGGACCATGTTATCACATTTAAACATGTACCACCCACTACCCATTTTAATGTCTCTGATACATCTAATATACCAAGCAATGTCTTTTTAAACCATGAAAAAAATGTTTTGTTGTGCTCATTCAAAATCCACATTTCTTTCTTCTTTGGATAACATTGTTTCAACTCATTAATATGCAATGTGATATACAGTTGAGCATCAGTTATGTTATTCAAGATGTATAATTATAACTTATTCATCTGTTTAGCTGACAAAAATTTGAATTTCAAGCCACGAATCCCCTTTCCCTCATTATTAACTCGTTCATGGCAAGATGGAGGCAAACCTATGTGCTGCGTCATATCCAAGTAGCTCATACAAAAATCTGCAACCTCCCCAGAAATGTACTTTTCAATAATGGAGGCTTCAGGTCGATATGGATTCTTAACATACCCCTTCAATATTTTCATATACCTTTCAAAAGGATACATCCAAAATAGATATACAGGTTCACAAAGCTTTATTTCTCGAACCAAATGAATCATTAAATGCACCATTATATCAAAAAAAGTTGGAGGAAAATACATTTCCAATTGACAAAGTATAGAAATTACATCCTTTTCCAAAATGTTTAAAGCATTCACATCAATCACATTATTACAAATTTAATTGAAAAAATAACACAACTTCATTATAGTCTTTCTAACACAGATGGGAAATATTCCATGCAAAGAAACTGGTAGAAGTTGTTGCATCATGACGTGACAATCATGAGATTTCATACCTATCAACGTCAAGTCCTTCAATGAGACAAATTTTTTTACATTTTCAGAATAACCTTGAGGCACTTTTATATCATGAAGACACTGTCAAAATCTAATTTTCTCCATCTTGGATAATGTATGACAAGTCAGTGGAAGAAATTTTCATCTTCCATTAGGAGTGGGAGCTAACTCCAAACGTATTACCATTGATAGTAAGTCTAATCTTGCATTCAACCCATCTTTTGTCTTTCCTTTAATATCTAACAATGTTCCAATAAAACTATCACAGATATTCTTCTCCACATGTATGACATCAATATTATGTTTAACTTCATGATATCTCCAATATGGTAGCTCAAAAAATATTGACCTTTTCTTCCAAATATGTCTATCATTACCAGATTTCTATGTCTTTACCAATGTCACACAAAGGTTTTCCACCATCTCAAAATACAGATCAGGGGATAAAGGTTTTAGAGAAATATAAAATTCTTGTGAGCCATTTAATTCATTTTTTAGTCTTCTATATGAGTGATCCATAGGCAAAAACTTTCGATGACCCATGTACACTGTTTTCCTCCCATGATGCAATTGACAATATGAAGTCTATTGTCTACAAATTGGAAATGCTTTATGCCCTTTAACACTGTATCCAGAAAAATTTCCATATGATGGGAAGTCATTTATAGTGAACATAAGCACTGCATGCAGTTGAAAATATTTGATTTTATAAGAATAATACACCCTAATACCATCCTCTCATAAAAGTTTCAAATCATCAATCAATGGTGAGAAGAAAAATATCAATATCATTGTCGGGTTGCTTCAGACCAGATATCATTATACTCAACATGACATATTTGTGCTTCATACAAAAATTAGGAGAGAGGTTGTAAATTACCAATAAAACAGGCCATGAACTATGTGTGCTACTGAGGGTTCGGTATGGATTCATTCCATCTATGCACAACCCTAGTCTGAGATTTATAATTTCATTTACAAATGTAGGATACTGCTCATCAATTTTCTTCCATTGTGGACAATCAGCTGGATGGTGTATTCTTCCATCACATATCCGCTCATCATCATGTCATCTTAACCTTTTTTCATCATGTGAATTAACAAATAAACATTTGAAATGATGAATTATAGGAAGATACCAAAATAACTTTGAAGGAATCTTTGTAATCTCTATATCCGCCTGTGATTTTTCTTTCAGCTTATACCGCAATGTCCCACATTTAGGACACTCTGAAAGAAATTCATATTCCTTCCAATATGTCATACAATCATTTGGACAGGCATGTATTTTCTTGTATCCCAATCCCATCGGGCATAATATTTTCTTGGCCTTATAATGTGAATTTGGAAAATTGTTATCTTTTGGAAGAATGACTTTCATCAATTGTAGTAGCTCTGTAAAACTTCTTTAAATCCATACATGTTTCACCTTCAGGTGAATCAATATTAACACCATTGAAAAAACTGTAAAATCTGTACAACCAGGATACAATGGTTTTTCAGCATCACCATATAAATGCACAACTGTCGGTTCTATCTCAATTTTTTCTACTGTAATATCACGAATCATTTCTTCAATTCCATTAGAGTTACCATCTTGCGAATCATCATCATCAGTAGATATAACATTAAATCCGGTTTCACCATACCAAATCCAAGGGCTATAACTCAGATTAAAACCATGACAAATCAGATGATATTTTATCTCTCTACTTTTCAACTTCTTCATATTCAAACATTTTAGGCATGGATAGAAAAAAATTTCACTACTTGGAACATTTAGTTTAGAAAATTCCAAAAAGGCATCAACACCTTTCTCATATTCATTACTCATTTGATGTTCCGTAATCCAACTTCGAATCATTATTACCTATAACAAATATCAAAATTATACATTTTTTAAGATAAGAAAAATATATGTTTATATGAAAAATATCATAATTTGAATGTAAAATAATTTTGAAATATAAAACAAATCTATGCATATTGAAAAAAATATGCTTAAAAATGATTTTAAAAAGAAAATATAGTTATATATAACAATTTTAAATTCATCTTGGATCCTTTCTTCTTAAGGTTCACAAAGAATACATCCTGGTGCAACTGGATACCAAATTCACCCTTCTGTAAAAAAGAAATATGAAGTATAAATATTAAAATATGTATACATTCACTACTGAAAATTACACAGATCCTAATGATTTAAAACCTCTGGACAGCCCCCCCACCCCTCTAGATAGCCCCCCACCCCCTGGACAACACCCCCACCCCCCTGGACACCACCCCCACCCCCTGGACACCCCTACCCCCCTTGGACAACACCCCACCCCCTTGGACACCACCCCCACCCCCTTGGACACCACCCCCACCCCTTGGACACCACCCCCACCCCCTTGGACACCCCCTGGTCACCACCACCCACTTGGACAGCCCCCACCCCACTGGACAGCCCCCCACCCACCTGCTGGACAGCCCCCACCCCTCTAGACAGCCCCCTCCCCCACCCCTTGGACACCCCCACCCCTCTTGGACACCACCCCCACCCCCTACCCCCTTGGACACCCCCCTGGACACCCCCAAACCCTGGACACCCCCAACCCCTTGGAAACCACCCCCACCCCCTTGGACACCCCCTGGACACCACCACCCCCTTGGATATCCCCCCACCCCTCTGGACAACCCCCCACCCCCTGGACAACCCCCACCCCTCTAGACAGCCCCACCCCCTTAGACACCCCCACCCCTCCTAATTACCCTAGAACACCTTGATTACTATAAAACCATCAATTTAAGAATGACCAAACATCTTTAATAATAAAATGAATTAAGGATAAGAATAAGTGGATGAAGAAGAAAAAAATAAACAAAGAAGAAAGGAAGAATAACATCGAATAAGTAACTTATTTAAGGAAATCAAATTTCAATAGAAGGAAAGAATAAAACACCATAGCAGAGGGAATTCCATGGAATCTAAGAAAAACATGGGGCCTCCAATGGTTGATAGAAAATTAGAGAAATAGAGTAAACCTGAGAATCAAATCAAATTTAAAATAAAAACTCAGATGGAGAAAATCACAGTGTAAAGCCTATCATCATGGCACAATGGGGTTAGGATAACTGCATCTTTGAAAACCACGACATGGTCTCCCCCATAATCCATAATTTTCTCATAGTAAATGACTGGTAAAAATATATATAACCAAATAGAATCATATTGTAACACCCCTCATCTTTTCATAATGCTTGAATCCCTAAAAATCATAGTGGAAACCTCAAGACCATAAATATCCACAAATGTCCCCCTATTCAATTTGAAAGAAATCATGGCTACATTATAGCACAACACTAACCACCATGATGGAACCACCATAAATTAAACAACACTAATAAATTATAGCCTAATATCCATGAAACAATACAATCATCATGTCATAATCTCACAAACTACAATGCAATAGTCAATCCCAACTAACACTTATCCCTCACCCCCTTGGACACCACCCCCACCCCCTTGGACACCCCTTGGACACCACCACCCCCTTGGACTTCCCCCCACCCCCTAGAAACCACCCTCACCCCCTTGGACACCCCCTGGACACCACCACCCCCTTGGACAGCCTCCCCACCCCTCTGGACAGCCCCCACCCCTGGATAGCCCCCACCCCTCTAGAAATCCCCCACCCCCTTGGACACCCCCACCCCCTACCCCCTTGGAAACCCCCCTGGACACCCCCAACCCTCTAGAAAGCCTCCTCGGACAACCCCCCAAACCCTCTGGATAGGTCCCCCACCCCTTGGACCCCCCCCCCTTGGATAGCCCCACCCCCTTGGATAGCCCCCCCACCCCCTTCGACACCCCCACCCCCTTGGACTCCCCCACACACACCCCTAGACTGCCCCCCCCCCCCCCAACCTCCATGGACACCCTGGACACCCCCCAATCCTCTAGACAACCCCCAAACCCTCTGGATAGCCCCCACCCCCTTGGACAGCCCTCGCACCCCCTGGACACCACCCCCACCCCCTTTGACATCCTCTGCACCCCTTTGGACACCCCCAACCCCCTTGGACAGCTCCCACACCCCCTGGACCCCACCCCACCCCCTTTGACATCCCCTGGACACCCCCACCCCACTGTATAGCCCACCCAACCCCCCTCGACACCCCCACCCACTTGCACAGCCCCCCCCCACCCCCTTTGAAACCCCCTGTACGCGCACACACACATAATATAACACACAAAAATCGCAAACTTGCATGATATCACTTACATGGGTTTATTTTAATAGAAAAGAATTTAGCATGGTATAGATGAACACTATGAAATGTACTATGATAGCAAGAACAAAGAAAAATAACATCTCAAAAAATTTGTTTAGGGAATTACGGAAAATAAAAATTAAAAAGGAGTCGTGTGAGGCTTACTTGAGTGTTGTGAGTCGACCTGATAGATCTGATGATAATAAATATGAATAATGATGTTGGAAAAATGAGGCTAGAGGGCATGACTTCGATGAATCGTTTCTAGGTTTTCTACGCGAGAGAGACGAGTCGCAGGTCACCCAATCAAAGAAAACATAATGATTGAATACGGGGTGCGATAAATCATTTAAAATATTTATCACGTCGGTTATCTAATAACTAACATGGTAAACTATTTTTTTAATGATTATAATGTCAGTTATTTAATAACCGATGTAGAAAACAATTTATCACGTCGTTTATAAAATAACCAACGTGATATATGTCGCTTTATACCGATGTGATAAATTGTTGATATTAGCTTTATCACGTCAATTTTTTTATAACCGACGTGGTAAAGCGTTGAGCTTTACATTATCACATTGGTTATTTTATAACTGCCATGATAAAGTGCGCCGGATTCGATTTTCATGTTGGTTATACAATAACTGACGTAAAAAAGCTAATCTCCATATATTTTACGTCGGTTATAAAATAACTGAAATAAAAAATGGATCCTGATCGATATATCACGTCAGTTATTTTATAACCAACGTGATATATCGATTATTAAATATTTTCAAGTCGGTTATATAGAACTGACGTAAAAAATGCTGACGTGTTAAACATTTTTTCCACTAGTGATGAGAGGAATTAATCGACATATGATCTCGAGTTGGCTATAGTTGTTCATGCATTACGCTGCTGGAGACATTATCTCTTGGGAGAACATTTTGTGGTGTTCACAGACCACAAAATTCTCAAATATATCTTTACCCAGTGTGAATTGAATTTGAAACCGTGAATCTAGGTTGAATACCTTCAGTCCTTTGACTTTGAGCTTGCCTATACACTTGGTAAGGGTAACGCAGTTGCTGATGCACTGAGTAGGAGGACTCAGTTATAGGCAGTGTAGGAGGCTAGTGGTGAGTGACAGTTTATGGATTTGTTCTCTGAGATGCATTTAGAGGTGCACGATAGTCAGGGGCGAGCCTATATTTCTTCCTTAGCTGTGAATTCTACCCTCCTGGATAGAGTGAGGATGAGACAACTATTAGATTCAAAAGGCCTAGTTCTACAGGATTCAGTGGAAAGTGAGAACCCTCCTCCCAGTTGGACGATAGGTGATGATGAGGTACTGTGATTCCATGGATGACTGTGGGTTCTAGGGGCTATACGCGAAGAGATGATGCGAGAGTTTCATGCTTCAGCTTGGGTAGTGCATCCCAGAGTTACCAAAATGTATCGTGACTTGAGACGTCAGTACTGGTGGCCAGGTATGAAGCGGGAAGTAGCTAGTTTTGTTGCGAGATGTTCCACCTGTCAGCAGGTGAAGGTGGAGTATCAGAGGCCAGCCAGACTGTTACAGAAATCACCCATTCCATAGTGGAAATGGGATGATGTCGCGATGGACTTCATGACCGGGTTGCCGAGGTCACCTCGAGGCAGTGATGTCATGTGGGTTGTTGTGGACAGACTTACGAAGGTAGCTCACATTTTGCCGATCAAGGAGACCTTCAGTGTTGATGAGCTCAGAAATTTGTATATCCAAAGGTGGTATGTCTTCATAGGTTCCCTCGTTCTATCAATTCAGATAGGGACACCCGTTTTACATCTCATTTCTAGCAGAGTTTTCAGAGGGCACTGGGTACACAGGTGCTTCTGAGCACATCTTACCACCCTCAGACCGATGGTCAGTCAGAGCGTACGATATAGGTGTGATTAGCCACTAAATGAGGATAATATTCATTGTTAATATATATAATATTAATGTGCTTTATTATTCATAAACATCATTTTTAGTGCATTTTACACTTTGAACATCATTTCACATTATGATTGTAATTCCTTCTTAAATGCACTATTTTGTGGTACATTTTTAACATCATTTAAAGTACCCAATGATCTTGATTTTATTTTAATATTTAATTTTCAAGTTTATAATTATATTGGTAACAATTCATACTTGTGGAGTGTTGGAAGATTCACATTGGAAGACCACCAAAATGGGATTTCATGCAAACAATTCTGGAGAAGGTAGATTGGACACTAGCCCACTGATGAGAATGTGGAGACCAAAATATAGGCCCAATGAAGTCCAAATTTCTTGGGAGGCTATAAGAAATATATAGGAACAAATAATTATTAAAGATACAATGCTAATTCTACCTCCATGGTTGTTATTAAGGTGGCCCAATTTAGAGATAAAATTATGGGCCAGAATATGAGGTCTAGAAAAACAGCCCACCATTTTACACATATCGCGTAAACCACATATCCATTTGGGATGAAACTTTACATAAGGCTAGGAGGAATCCGGAAATTAATTTTATTCTTATATGGCCCACTCCAATTCTGCCATCTAGAAGGCCATTCAGACGCATCTGTTCGGTGGAGGAAAGTTGGATGCCACCTCGGGTCAAGGGTGGAAAAATCAACTCTCCCTCAACTTTCCACCAACTTATGGCCTACCAAAATTAATTGAGAAGACTTGGAATATTAAAGGCACGACCCAAGGCTTAAAATTCCTATTTAAGGCAGTGGTGGTGTAGTAATTGATCATCTTTGAGCTTTATTTCATCTTAATGTTATGCTGCCAATTTGATGTTGTAATCGCATTCCCTCAATTGTAAGTTCCTTGAATTACCTTAGCTTCTTTATAAAAGTTCTTCATCTTCTATTTTTTTATTCTTATTATTATCGCTTTGATACCATTGCCTCAAGGTGTGAACTTGTTCATACCAAACCTTGTGATATTATCACACAATGGTGGAGGGATTGTTATTTCATTTTTTTACTTCTCCAATTCCTCCCTCATGAGTCTACTTTCCACTTCCATTGAAACCATAAGATCAATGGAGGGATAACCTACTTATGGGTTGATCCAAGGGAGTATAAAGGGGATGTATTGGATGTTATTTATCACTACCTTAATCTCTAATCACTTCTTCAAAATGATATTTTTATTTGATGATTTTTAAACTTCTTCATCCTTATTGAATTTTAAGGCCACACACTTCAAGTGATAATACAAACCTTTACCTTGGAGTGATCAAAGATTTGATCCTTCAAGTGTATAGGTGATTATTATTAGGGTGTGTAGGAATTAAACCAGTGAGTGATGATTTTGTTTGATCTTCTTAAATGAACTCATATCAAATATAAGAAATTGAAATAGTTGAAAAGGGAATGCATCCAATCCACCCCAAGTGATAAACTAGGATCAACTCATACTTTAAAATTGAATTAACTTCAGTGTATTAGATTTCACTTAAACCCATATAAAATTAACCAAAGTTGGCCACTTCATAGCCAAAAACAATCCTTATAATGTACGTGTCTGTAGGTTACTTCTTAGGTCTCTGAGGATTCGACAACTCAAGATAAACTACAAGGACCATTCTACCTTCATCTCTTGGGTAAATTTGAGCGTGAATAAAATTTTGGAACCATTTATGGGGACCCAAGTAAGTCATCTAAACACCCATTCTATCCTCCCCCATTTCTTATATTCTCACCTAACATCTCTTATCTTTTCCCTTTCTCGTTTTTTTTCTTTTGGCGCATGTCCGCCTACACCCGCGATAATTCAAACAGACTAGTTAGGGTGGAAAGTCCTAGGGTTGGGGAGTCAAGTGAACCTAGGGGATTTTTTCCATTAGATCCTAAACCTCTTGATACTCTAGAGTCCAAAATTGAGCCTATTTCAATGGAAGGTCTTCAAAGAAACCAACTCATAAACCCGGGTGGAAACCAAAATGGAAACCCAAATGAGGCAGCCCCAAACTTGGGGAATGCAATCGATCAAACCATGAATGACTACCTCACACCTGCCTGGACCAATGCCCCCTCATGAATTAGACACAACTCTCTAGGAGATTCCAATTACATATTTAAACCCCATGTACTAAACCATCTTCCCACATTCCATGGAATGGAGTCTGAAATGCCTTACCTTCACATTAAGGAGTTCAATGACATTGTGGAAACCAAGTGTCCCCGACATCAACTAGAATCTGCTAATATGAGGCTGTTTCCTTTTTCTTTAAAGGATAGATCTAAAAATTGACTAAAAAATTTGAGACCATAATCCATCAACTCTTGGGACCAACTACAAAGATAATTCTACAAAAAATACTTTCCCCACCACAAAACAATTGCACTTAAAAAGATCATTCAAAACTTTTTTGAAAAAGAGAGAGAGTCATTCTTTGAAACATGGGAGAGGTTCAAAGACACTCTGAACATGGTTCCACACCATGGCTTTTCTATTCCTGAACAAGTGAGAATTTTTTATGAAGGGTTGGGTCTGGGGAACAAACAATTAATTGACATGATGTGTAATGGAACCTTTAAAAACAAAGCCCCAAATGATGCTTACGAGTATCTAGAAAGCCTTTCTGAACAAAACCAAACATGGGGAACTTCACCTTCTTCTGAAAAGACACAAAGAACTACTATAATTCATACACTTAGAGAAGAGGAAAGCCTTAGGTCTAAACTCGCAACACTCTCTAGGAAGGTTGAAGAGATAGACCTTAGTAAAGTCCATAAAATATAAACTATAGAACCTATTTGCACAATTTGTGACAAACATGACCATAAGACAGACAACCACCCAACCATTCCATCCATCAATGATGTTATTTTAGGAGGACACCCAGTGGAAGTAAATTCCTTGAACTTTCAAAATCCTCAATACCAAAACACCTTCAACCCAAGGTATAATGACCACCCAGGCATCCGCTGGAAAGATAACCAACAACCTAGACAACCACAGGGACAAAATCCTTACCCCCATCAGAACTAACAAACCCATAAACAGTTCCAAACCCAACCTATCCAATACCAACAGCCACCGGTTCATTTTCAACAAACCATCCCACCTCCAAAATATCCCATTGGGATAAACCAATCTTCTCAAGCACCAACCCAAACTATTCCACAAAGCCTACTAGAAAAACTATGCAAACAAATGGAAAGGATGAACTCGGAAGTCTCTTCCATAAAACAAGAACTTCAAACCATAAAAACTGGAATGGAAACCATGTGTAATCAGGTGGTACCATCCTCAAATTTAAGGGGAGAGTCAAGTTGCACTCAAATAACTCATGAACAACTAAAGGTTGTGACTGTTTTAAGAAGTGGTAAATTAATTGAGAAACCTGAACAACTAATTCAGAACCTATTTGAAGATTCAAACTTGGATGAAAATTCAAATGAACCACAAGATCAAACTGAGGAAACAAATAACAATGTGAAAGAAACAACTCTTCAACAAACAACCCAACAACCTGCACCATTTCCTCAATGCATAAGGGGGAAAACCAAGCCTGAATTTAGTGAGACATTGAGGGAAATATTCTCACAAGTCAAGTTGAACATTCCTATTCTCGATGCAATCCAAGCCATACCTGCCTACTCAAAGTACCTTAAGGACTTGTGAACTATTAAAAGAAAATTTTCACATAAAAACCAATTCCTTTTGGCTGCTAATGTGAGTACCACCATTAAAGGGACCATTCCTCTTAAGTTGAAAGACCCGGGTTGCCCTTACATCAATGTTGAACTAGGAGAGAGCAAAGTTGTCAAGGCCTTGTGTGACCTAGGTGCTAGTGTCAATATCATTCCCTATGTTGTGTACTGCCAGTTAGGCCTAGAAGAGCTCCAACCCACATCTGTCACACTTCAACTTGTTGATCGTAGCATTAGGGTTCCAAAGGGTATTTTAAAGGACGTTCCGGTAAAGGTTAAAAACTTCATCTACCCTGCTGACTTCATTGTCCTTGACAACCATCCAAACTTAGGAAATAAGGAACAAACCCCAATCATCCTTGGTTGTCCCTTCCTGGAAACAATCAACTCTGTTATCTGAGTCCGAAATGGGAACATTACCATCACCTTTGGGAACATGAGTCTAGACTTGAACATCTATAATGCAAACTCACAAATAGGGGATGATGAGGACATTCATGAAGTAAACATGATACAAAGCATTGATAATGAATCCATAGAACATCAAGGAATATTTTATGGATATTTAAGTTAGGATGAGATTGATTTCCTTTGTTCACATGAAGGAAGTTTATCTACTTGGCTTGAATCATTTTCAAATTGCACTTATGATGAAGTATTAGGTCCAACAATCAGTGAAACCTTTCAGGAAATCACTTTCATGGAGACCACTCCAACTTCCTTCCCTAAATCTGATCAAACCAATCTAGTAGCTGAACCTTATACATGTGGGGAATCAATCCTATCTAAAAATATAGGAAACAAAATTTATATTGATCCAATGTACCAATCTTCTGCTAAAATTCTGAACCAACCTGATCTTTAATTGATGGAACTTCCTACTGCACTCAAATATGCCTTCCTAGGGGACAATCAAACACATCCTATTGTCATTTCTTCTTCTCTTGAAGCCAATAATGAGAGGATGCTTCTTGATGTCCTTAGAAAACATAAAAAATTCATTGGTTGGACCCTGTCTGATATTCATGGGATTAGCCCACTTATTGGGATTCATAAGATTGTTCTGGAATCTGATTCAAAGCCATGTTGTCAACCTCAACAGCAACTCAATCCTAATCTCATGTAAGTAGTGAGAAAAGAACTTCTGAAATTGTTAAATGCTGGTATCATATATCCCATAGCTGAGAGTGAGTGGGTCAGCCCAATCCAAGTGGTTCCCAAGAAGGCATGAATCATAGTAATAACCAATAAGGATGGAGAGATTTTTCCAACTAGGGCGAGTAGTGGATGGAGGGTCTGCATTGACTATAGGAAGCTAAACTCATTCACCAAGAACGACCATTTCCCCTTACCATTCATTGAAAAATTCCTTGAGAGAGTAGCAGGTCATTCCTTCTACTGTTTCTTAGATGAGTACTCAGGGTACAATCAAATTGAGGTCTCCCTAGAGGATCAAGGGAAGACTACATTCACATGTCCATTCGGTACATTTTCTTTCAAACGCATGCCCTTCGGGTTATGCAATGCCCTTTGAACCTTCTAGCAATTCATGATGGGAATATTCTCAGACATGGTAGGGGATTTTCTTGAGGTCTTCATGGATGACTTCTCTTTGTTTGGGGATACATTTGAGGGATGTCTGCAGAATGTGGAGAGAGTCTTGTTAAGATGCGAAGAAAAGAATCTAGTCCTAAACTAGGAAAAATACCATTTCATGGTTAAAGAGGGACTAGTTCTAGGCCATTTAGTCTCAGGTAGGGGGATTAAAGTTGATAAAGCCAAGGTTGACATCATTTGTAACCTTCCATCACCCAAAACTATCAAGGAAGTGAGGTCTTTATTAGGACATTCTAGTTTCTATATAATATTAATCAAGGACTTTAGTTCAATCTCTTGTCCCCTTTGTTCTCTCTTAGTAAAGGATGCCCCATTTGTTTGGACAGAAAGCTATGAGGGTTCATTCTCAACCCTCAAATCCTCTCTCACCTCTCCCCCCATTATGAAATCTCTAAATTGGAACCTTCCTTTCGAACTTATGTGTGATGCTAGTGACTTTGTTGTAGGAGCTGTGTTAGGACAACATTGTGATAAAACTCCTTATGTCATTGCTTATGCAAGAAAATTCATAAATTATGCCCAAATCAACTACACCACTACTGAAAAGGAGTTACTTGCTATTGTGTTTTCCTTAGAGAAGTTTAGGTCCTACCTCTTAGGATCCCCCATCACTGTGTTCACTGACCATTCTGTACTAAAATACCTCTTCGAAAAACAAGAATCTAAGGCTAGACTGATTACGTTGGTCCTTCTCTTACAAGAATTTGACCTCACAATCAAGGATAAAAAGGGTGTTGAAAATGTTGTAGTTGATAACCTCTCTAGGATGGATTTCAAAGACAACTCAAATCACCTTTCTGTGTCTGATTCATTTCCTGATGAACACCTATACTTTGTGAGTGACTGCCCTTGGTATGCTGACATAGTCAATTTCTTAGTTACAGGAGTCATTCCAAAATTATTAGGGACTCAAGCTCAAAGTAAATTCCTTTATGATGTTAGAAACCATGTGTTTGATGATCCATACCTCTATAAGTTTTTACCTAACCAAGTCATTAGGAGGTGTGTCCCAGAATCTGAACAAGATTCCATCTTTAAATTCTATCATAGTGAGGCATGTGGAGGTCACTTTTCCTCTAAGAAAACATCTGCTAAGATTCTTCGGTGTGGTCTCTTCTGGCCCACCCTCTCAAGGTACTCCTACAAATTTTGTCAAAGCTATCCTAAGTTTAAACAAGTAGGGTCAATCACAAAAAAGAATCAAGTGTCACTCACTCCCATCTTAGTGATTGAAATCTTTGACTGTTGGGGAATCGATTTCATGGGTCCCTTCCCAAACTCTAGGGGATACCTCTACATTCTCTTAGCTATTGATTATGTCTCAAAATGGGTTAAATTCATTCCCACCAAGTCTAATGACCATCATGTTGTGATCCAATTTCTGAAAGAGCACATATTTTCTCGATTTGGAATTCCTAGGGCTATAATCAATGACCGAGGAACCCATTTCTGCAACCGTTGATTCTCGGAACTCATGTCTAAGTATGGTATTTCTCACAAGGTTTCCACTACGTACCATCCTCAAAACAATGGTCAAGATGAGTTAGAAAATAGGGAGATTAAGAATATTCTTGAAAAAACTATCAATCCTTTTAGGAAAGATTGGCCTGAGAAACTCTTGGATGTTCTTTGGGCATATTGTACAGCATACAAAAACATCCTAGGAATGTCACCATATATGTCGGTTTATGGAAAAACATGACATTTACCTGTTGAAATTGAGCATAAGGATTTTTGGGCAATTAAGAAAATAAATTATGACCTCTCATTGGTCATAACAAAAAGGAAATTAGATCTCAATTAACTTGAGGAACTAAGGATAGAGGCTTATGAAAATTCAAGGATCAATAAAGCTAGAGTTCAAGCCTACCAATCTAGGAATATCAATGTCAAACATTTTGAACTGGGAAAATGTGTGCTCTTATATAGTTCAAAACTTCATTTACACCTGGGAAAGTTAAGGTCTAGATGGTCTGGTCCTTTCATAGTGCATCATGTGTACCCCCATGGGGCAGTAGAGATTCAAAATCCCACTAGTGGTCACATTTTCATGGTCAATGGGCATAGGTTAAAACCATTCCTTGAATTATTCAATAAATAGAAAATAGAGGTTTAGTTAACTGAGCCAACCTATAAACCAGGAAAAAATTGATGGATTTAGGATCCATGTTGGGCTAACGACATTAAACAAAAGCGTTGCACGGGAGGCAACCTGTGGTTTTCAGGTCATCTTTATTTTTCAAATAGGATTAATTAATCATTTTGATATTTAAAAATAAAAAATAGACTGTTGACATGTTCTTCTATTATGAGTATGGATGAGTATGAAAGGGGAGCACCATATTCATCCATGTCACGTGGTGTTATCATTGAGTAATACCTTACCCAGAAATTTAAAAAGAAGACAATGTATCATCAGTTCATTTTATTTTTATGTGCTTGTAAGTTAAAATAAAAATACAAAAAATACACACACACACACTTATATATAATATATATATATATATATATATATATATATAAAGGATACATCATAGGTCGTGGGTCAAACCCCGTCACAACCAGCGAAGCCGTGGGGAATCGAACCCAGGATCGAAGGGAGATAAGGGCATGCGCTTACCACTAACCTACAACTTTTTGAGCTTCCTTATTCTATATTTTTTATATATATACTTATATTTTACTTTCTTTATTATATAAATATATATATATATATATAGTTTTTTTTTGTTTTTTTGTTTGTTTTTTTTTCACTAGGGAATTCTCATAGTGACATCGAGATCAAGGGATTAAAAGGGAGTATCAAGAATTTCAACTTCAACCACTAGGTGACTTCATTCCATGATCATAATTTTCAATTTCATTTTTGAACTCTCATTATCTACCTCTACCCCCTTCTAAATTTTCTTTTCTTTAAACACTGGGGATAGTGTTATTTTAAGTTGGGGGGGGGGGAGATAAAATGAAAAATGATTTTGTGTCAAAAAAATGATGAATGATTTGAAAAAAAAATGTCTGTAAATGGAAGGAAAAATTCCTTTAACTTTGAACATGGTAATACACATTGCACACTTTGAAACTGAATATCAAATAATTTAGAATGCCTCGATTCTGATTTTAATACTTGTATAATTTCATGAGGATTAATTTTGGAAAGTTTGGTTGTCCAATGTGATATTTCATTGTTTATATTTTCATCCAAAAAAAAAGATCACAATGCATGTCCTTTGGATGGTGGGGTATTAGTTTGAGTTCATGGGGTCCCTCAAATAAATAGCATAGGTTTGGTGATCATTTTAGTTTTAATATGAGTATTCAATAAAAAAATTAAATTTGTGCGTAGAGCAATGAAATGACCTAATGCGTGGCTTTCGACACTTGGGGATCGTGACTCCATAGTTGTCTAGCCCAGAGTTATTAATTTTATCTCTATTTTTGGTAAATTGATTTTGTTTTTGATTGAGTTAACTTGAGATGATTCCTGAGTATGTGGGCTTCACTTGGTTCCCTAAGGTCTTTGAGCCTGGGAGTCATCAGCAAAGTCTCACTACATGGGTTGACTCTTTTGAGTGCAATTTCAATTACCATGGAAAAATTGTAAAAACAAAAAATATATATATACAATAAAAAATTTTGAATACTCATCTTAATATTGAAATATGATTCCACCTAGTGCTTCCATCATTTCCCTCTTGAATAAAGATGAACCCCCGTGTCTAATGCGATGCACAACACATCATCACTCTTAATTGATATTAGATGAAATATGGTGATGAATTTGAACAAATGAATGGGCTTGGGATTGGGATCTGATTCTGAAAATATCTTGTATTAAAACATTTTTATGGGTTTCATGATTGTTTGTTATAAGTGTTTTGGGTCATCATTGTGTATTAAAATGTTTTTGGAAAAGGGAATTTGGATTTCATATTGTTGAGATATATTTTGCTCAGGACTAGAAAAACTCAAGTTGGGGGGTGTGATTAGCCACAAAATGAGGCTAATATTCATTTTTAATATATATAATATTCATGTGCTTTATTATTCATAAACATCATTTTTAGTGCATTTTACACTTTGAACATCATTTCACATTATGATTGTAATTCCTTCTTAAAATGCACTATTATGTGGTATATTTTTAACATCATTTAAAGTACCCAATGATCTTGATTTTATTTTAAAATTTAATTTTCAGGTTAATAATTATATTGGGAACAATTCAGAATTGTGGAGTGTTGGAAGATTCACATTGGAAGACCACCAAAATGAGATTTCATGCAAACAATTCTGGAGAAGACAGATTGGACACTAGCCCACTGATGAGAATGTGGGGCCCAACATACAGGCCCAATGAAATCCAAATTTTGTGGGAATCTAGAAGACATATATAGAAACAAATAATTCTGTAGGATCCAATGCTAATTTTTCATCTATGGTGGTTATTAAGGCGGCCCAATTTCGAGATAAAATTCTGAGCCAGAATCTGAGGCCCAGAAAAACAGCCAACAATTTTACACATATCGCGTAAACCAAATATCTATTTGGGATGAAACTTTACAGACGTATAGGAGACATCTGGAGATTAATTTTATTCTTCTATGTCCCACTCCAATTTTTCCATCTAGAAGTCCATTTAGACGTGTATGTTCGGTGGAGGAATGATGGCTGCCACCTCAGGTCAAGGATAGAAAAATCAACTCTCCCTCAACTTTCCACCAACCTATGGCCTACCACAATGAATTGAGGAGACTTGGACTATTAGAGGATCTAACCAAGGCTTCAAAATTCCTATTTAAGGCAGTGGTGGTGTAATAATTGATCATCTTTGAGCATTGTTTCATCTTAACGTTATGCTGTCAATTTGATGTTGTAATCGCATTCCCTCAATTGTAAGTTCCTTGAATTACCTTAGCTTCTTTATAAAAGTTTTTCATATTCTCCTTTTTTATTATTCTTCTTATTTCTTTGATACTGTTTCCTCAAGGTGTAAACTTGTTCATACCAAACCTTGTGATATTATCACACAACGGTGGAGTGATTGTTATTTCATTTTTTTACTTCTCCAATTACTCCCTCATGAGTCTACTTTCCACTTCCATTGAAACCATAGGATCAATGGAAGGATAACCCACTTATGGGTTGATACAAGGGAGTATTAAGGGGCTAGATTGGATGTTATTTATCACTAAATTAATCTTTAATCACTTCTTTAAAATGATATTTTTATTTGATGATTTTTAAACTTCTTCATCCTTATTGAATTTTAAGGCCACGCACTTCAAGTGCTAATATGAACCTTTACCTTGGAGTGCTCAAAGATTTGATCCTTCAAGTGAATAGGCGATTAGTATTAGGGTGTGTAGGAATTAAACCAGTGAGTGATGATTTTGTTTGATCTTCTTAAATGAACTCATCTCAAATATAAGAAATTGAAATAGTTGAAAATGGAATGCATCCAATCCACCCCAAGTGATAACCTAGGATAAACTCATACTTTAAAATTGAATTAAATTCAGTGTATTAGAGTTCACTTAAACCCATATAAAATCAACCCAAGTTGGCCAATTCATAGCCAAAAACAATCCTTAGAATGTACGTGTCTGTCGGTTACTTCTTAGGTCTCTGAGGATTAGACAACCCAAGATAAACTACAAGGACCGTTATACCTTCATCTCTTGGGTAAATTTGAGTGTGAATCAAGGTTCTAGAGGACATGTTGCGTGCATGAATTCTGGACTATGGGGGCTCTTGGGAGAAGCAAATACCTCTGGTCGAGTTTTCCTATAATAATAGTTTTCAGGAAACTTTTGAGATGGAACCTTACGAGGCTTTATATGGTAGGCCATGCTGATCACCCCTGTGCTAGTTAGAGGTAGGTGAGGTTACTTTACTGGGACCACGTCTCGTGCAGGAGACTTCAGAGCAGGTCCAGTTGATTCAGAAGTAGATGGATACTGCACAGTCTCACCAGAAATCTTAAGCTGATCGCCGCAGATGACCCTTGGAGTTAGTGGTCGAGAATCAAGTTTTCTTGCGTGTTTCACCAAGGTTGGGACACAGGCAGATTAGAAGATAGGGTAAACTTTCACCAAGGTATGTGGGGACGTTTGACATTTTGGAGAGAGTCAGGCCGGTTTCCTATCAGTTGTAGTTACCACAGAGGTACCAGGCCATGCACGACGTCTTCCATATATCTCAGCTACGTCGTTATCACTCAGACCCGTCTCAAATCTTTCAGCCCGAGGAGGTTGAGATTTAGGCTGATACATCCTTTGAGGAGCATCCGATTCGTATTGTTAATAGAAGCACAAAGGTTCTCTAAGGCCGATCAGTTCCTCTCGTATGGGTGCTATGGTAGCATGGCCAAGTATAGGACAAAACCTGTGAGTGGGAGACCGATGTATGTGCTCAGTACCCGGAGTTGATCTGAGATTTATCTTCACCACCCTTGGGAGGGAAATTTAGGGAAGATTTTATTTAAGGGGGGAAGTTTGTAGGAACCCGGTTCTTATTATTGAGGTATGAGTTTCTTCTTTTCCTCTTTACTTAAGTGTTTTTGAGAAAATAATGGAAAATGGGGGAAAATCAAAAAAAATTTGGGTACATGCTTTGTACTTTTCCACACGCCATGTACTTTGGCCATGTGGGATGAGTACACAGGGTGTGTAGGCCTGTCAGTGATGAAGGGTGTAAAAACTGACTACACGCCATGTACTTGTTATTTACACGTCGTGTAATCAGTCGGCAGGTGAACAGTAAAGCAGTGGGAGTATCCACCAATGGAGCGACAGTACACGCCGTGTATTCAGAAATACACGTCATATACTCATGTTGACAGATGAGTAGTGTGGCTGTGAAAAGTAGCCACTAGAGGAACGGTTAAAAATGAAAAGTACATGTCATGTACTTGAGAGTACATGCTGTGTAGTTTTTTTTCGCTTAAAATGGGCAGTAGCCTCCTCATTCAGCAGAGGAGGAAGTGGACACGTTTGGAGCACCGGAAGAGAAGGTAGAATCTTGGAGGAGCTTCCGACCGTACACCGAAACTTGGATTCTTTCGTTGACGGTCTCGATTGAACTGCATGGGTGAGTTCTTCACCCTTCTTGAACTCTTCCTTACAATTATTTCCGGAGGGGAAGTTATTTGAGTTTGAATGAGTAGTTTTTAATCCCATATCTACGCTGTTCTCGGGTGTTTCGGGAGGCGTCGTCCACGTATATTGATATGAGGAGATCAAGGTAGGTGGTCTGATGTTTAATTCCAACTGTTGAGTGTTTTTGTGTACCATTGTGCTACGCGCCCATGTTTGGGGTGTCGTATGGCTGAGGCCTTGATTAATTATGATATCTAGAATTGCATAGATAATCTAATGATAATTATAAACTGTTTGTTTGGGATAATTGCTTGGATCTAGGGCCACCTCATGGGTGCATTTCCCTTATTTAGCCATTTGGCCAGGATACCCGAGGGTATGCCGTGATTTAGCATGCTTTGAGTTTTTTTGAGAGAAAATGTATGTAATTGATTGCTTATGTGTTTGGCTCGGCCTGGTTTTTTGTTTAGCCTAAGGGTAGTGTTTCTCATGCCTGAGGGAAAGTGTTTTGTTTATCCTGAGGGCAACTTTTCTTATGCCTGTGGGCAGTCACTTCCGTGCTTGAGGGCATTATCTCGTATGCGTGAGGGAAATATTTGTTATGCATGTGGGCAATCACCTGAGGGTTTCGATTCTGATTACGTGAGGGTGAGGTTTTGCATGTCTGAGGACTCTGTTTACTTTTCATATTCACTGTGGTGTTTTCACATGTTATATATGCCAAGCTAAAGCACATACTTAGTATTATTTTACTTTATACTTGTTAGATAGCTTGTTGTGGTTTTTGTTGCGGCACTGTATAGGAGATTGTCGTCTAAAGCTAAGTCTCGAGAACTTATAATTCAATTATATTGAATTGTTAAATAATAATTAAATGGAAATGGAACTGGTAGGAGTAGCTACTTTTTAGTACTTCCTAATTTACTGCATTTTCATTATTACACACTACTGTTGCACATTTTCACTAACAGTTGGGCACGAGCCTTTGGTGGTTGCCTATTGGGATTTATTTCTCACACCCTGTTTGGGTCATGTCTTGGGCCAAAAAAGATTATATTTCTAGAGGTGTGGATTAGGGAAAGGGTCCCTATATAGGTATTTGATTGTTACAGAGGAGTAGGAGAGCATGGGACCGAGCTTAGGCTTGCGATGCTGCTGAGTTCCTATTGCGCTGTTTTATTTTGTTTTGTTGTATTTTTCCCTTGTATTGTATTGTTTCAGATTTCAGTGTATCCTATTTTGGCTGCTTTATTATACTTAGGGACATATTGCATCATTTTATATGATTGTTGGTATTTTCTTTACTTTAGTACTCTGTCTATTTCAGCATTGGTATTGTTTACTGCTTCTACTTTTGTATGCTTGTATTAGTTCCGCTACGTTACACTTTGACAAATGAGGGCATAGTTTCCCCACTATTAGAACTAGGCCCTCGCTGCTAGTCGGCAGCCTTTGGCATTTTGGGAAATGCACTTGAGGTCATGTGACCAACTGGGTTCGGGGCACCCGTTGAGTGGCACCTGGATCTGGGACGTTACAAAAATAAAAGGAGGAAGACCCCAAAATGGGGTCTTGGTCTCCCCTCCTTTTTTTTAAATTTGTGGAAAATATTTTTCCACACACCTTTTGTGGAAAATATTTTATAATAAAATATTATATTATAGTTTTATAATAATAAAATATTACATTTAATTTTATCTCAATAATAATTGAGATTAACATCAAATGAATGAAAAATAAACTACAACGTCGATCCGATTAAATTTTTTAAATGATCGTAGTTTGATCATTTGAAAATGAAACGATGCGCGGTCAGATCCAAAAGAACCATTTTAACACCCCGCACTTAAATTTAATGCATCTTAATTTTGTTGACTCATAAAAAAACTTTTGATCCCTCTAATACCACTATAAGGTACCGAGACTGCGCAACGGAAGCCGGTGGGCTGAGAATTTAAAATTTTTTGCATCACCGGAGTGACATAACCCTGTCAACTATGGTGATCTTTTCCCGGTTTGGTCTGAGGATCTTGAAAGGTTTAAATAGAGCACAAAAATAAATTGAACACGTACCTAGTTTGGATTTTACATGTGCAAGTCCGCCGTAGGACGCCAGTGATTATTGCTCAAAGACTCTGACATCGAAGCCCTCTAGATCATCCACACACGCCTCTCGAATCTGCTCGCGTGTCGTTCATTGAGATCCGGGTGCTAGTGCGGATCTTCAACGCTCACTTCAGCGCAATGACGATCACCGGAAGGCAAAATCCTTCAATCTGTGATGAAAAAACATGAAGATCTTCCTTCGCTTGAGAGACTCTCTCTCAAGATTCCAAGAGGAGCGAGAAGCTCTCAATCCCAACCCATGAATAGTTAATATGGGAGAGCCTCTCTCTCACTTATATAGGGAGTGTTTAAAACACGCGGTATGGATTCCCGACCCCCGTGTAATAGGCGTATGCTATATAAGTGTTATAAATAATTATTTATGACAAATAAAATTATGCCATAAATAATATTTATAATTTATCATTTACTTGTAATATATAAATATATTATGTGATAAATTTGAGTCTTTAACTTGACTCACACCTCCTGCTAATATTAAACGAACCTAGGATATTAAAATCCATTCGAATAATATTAATACTTGTATTTACTATATAACTTGTAAATACATGTTATAAATAAATTCAAAGAATTATTCTAAACTTGAATAATTAATAAATTTATTTATTCTTTGGTGATCCATATAACTTGGACAGTGCTCAGACCCTTTGGCCCCTACCAAGTTCTATATTCCTATTCTTAGAATAGGGTGGATTCTCAAGGCACTATTGTGTGTGACCCTCTAGGCCCTTACCTCAATAGCAGTGAATAATATCCACCGACCTAGAGCGGGGTCTAACAACCCATCGAGGCCCCAATAGAGATAAGGTAAAGTCAAAACAACTACTGCCTTCCGAATAACACGGTTCGTGTAATATAATATCTTCGTCATCGATATCTCAATAAAGAAGAATGCACACTAGTGTCATCATTCTTTATTTTGCTTTATTTTATTTGTTGATTTGTCCGGACGGTCTTACCTTCCACTACCATTACCATGGATTTAATGAAGGTGCAACCATCCTAATCAACCAGGCCCGAGATATCTCTTCCTAAACTCAAAAACGACAAATCCTTTATCGGTCATTCAATTAATGTCATGCCATTAATGATGTACCCGATACAAACTACCTCACCACGAATTTGTTGCCATGGTTTTCGCCTTGCATAAAATGTATGTAATTAAATGACATTCATTGACAATGATATCAAGTCTAAATACCATTACACATGTTCATAGATAGGAACGACCAATGACACCTAAAACACGTGGTGTTCCTATTATGCGGGTCTGTTTTCATGATCTCAACTACTAGAGATCATTAAGTCAGAATTTCATGAGAAGAAGTCTCAATGATTATGAGCCCTCAGTGCCTGATGGTCACACATCATCTGTGTCCTTCCAGAATGATGTAACTGGACCATAGGACGTTACTTTAAGATTACTGTCATGACATCTCAGGGTTCTCATTATAGCCTGAGATCTACTATAACCCTTTGATGCGATAGGTAATCTAAGGATATTGTCATAAACAAAGTGGATGTAGAAGTATCTACACTATTATGACAAGATAAACACATGTATTATAACAAACTGAATACACATAGCGGTAATCAAAGTACAAAACAAGTTGGGTCTAGGACACCCACTTTCAACATAAAATGTAAGTCGCAATTTATAGTAAATTTTATTGCTAAACATGTATTTTTAATTTAGTTAGTTAATTTATTTATTTATTTATTTTAGATTTATTAAGTTATTATTTTATTTTATTTTGATGCTTTTTTGTGTTGTGTAGGAGTTATCGACATCACCTATCAGTGACTCAAATGAGTCACTGACACTCACCCCCTTCCACATAACGACCCAATTCTCCATCCATCTACCGACATGCCCAAATATCCTACCGATACTTCACTCACTGACACCCCCACTCTCCATGACTCACCAACAACCCCCTTGTCTATTAGTGACTCAAGTCACTGACAACCCCCTTTGCCTGTTGGTGACTCAAGTCAGTGATAGCCGCACTCTCTCTAACTCACCGACAATGTGTCGATGAGTCATTGAGATACCGACACTTTTCACCTCCCACTCCACTATTTTCCCCGAGTCACTGATACTCTCTTCCCACCACTCATCGACGCCTCCTCACTCAATCTACTGACACTCCCCCAACTACCACTGTCTCCCACCGCCCCTCTATTTCACACAAACTAAAATCATCAGCAACAATATAATTTGAAACAAAAATGGCAGCAAATAGAAACCCAAAGGAACACAACAAATCCTCAAACCACCAATAGATAAATACAAAAACCAGAAGCACAACAAATCAAAACATTGAAATATTGAAACAGTAAGCTCAAATTCCCAAATCAAAGCAAATAGGATCTGGCCAAGCCTGCGCATGAACTTAAATAGAACCCTACCATCAGCCCGAACCTTCTTCTCTTGTTCCACCTTCTATCTCTCTGAGCCGCCAGATCTGAAGAAGAACAGTCATCCATGCATACCACTAAAATCCAGATCTACCCTACCCACACCTACATCTTGCTGTTACTCAAGGAACCGAGCCAACCCGTGACCCCCGGCCTCAGCCCTTTCTCCTTCTTCCACTGACCGGCTGCATCCCCTACTCTGCCTCGCCCGGAGCTGCGAGCCTCTCCCCTCTCTTCCTCTATCCAGTGCCGCTAAGCCACCCCCTTCTCCCTGCTTCCCCACCATTTTTTTCCATGAGCTCGCACCAGGGTCGGCCCTAGGGCAAGCCCAGTAAGCCCCTGGGCTAGGGAAACCAGCAAGATTTATACTGTACATATACTATACAAGCACTATAATAGCTTAGAAGGGGCAACATGTATTACCCTGGTCTTGGGCAAAAAAAATCATAAGGGTTTTCCGGACCGGTCCTGGCTTGCACCACCGCCCTTACCCTTCTCCCCCTTCCTTGAGCCGCTCTCCCCCCTTCATCTATTATTATTATTATTTATTTATTTATTCTAATATCATATTTATACTAATAATATATATATATATTAATTATATAATAATAATACAATTATATATATGTAATAATAAATATAATAATAATAATATTAAATAATAAAATAATAAATTATTTATTATTTGTTAAATTATTTTTAATTCTAAATATAGTTGTTTTTATAAATAATAACTAAATTAATTACTATTTTATAAATTTAATTATTATTTATGTTATTATATAAATAGATTTTTAGTATAAGTCTTTATAAATAGAGTTATTTTGCATATAATTAGTTTTTTAGGACTACGAATAAATTCATTTTTTATTCTTAATTGTTTCTAGTGTGTTTTTCTATTTTAGGAGGATGCAGATCATGCTGCATGGTAGGAGTATGAATATTTCTGTTACGAGCTCATCTTCTTCGGTGACTATCAGGGAGGAAGGAGCACAGTGATCATTCCACATAGGAATTTGAGAGTAGAGGTTGTGACAGAAGCTTGAAACAATCATCCAAAAACTCTAGAAGCAAGAGAGGTGGGAAAAGGAAGTATTGATTCATCACTTCCATACTTCTGAGGAGAGAGTAGATCCTACTTACATAGACTCACCACTTTCATCCTCAAGATTCACTTCCATCTATTCCATCCATCCGATCACTTCCATACTTCCATACTTCTCGTGTTCACTCCAAGGTGAAGACCATCATTAACTAGTTCAAGAACAGCATATCAGAGAGTCTTCATCATTATAACTTCTCGATTCCCCGAATGGGAGATCGAGAACACCTCTTCATCACCATCAGTCAGAGTATAGAGTTAGAGATTGTGGGAGATCAAGCAGGGAGACAAAACACTTTTCTCCCTACTCTATTTTTTTCTACATTTTTCTTTTGGAATAAACTTCATTATTTTTAAATCTACTCACATTTTGAACTCATACATGATTGGATAATTATCTTTAGGGGGATAATTTGAGCCAGTTAAAGTTGTTTTTATCTTGTTTATTCATGATTATAAACTAGACTACCACTCTCTCTTTTTTGGACAGTAATTTTTATTAGAACATAAAGAATCAGTAAAAACTGATCTTGATCAAATCCTAATTCAATATATTCTTAATCTGAGGTTTTTACTGGAAAGTGAATTTACTCAACCGACATTTTGAACTCATTACCTTGCTAATTGGCTATTTACTAGTGACCAAGTGACTTCTTCATTGATAAACTTTGGAAATCACTTAGTAACAATTTTACCAGACGACAAATCTGGAAAACTACCTTAAATTAAATCTATAATATTCTACTCTAGTGTATGAACAAGGGAAATCAAATTGAAGTTGACCAGTAGACTTCCCCTTTCCTATCCACTGATTATTCAAACTTTTTTTCATTACTTGTCTACCTGATTTTTTGTCTGACTGCTCTGCCTGCTCACTCACTCACTTTCACATTCACACACTATTTCATTTACTTCACACCATTACGACTAGTTTTCACAATAATTTTTTCTTGTGAGTTTATGTTCTTGTTTTGTTTTTTTTTGTCATTAAGCACAACAACAGTCCTCCCTATGGTTCGACCATATCTTACCATTGTACTAAGTAGTAAGTAGAAAATATAAATTTTAATTTGTTCACTCATTCTCAACGACGTTTGGTGGTTATTATCCCAGAGCTTTTGGAGGAGATGGATGTTAAAGTGAAAACTATTTAGGATCATATTAAGGAATCCCAGAGTAGAAGCTACTGCAAATATGGTCTTTATCAGTGCTAGAAAAGGGAATTAACAGAACTAGAAAAGCACTGTTAATCGAGGTGAAGATAAAGAGGGGGTCCCTTTTATTAGCTCTCAAAAAAGCACTGATAAAGGCCCCATTTATTAACGCTATAAAAAGCGCTGATAGAAGGGGTCTTTTATCAGCGCTAAAAAACGCTGATAAAAGGGTCCCTTATCAGCGCTTTTTTAGCACTGATAAAAGTTAAAAAACATTAAAAAAATATTTCTTCAATTCTGGGAGCGGCTTCAATAGCGCTTGAATCCCCCTTCGACAATGCCCCACCTCCCACCGTAGTCCGCATGCCCCGGCCACCCCCTAGCCTTTAAAAGAACCCCACCCCCTTTAAGAGCACTAGGCCATATTCCCCACCTACGCACGCGACCTAGACATTAGAAGAAATGTTGAGATCGTGTTCTCTTGAATTCCAAGGTATGTGGGATGAGTATCTATAACACCCAAATATTTTATAGTATGTTATTTCTTCAAAGTAATTCAATAACTTTCACTACACGCAACACCGAGTTCAAGCGCACCACGACTTACCAAACTAACCGTTCAAAAGCGGTTATGAATAGTATTAACTGAATTTTGAACTTTATATAATCCTTATAATTTTAGAATCCATATTATGAGTTTCTTAGACATAATGTAAGAACAAATTCATTTTTTTTAGATAAAAGAAGTATTTTTTAAAAAAATGAAATTTTACTGCCTTTTAATGGAGAACCATTTTTAAATCCAATATTTGAAACTTTTATATATTAAATTTGGAAAAATAAACTTCTTCTTTAGAATCGGGACATAAAAATTTAGTTTTGATAAATTTTTGGTGTTTTTCTGATAACTTTCATATTTGGGTGAATAGTGAAAAATACTAAATTTTAACTGAAAACAATTTTTTAATCAAAATAATTTATAGTGTTCAACTATACATATGAATGGTTTGGAAGAATAATTAGATTTTATTTTTACCGTTTAATCTAATGTTGGTCATTGGAAGTAATTTAACTTTGAAATTGGACATAAACAAGTGTCAATCTTTTCGTAGTTATTAATTCTTAAAAATACGCTTTTTGATTTTGACAACGAGAATTAATTTTCAATTAATAAATGAAATTTATATGTTTTTAATTTGGTAAAATAGACTCCATTTTTGAATTCGGAATATCAAAATTTTATTAGGGTGATTTTTTGGTATGTTTCTGAAAACTTTCAATTTTTGATGAATAGTGAAAAACATTGCGTTATTGGTTAAACCGACTTTTCATTTAAATAATAATTTATTTTATTTAAATTTATTTTAGGTCAAAATAGATACATAATACCTATATATGTTCAATGTAATCCATTGAAGTCATTTTGTAATAATATTAGATATATAAAATTTTATTGAACTTTTCACCGTCTTTTACCCACCTCCTAGGAGAATTTGCAAATTCGCATAAAACTTAATTTTACCTCTTATGTGAGTGGAATTTCAAAAATCATAGAGACACAGTTGATATCAGTAAGAAAAATTTTATTCAATAAGATGAAAATATTTTTTGGTGAATAGTAACTTTTTACTTTTATTTACCACGGTTAAAAGTAAATAGGGTAATTAAGGGTAAAAATGATATTATTATTACCCTAACACATGTCCTGATTCTATTGTATAAGTGTAATTAGACCAAAAACAACCTTAGGAATAAAATATTATCCTTTAGGTCCACTTGGATTAGATTTGACACTTATTATTATTTTATTTAAAGAAGAGTTAAAATAGTTAAAATTAAAGTTTAATAACTAAACCATTTTTAATATAGGGTTACACACAATATAAATTCGCCTATAAATATTAATTAGAAATCTAAAAATATTTCATACATCATGGTATTTTATTTATAATTTTTAGATATTAAATAATTAAATTTATTTATGATACAATGATGATTCGGTAATTGCCTTATTAATGCAAGAATCAAATAAATGGTATTATAAATATTAAAATAAATATAATTTCAAAGTTTTTATGACATCCACGAATTTTATAGTTAAATATGACATGTTAGAGTTGATTCAATGTATCTTATTAGAATCAATTAAGTTGTGATGACTTTCAAAAAAACGAAATACCAAAGTGTCAAAATTGATATAAATTAATTTTAAAAACAAATACTATATTATTGGTTGATATAATATTCCTAAAAATCTAAGGTTCTACCAAAGGGATTAAATACTATTATATATGTTATTAACTAACCACTTGGGGTTCTCTTAGAAGTTTATAGTAAGTTTATTAACCATATAATATAAAAATACAAAGAGACATGGTAAATGTCAAACTATTTAACTAAGAGTTAAATCTAAAAGATAAGGTTAATATAGTGACCCAAACCTATCTAAAACCTATTGGTTGAGTGGTTTTAGACCCATCCCCACCATATCCTTTAAATAATTTATTTTGGAGCCATTAGAAACCGAAAATTATTTTATTATAAAATAATATTTCAATCTTTTCCTAAGGTGCCCCTCACCCCTCTTATAAAATGGAACTTCCCCTTCTCACAAATTCACACCTCCAAATCCATTTGGCTGAGCAAAACCCTACCCAAATATCCTCCCTTAATCCTAGAGGCCTTAGTTTTATCAGAAATTCAACCTAAGGATCCCTTTTGATCAAATCAAAAGGAAGAACCTGAAGAAGAGGTAATGATTTCACCACCCTCTTTTAAGTTCTTTTCTTTTTCCACTTACTCTTTCTTTGTTATTACCATACAAAAATAATAACTCTAGTACCTTATATATTCTGTGATGTTATTATAAATATGGTACAACCATATTCATTATTCTATCCATCCTATGAATGATAATGTCACCATGCATGCGTACGTACGACCTACTCTCTCCACGCCGTGGTGTAATTTGTTATTCAACACTATGTTATTTGGATTGATATAATGATGAAAAATATGTATATAAATAATGAAAATTACATTATAATGTCTCTATAAAATTAATATACCATCCAATTCCACACCTTTAAGGAAATTATATTGTCGCTCATGCGTATGTACGGATTACCGTCTCCACGACGCGATGAGATTCATTTCCACGTTCACCATTCACCGACGATTATAAAAATATATATTAATAATAAGTATGTAATATATTACATAATAATGATACTGTAGATATATATATATATATATATATATGTATTTATGTACTTACATATATCTTATTCACTTACTTCCGTTCAATACGATATGAAAGCAGAAACATCGTTTATGCGTACGTACGACCTACCGTCTCCATAAACGGTGTTTTCCATTTCATATATCTATCTATTATAAATATTTATATTCTAAATATGTATGATATATAAATCAAGGTTTATATTCTGGAAGTATTTAAATCATGATCTAAATGATACGATCAAGAATAACAAGTTAAAATATGTACAATAAAGAAAGCGATTATTACCCGAAATGTTAATTTAACACGAAAATCATTATTAAATGGGTAGTATAAAGTCACAAATGAATCATGTACGATATAATAAATATGAATATGGTTCTGGTATAATCTAACAACATACAATGGTTATTATACAAGAGGTTAAACGTACCCTCGACCAAAGGAAAGTGCAAGGTAAGGGGTTTCTTATCTCACTTTTAATTTCATGAGATTTCCATTGTTTGCCACTTATTTTTACATGTGGTGTGTTGTGTACTGAAATTTGATTTATATATTATCATTATTATCTTTATATTCATGGTATTCTATGAATTATTTAGTGATTATTAACTTTTTGTCATACGACTCGATTGATTACAACGTGGTAAGGGGTTTTAATCTCACTCCTTATTCCTGTGAGATTCATGCTATATTACCACTATTTCCTTTTGTGTGGGTTATGTACTACCCATAATTGTATTCTTTGTGTAATTTAATTTAATTTATGTGTATTTACATCTTCATTTATGATACTTCTTTCATGGGGTGTATATTTCATAAGTTACCAAATTGGTAAGGGTTATTTCCTCAATCTCATTATTATCTGAGATTGTTCATGTGTAAGTATTTTATGGGGCATACTTATCATAGATACCCATATTTTATAAAAATGATTTCAAAATGAATTTTTTAAGGTTTTATGGGAGGGTATATTTAACTAGATCATTATTTTAAATGCTTTAAAGATTTATCTTTCTAAACCCTTTTAATTAATGTCCATGTTTTCAAAATGATTTTAAGGATTTATTTATATGGAAATGAATGTTTTGAAATGATAATTCTTTTAAAAAGATTCAAGGTGGTATGAGACAATTTGATTGAAAAATCCCTTTTAAATGACCACCTTTATAAATTGTGAGAATTTTAAACGATTTCATGAAAAATGGGTTTTTCTCTCAAAGCATTTTACTAATGATTTTCATCTATGTCAACATACTTTAATGAATTTTAAACTTGTTTGAAGTTGATTTATTATGATAAAAATCATCCATATTTTATTGAATGTTTTGTGATATGTTTGACTGTGGATTTGTTATTTTTATACCATTCATGGTTTATGGATAAGGTATTGAAATTTAATATGCTAGTATGAATGTTTATGTTATATTTCAACCACTTCTTAAGATGAATGTGTTGGACTAGTATGTTCCGGGTTGAGAAACGGTAAAAGTAAGCCCCCCGGGTTGGGGTCCGATTACAGCAGACCCTCCGGTTTGGAGTCTGGTTATAGAGGCTCTCTGGGTTGGATTCCGGTTACAGAGGCTCTACGGGATGGAGTCTGGTTATAGAGCCTCTCCGGGTTTGGGTTCGATTACAGTTAGCCCATAGGTCCTAGCATGAGGCATTGACAAAGAAATTAATGTCTGGTACTATACATTATCTCATTATGAAATTAGTTATACATGTGATTATTTGAATAGTATAATATCCATGTGCATGTTTATATGGTAATGTTTGATTTATTTTTTCCATATTATGTTCAAGTTTATGTTTAAGAGGATGTTGTTTTATTACACATATTTCCTTAAAAGTTTATAGCTTCTGCTAAATTATTTACCCTTACTGAGCATCTGAGCTCACCCCTTTCTTATGTTTTATTTTTTTAGGATATAAAGAAGTTATTTATGAGTGACTTTAAGGAATAATCTAGGAGGCTTTGACATTTCTAATGGAATAAATTACTATTGTTTTTATTTTCAATTTGTAATGTTGAACTTCATGTATGTAATCTATTTTCCAAGACTGCTAAACTGATCGGTCCTTAAAGACTTGATTCCTTGTAATCATGCCAATATTATATAATAATGCATCGAATCTGGGCTTCTGGGGTCGGGGCATTACAGTATCTACCATTGGTAGAATTTTCATATAATAATATCTTTCATTCAAGCATCTAGATAGAACTGTAGGAAGTATTTTATGGGAAGAGATGGCATACATAAACCTATTGGGAAGAATATAGAGAAAGAAAGCTAGTCATCTGTTGTGGATGTTTTTCATTACTCTTTCTCACATCCTTTTTTATATTTTTATTGAATTTTTAATTTCAAAATGTTGTATTTTGTTGAATAATTAACAATTGTTATGTTTTTGTACATTGATTTGTAAAATAATCTTTTTTAGTTTAAACTATGTATTTTATTGATTATTTTTGTCATTTTAAATAATTTTAAAATTATTTCATTCATTCTGATTCAACTTTTGTTTTTCTTTTTATTTTAATCTTTTATTCTTTTATTTTCTCATGTATTTTGTTTTAAATATATATATAATAATTAAATTATAAATTATTTAAAATTATTAATTATTTTTATAATTAATTTTCAATTTAATAATGTTCAATTCCTTAATATAATATTTGATTCATTAATTATTTATTTTTAATTGTAAATAAAAAAATTTGTCACTTTATTTTTTAATTATTAAAATAATTAAGTTAACATTAACCATTTAATTCAATTATTTAATTATTTTAATACTTAATTTTAATTTAGTTCTTTAATTTCATTAATTATTTTTATTAATTAACTAAATGATGCAAACCGATTTAATTATTGTTTTTATAAAAGTTAATTATGAATAAATTGTAAGTTGCAAGTTACAATAAATTTTATTGCTAAACTTATATTTTTAATGTAGTTTGTTAATTAATTAATTTATTTATTTTATCTTTATTAAGTTATTAATTCATTTTATTTTTCTTCTTTGTTGTGTTTTGAAGGAGTTACTGACGTCGCTTATCGGTGAATCAATTCACCAGTCCATCTACCAGCATGCCCAAATATCCTACCAATACTCCACTCACCAACAGCCCCACTCTCCATGACTCAGAGACAACCCCATTCTCCCTTACTCACTGATGCTACGTTGGTGAGTGATTGAGCTACTGGCACCATTCTTCTATGACTCCACTATTTCCCCCAAGTCACTAATACTCTCCTTCCACCACTCACCGACACCTCCTCACTTGATCCACCGACACTCCCCCCACTACCACTATCTCCCGGCGCAACTGAGACACCCCCTTCTCCCTGCTTCTCCACTGTCATTCTCCCTGAGCCAGCACCACCGTCCTTACCCTTCTCCCCCTTCCTTGAGTCGCTCGACCCCCCTTCATCTATTATTATTATTTATTTATTCGTTTATTCTAATATCATATTTATACTATTAATAATAATAATATATATAATAATTATATAATAATAATACAATTATATATATATATGTAATAATAAATATAATAATAACAATAATATTAAATAATAAATCAAGATATTTTTATTATTCATTGAATTATTTTTATTTCTAAATATAGTTGTTTTATAAATAATAATTAAATTAATTACTAATTTATAAATTTAATTACTATTTATGTTATTATATAAATATATTTTTAGTATAAGTCTTTATAAATAGAGTTCTTTTGTATATAATTAGTTTTTTTAGGACTGAATAAAAAACAATTAATTATTAATTTTTTCTGGTGTGTTTTTCTGTTTCAGGGGGATGCAGATCGTGTTGCATGGTGGGATTATGAATATTTCTGTTATGGGATCATCTTCTTCGATGAATTTTCAGGAGGAAGAAGCACAGTGATCATGGACATAAGAATTTGAGAGTGAAGTCATCAACAAGCTGTGGCAGGAGCTTGCGACAATCATCCGAAAACTCTAGAAGCGATAGAGGCGGGAAAAGGAATTATTGATTCATCACTTCCATATTTCTGAGGATAGAGCATATCATACTTATAGAGACTCACCACTTCTAACCTCAAGACTCACTTCCATACATGCCATACATTTGATCACTTCCAGACTTCCATACTTCTCACGTTCACTCAAAGGAGCAGAATATCATTCACCACTTTAGGAGAAAAAGATCAGATGTAGTACCCCAAACATTTTATGTTATGTTTCTCTATTCATCACTGAGTTACATTCTATTCATCACTTTGTTCCTTTTAAACAACACTAGGTTATTTATGATATATTCAAAACCTATACATTAAATATAAATTTTCTGATTCTATGTTTTGAAGTTCGAAAAATGGTCATCTAGAGTTGTGATCAGTAAGTCATTTGAAGTCTGATAGAACAAACTTATTTTTTGATGAATAGTAACATACCCTTATGAATAGTAGTATGAATAGTAATATGACCCTTATGAATAGTAAATAATAATATTATTTCATTTTCTAAAGGTAGCAAGATAATGAGATCTTAATTATTTTTTCAATGAGAAATAAAACTAATTGCACTTTAAGTTTGTTATTTTTCGAATTAACTATGAATTTATTTAAAAATTAAATTATTAATTTTTAGAAAATTATTTTTGAAAAATGGATTTCACTTTTGAATTCTACACATCGAAAAATTGTTATGGTGAATTTTGGGAATTTTTCTGAAATAGTTTATTTTTTAGTGAATAGTAAAAAATACAGTTTTTAGTTTCAGTGTGTTTATGACATCATTAATGATGTAATGATGATGTCATAAATCTGGTCGACTTTGAATAGTTAAATAAGATGTGAGGTGTCCCAAGTGGCTTATACCATGGGCAAATACCTTGGTCAAGCCCATGGTTTTGCAAAAACCACCCATGAGGTGTCCCTGGGAAATTATTAAAATAATCCCTAACTTTTCCTATAAATACCAACTCTTCCCTTCATTGAATTCATTTCTATTTCTCCCTCAACGAAGTTATGGACTCCTTACCTCCATATTAGTCCTCCCAAGGTTTCCTCAAGTCCCCAAGGTCCCAACCTTCAAGTTCTAAGGGTTACTCTACAAGGTAAGAAAGCTCTCAATTTCTTTCTTCTTCCTTTCAAGTTCTCTTTTATGTGGTATATCATTCAAGTTTCCAAAACATGTTCTTATTTTCTCTTCTTATTCATGATCTAATCTATATTATGATTCATTTATGTATAGGTGACCTTTGTCCCCTCTCTTTTTAATATTTTCTAAAACCATGATGCGTAGCCGTTACGCTGCCGAATTTTTTGTAAGAGATTTCAAAATTATTCTTTTATCTTGAGTTATTTATTTATTCTTTCTTCATATCTTCTTACCCAAGAGGAATGAAATCTAAAAAATCCTGTATATTCTGGATTTTCTAATGCTCATAAGAAATTCATCATCAATCTTCTTATTTTTTCCCACTTGTTCAAGGAATTAAATACATTGTTCGTGACGTGTCGAATTACCGACATCGTAGACGATGTGATTTCAATTTGTAATATTCTTTCAAGTATGGTCATGAAAACATTTATATGGTTGAACCAGGTCATAACATATTTGTTTTATCTTTATTAACATTCCGGAATCATTATACGTTCATAATATGGAATAATAATACAAAACAAGTTTATTTGGCACAAAAATTCCAAGCCAAATTCAAGTGTTTATCTTTAACTCATCGAATGATTCATCATCATAGTATATAACCAGAATCATTATAAGATCATTTATATCTCTTCAATTTCAGTAATAATGTATATTAACAATTCTGGATGTTTAACCATATTTCAAACCAACTTCCATTCATGAATACAAGTAAACAAAGCATGAAACAAAGTCAGAAAATGCTTCCAAAAAAATAAAATTGAATCTCTTAAATCCATCAAAAAGGCCATTAATGAAATAAATAAGGTTATAACATATCAATTAAATATAAAAAAGGTTCTGGAATTATGAATTAATAATCCTAATTTGTTTATTTAGGTCTTTAAAAACAAGACAAGAACACCTTCAAGCATAAGGTAAGAGATCCTCTCTCTCACTTTTGTTCAAGAATATCCCCTTTGTTGTGAATAACTTTGTATTGTGCACCTAATAATCCTTATGTGGTGTACCTACTTCCCATTTTAGATCAATTTTAATTTGAAATTATATTTCTATTAAATATCCATAATCTCATGTCATGGATATGTTTATTGTCTAAACCGTATACCATTTCACATACGGTGTATATTTGGGATGTTATTGATGAATCCATATTCTATACTCTATATGGATATTGAAAAGGCATATTGATCTTGTATTGAATCATTTTATAAATAATTATTTGGATGTATAGGTGGGTGGGGCCCACTATAGCCACTCGATGCATCAGTAGGTCTCATGAGGCAAGCTAGTTGGCGACAAACCCTTCGAGTTTGTTTCCAAAAAATCAGACAGGTTTCTACCCACAGAAGTAAACCGTTTTTACGGTATTATGGTTTCATGTTCCAGATACCTAACGTCAAATTAATAAGAATTATCTTTATTAATTATCATTTATCATTATTATCCATGAGGTTTTCACTATGAAAAAATCTATGGATGCAGTTTCATTCTCAGTTTATTATTGGCATTAGTTATTCATTTATTCACTATGCCATATTGATTATGTCAGATCGATTGTGATTTACTTATTATTGTACTCATGATTCCACTATTTTTAACCCTTACTGAGCATTTGAGCTCACCCCTTTCATTGTCTACCCTCGACAGGTGATGAAGAGAAGGTCTTCTTTTGAGTTCCTGTGGATGCTGTTTTGAGTTTTTTGTTATGTATTATATTTTGTAACCTTTTTCAATGTAATTTGAGTTACATCTATGTATCTAGTTTCTTCAAGACTACTAAAGTGATCGTTACTTCAGGATTTTCATTCGTTTTAACCATGAAAATATCACAAGTAATGCCCCGGCTCCATCCTAGAGGGGTCGGGGTGTTACAGTTGGTATCAGAGGAAGTTTAGTAGAAACCTTGGAAACTAGAGTAGGAAATGTATAGTAGGGAACAAAGACCTAAGTTAGTATCTGAGGATTAACATATAAGAACATCCTGGTATTTTGGTAAGGAATAGATTATGTGGATATTTTAAGCAATACGTCCCTGTCTGGATACGAGCAGGTAGAGGCGGCTCTGGCACAAATGTATCTAGGGGTAAAACCTGAAAACACCGCTTTGTGCTAGACTCGAACGGGAACTGGTGCATGACAACAGGCCTTGTTGCACTCTTGGTTATGACACTCCCGGGAGATATGATTATGATAATTCATGTTTTCTTTATAAGCCATTATGAAGGAGTTACTGTAAATTTTTCCTTAGAAGAACCATGTTTATAAGATTAGCTATGCATAAAATTTCAATCTATGTTAAGTGATTTTCTATTTGAGATTCATAAACTAATCCAGTGTATCCCATTATTTAGAAATGGTGTCTAATGGAAGAAGGGGAATCAATACTCGTGGGCAAGGTATGGATCTCCCTACTGAGAAAGTCAACACAGTCAATGTTGGAGAAGATCAGATCATGAACATATTGGGACAACTTACTCAAGTTGTAATGAATAACCATTCAACACCTGTGTTGGATCGTTTCATGCGGCAGAAGCCCCCATCTTTCAGTGGGACTACTAATCCAGTGGTTGTTGAGCAATGGATCAAGTCCCTTGAAAAGATAATCATGGCGTTATGATGCAATGAAAATGAAAAGGTAGTACTGGAAGTATATTGTCTCAAGGGCGACACTGATCAATGGTGGTCCTTGATTCAAAATACAATGGAGGAAGAAGAAATAGAAGATATTGAATGGAGGACTTTTAAGGAAATATTTTATGAAAAATATTTCCCTCATGAGCAATGAACTGAAATGAAGAGGAAATTAATTGGATTGAAACAAAGGGAAGAAGACAGTGTTGCAGAGTATGAGGATACCTTCACAAGGTTAGCCAGGTATTCTGTGGATTATGTTCGTGACTCAGCAGACAAGATTGATCACTTCTTTGAAGGTCTTAATCCAAGTCTTCTAAGGGCACTGACTTCTCAAACATTTTCATCATATGATGGAATTGTATCAAGTGCTATCAAAATTGAGAAGTAATTTTCTAGATCAAATCTTTTCAAAGGAAACCAAGATAAGAAGCGGTACTCTGATAACAAAGGAAAAGGAGAATCACAAAAGAAGATAAAGGGAAAGAATAGTTTCCCATTATGCGAGAAATATGGAAAGAATCATCTCGGGAAATGATTGAATGACATGGGAGTCTACTATAAGTGCAGAGAAAAGGGTCATCAATCCGATGAATGCAAGGGGAAGAAATAATTCAATGATGTTCAATGCTACAATTACAGAGAGATGAGACACTATGCAAATGAGTGTCCTAAGTTCCAAGGAAACATGCCTTAGAAAAAGCCAAGAGAGCAAGGGAGAGCCTATGCGATTACAACCGCAGAGGTTGAAGTTCCTAGTGACGTGGTGGCAGGTACTTTAATTGTTTCCTCAAACTTAGACAAAACATTATTTGATTCTGGATCATCACATTCATTTATATCCTCTCAGTTTTCCAAGAAAATTAGATATGCCCAATTTTATTTAGGAAAGGAGTTGTCAGTAAAAACTCCCATGGGATGTATCATTGCAACAGAGGCATGTCGACTAGTCCCCCTCCAAACACAAAAAGGTTCTTTAGTTGTTAGCCTTATCATTATAACCATGGCTGAATTTTATATAATTCTCGGTATGGATTGGCTATCAAATTATGATTCAAGGATTTATTGCAAGAAAAAGTAAGTTACAATATTTGGAAATGGTGTAGAATCCCTTGTCTTTAGGGTAGAAACTTCACCACCTGATTCTTATCTAGAACCACCCCCAGTAGCTCTATTGAATGCAATACTTGGAGAGGAAGATAAACCAATATCTATGGGATAGGAAAGAAATATTCAAATTGAATATGTGCACATAGTGAAAGAGTACATTGATGTATTTCCATAGGATTTACCTGGACATCCTCGAGAGTGGGAAATTGAGTTTTCCATTGACTTAATTCCTGATGCAAGACCTATATCAAAGACCCCATATAGAATGGCCACTGTGGAGCTAGTGGATCTGAAGAAACAACTAGAAGAGTTGAGTGAAAAAAGATTTATTTGACCTAGTGTTTCTCCATGGGGAGCCCCAGTCTTGTTTGTAAAGAAGAAAGATGGATCCATGAGGCTATGCATTGATTACAGAGAAATCAATGCTATTACAATAAAGAATAAGTGCCCTCTACCACAGATTGATGATTTATTTGACCAACTTCATGGATCTCAATACTTTTCAAAGATTGACCTTTGATCCGGATATCATTTACTGAGTGTGAGGAAGGAAGATATTCCGAAGATGCATTTCGAACCAGGTATGGGAATTATGAGTTTATAGTGATGCCTTTTAGACTGACGAATGCACCATCTGTTTTCATGGATTTAATGAATATAGTTTTCAAGGAATATCTTGATAACTTTGTTGTTATATTAATCGATGATATATTCATATACTCAAAAAGTTATGAAGACCATGAGAGTCACTTGCGAGTTCTTCTGGGAACTCTTAGAAGAAATAAATTATATGGGAAGTTTAACAAGTGCGAATTCTGGCTTCAGTTAGTTTCTTTTTTTGGCCATATTATCTTGACGGATGGAATCCTAGTCGATCCTACGAAGAAAAAGGCAATCCAATATTGGCCCACGCTAACAAACATAACTAAGGTATGCAATTTTATTGGCTTAGCAGGTTATTATCAGTGTTTCGTGTAGAATTTTGCCCGACTGGCTAACCCACTAACGAAGCTCACACAAAAGGGGTTAAATTTGTTAGGACAAAAGATTGTGAAGAATGTTTCGAAGAACTGAAGAGAATATTAGTCAATAATCCTTTATTGACTCTATCATCGAGGAATGACGGGTTTGCTATTTATAGTGATGCTTCAAAGAAAGGACTTGGTTGTGTCCTTATGCAAAATGATATGGTTATTGTTTATGAATCACGACAGCTAAAATTTAATGAGAAAAACTATCCTACTCATGATCTTGAGTTAGCTGCTGAAATCTTTTCTTTGAAGATATGGAGACATTATCTCTATGGTGAAAAATGTGAGATTTATACTGATCACAAAAGTTTGAAGTATATTTTCTCACAGAAAGAACTCAACATGAGGCAAAGGATATGGCTTGAACTACTCAAGGATTATGATTTCACGATACACTACCACCCAGGGAAGGAAAATAAGGTGGCAGATTCTTTGATCATAAAGTATCATGGAGTTTTGAATAAGATGAGAGTTGAAAGGGGGCCTATTTTCATGGATCTAATAAAGATGGATATGGGAATAACCATGGAATGTGAAACATCAATGATTTTTCAAATGGTTTCCAAACCATCTTTACTAGAAAGGAAAAAAAGTTCTCAAGCTGATGATGAGGAGTTTCAAAAGAAGATTAAAGCTGTGAATGATGGGAGATTGGGTGACTTCGTATATGAAGATGGAATTTTGAGATTTGGGAAGAGACTTTGTGTTCCCAATATACCTGATCTAAAAAGGGAATTGTTGGATGATGCTCATAGTTCCAATTTCTCTATACACCCTGGTAGCACTAAGATGTATAGAGATTTGAAGGAACATTTTGATGGGACAACATGAAGAGAGAGATTTCTGATTTTGTGTCAAGATGTATGGTTTGTCAACAAGTGAAAGCTGAAAGGCAACATACTGGAGGATTATTGCAACCTCTTCCCATACCTGAGTGGAAATGGGATAATATCATGATGGATTTTTTCATGGTACTATCGAATAATCCTAGAAGGAACGATGCAATATGGGTCATTGTTGATCGTATTACCAAGTCAGCACATTTTCTTGATATAAGAGAAGATCTACCACTTGAACGTCTCGCAAGACTATATATTAATGAATTTGTGAGACTTCATGGAGTTCCCATATCGATTGTTTCTGATCGTGATCCACATTTTACATTAAGGTTCTAGAAAAGTCTCTAGAAGGCTTTGGATACTGATCTTTGTTTGAGCACTGCCTACCACCCACAAACTGATGGACAATCAGAACGGACTATTCAAACATTGGAAGACATGTTGAGGTCTTATTAAATTGATTTTCAAGGAATGTGAGATCAATATTTACCTCTCGTGGAAATTTCCTACAACAATAGCTTCCATTAAAGTATTCATATGGCACCATATAAAGCATTATACGGGAGGAGATGTGGTACACCAACATGCTGGGATGAAGTTGGTGAAAGAAAACTCGTGGGACCAGAACTTGTTGAAGAAACAACGGAAAATGTGAAGATTATCCAGAACCATATCAAAATAGCTTAAAGTAGGCAAAAGAGCTATGCAGATAACCGAAGGAAGGATTTGGAGTTTCAAGAAGGTGATCACGTTTTCTTAAAGGTATCTTCATGGAAGGGTATTATACGATTCCAAAAGAAAGGAAAGTTAAGTCCCAGGTACATCAGACCTTTTGAAATTCTGGACCAAATTGGAGCCGTAGCTTACCATTTGGAAATTCCACCAAGTCTCTCCAAGGTTCACAATGTGTTCCATGTGTCAATGTTAAGAAAGTACAAGCCAGACCCAACACATGTACTCACTTGTGAAGAAGTAGAACTTGATCCAGATCTATCTTATTGTGAAGAGCCTATCAAGATTCTTGATACTAGAGAACAAGTATTGAGAAATCAGATGACTCATCTGGTAAAGGTTCTATGGAGGAACGATAAGATGGAGGAAGAAACATGGGATCCCGAGGAGCTTATGTTAAAGACATATCTGAATATTTTTATGTAATATTTTGTAAATTTTGAGGACGAAATTTTCCGAATGAGGGAATAATGTAGTACCCCAAACATTTTATGTTATGTTTCTCTATTAATCACTGAGTTACATTCTATTCATCACTGTGTTCCTTTTAAACAACACTAGGTTATTTAGGATATAGTCAAAACCTATCCATTAAATATAAATTTTCTGCTTCTATGTTTTGGATTTTGAAAAATGGTCATCTAGAGTTGTGATCAGTAAGTCATTTGGAGTCTGATAGAACAAAATTAATTTTTAGTGAATAGTAACATACCCTTATGAATAGTAATATGAATATTAATATGACCCTTATGAATAGTAAATAATAATATTATTTCATTTTCTTAAGGCAACAAGATAATGAGATCTTAATTAGTTTTTCAATGAGAAATAAAACTAATTGCACTTTAAGTTTGTTATTTTCGAATTAACTATGACTTTATTTAAAAATTAAATTATTAATATTTAGAAAATTATTTTTGAAAAATGGATTTCACTTTTTAATTATACACGTCGAAAAATGGTTAGGGTGAATTTTGGGAATTTTTCTGAAATAGTTTATTTTTTAGTGAATAGTAAAAAATACAGTTTTTAGTTTCAGTGTGTTTATGACATCATTAATAATGTAATGATGATGTCATAAATATGGTCGACTTGTGAATAGTTAAATAATATATGAGGTGTCCCAAGTGTCTTATACCATTTGAAAATACCTTGGGCAAGCCCATGGTTTTGCAAAAACCACCAATGAGGTGTCCCTTGGAAATTATTAAAATAATCCCTCACTTTTCCTATAAATACCAACTCTTCCCTTAATTTAATTCATTCCAATTTCTCTATCAACGAAGTTCTGGCCTCCTTACCTCCATATTAGTCCTCCCAAGGTTTCCTCAAGTCCCCAAAGTCCCAACATTCATGTTTTAAGGGTTACTCTACAAGGTAAGAAAGTTCTCAATTTCTTTCTTCTTCCTTTCAAGTTCTCTTTTATGTGGTATATCTTTAAAGTTTCCAAACCATGTTCTTATTTTTTTTCTTATTATTCTTGATCTACTCTATATTATAATTCATTTCTGGATAGGTGACCCTTGTCCCCTCTCTTTTTAATATTTTCTAAAACCATGTTGCATAGCCGTTACGCTGCCAAATTTTTTGTAAGCGATTTCAAAATTATTCTTTTATCTTGAGTTCTTTATTTATTCTTTCTTCATCTCTTCTTACCCAAGAGGAATGAAATCTACATAATCTTTTATATTCTGTATGTTCTAATGTTCATAATAAATTCATCATCAATCTTCTTATTTTTCCCCACTTGTTCAAGGAATTAAAAACATTGTCCCTGACGTGTCGAATTACCGACATCGTAGACGATGTGATTTCAATTTGCAATAATTCATTAAATTATAGTCATGAAACCATTTATATGGTTTAACCAGGTCATAAAATATGTGTTTTATCTTTATTAACATTCTGAAATCTTTATACATACATAATATGTAATAATAATACAAAACAAGTTTATTTAGCACAAAACTTCCAAGCCAAATTCAAGTGTTTATCTTTAACACATCAAATGAGTCATCATCATAGTATATAAACAGAATAATTATAAGATCATTTATATCTCTTCAATGTCACTAATAATTTATATTAAAAATTCTGGATGTTTAACCATACTTCAAACAAACTTCCATTCATGAATACAAGTAAACAAAGCATGAAACCAAGTCAAAAAATAATTCTAAAACAATAAAATTGAATCTCTTAAATCCATCAAAAAGTCCATTAATTAACTAAATAAGGTTATAAAATATCAATTAAATATAAAATAGGTTCTTGACTTATGAATTAATAATCCTAATTTGTTTATTCAGGTCTTTAAAAACAAGACAAGAACACCTTCAAGCATAAGGTAAGAGATCCTCTCTCTCACTTTTGTTCAAGAATATCCCCTTTGTTGTGACTAACTTTGTATTGTGCACCTAATAATCCTTATGTGGTGTACCTACTTCCCATTTGAGATCAATTTCCATTTTAAATTATTTTTCTATTAAATATCCATAATCTCATGTCATGGATATGTTTATGGTCTAAATCGTATACCATTTCACATACGGTGTATATTTGGGATGTTATTAATGAATATGTATTCTATACTCTATACGGATATTGAAAAGGCATATTGATCTTGTATTGAATCATTGTATAAATAATGATTTAGATGTAGATGTGGGTGGGGCCCACTACAACCCCTCGATGCATCGGTAGGTCTCATGAGACAAGCTAGTTGGAGACAAACCCTTTGAGTTTGTTTCCAAAAAATCAGATGGGTTTCTACCCGCAGTAGTAAACCGTTTTTACAGTATTATGGTTTCATGTGCCAGATACATGACTTCAAATTAATAAAAATTATCTTTATTCATTATAATTTATCATTATTATCCATGAGGTTTTCACTATGACAAAATCTATGGATGCAGTTTCATTCTCAGTTTACTATTGGCATTAGTTATTCATTTATTCGTTATTCCATATTGATTATGTCAGATCGATTGTGATTCACTTATTAGTGTACTCATGATTCTGCTATTTTTAACCCTTACTAAGAATTTGTGCTCACCCCTTTCATTTCCTACCTTCGATAGGTGATGAAGAGAAGGTCTTCTTTTGAGTTCCTGTGGATGCAGTTTTGAGTTTTTTGTTATGTATTGTATTTTGTAACCTTTTCCAATGTAATTTGAGTTACATATATGTATCTAGTTTCTTCAATACTACTAAACTGATCATTACTTCAGGATTTTCATTCCTTTTAACCATGCCAATATCACAAGTAATGCACCGGCTCCAGCCTAGAGGGGCCGAGGTGTTACATAAGAGAACCAAAATCCTTCTAACTTATTAACTCCCAAGGTGGGAGATCGAGAGAACCTCTTCATCACCATCAGGAAGAGTATAGATTTGGAGACTTCTAAAGACCAAGAGGGGAGCTGGAACACTTTTCTACCGGCTCTATTTTTTTCTGCATTTTTCTTTTGGAATGAACTTCATTGTGTTTAAATATGCCTACATGTTGAACACAAAAATTCTTGGTTAATTCCCTTAGGAGGGGGGGGGTAAACTAAGACAGTTAATGCTGTTTGTCTCTTTCTCATGCACAATTCTAAACTGGAATACCTATCTCTCTTTTAATGGACAATAATTTTTCTTAGAACATCAAGAATTAGTGAAAATTGATCTTGATCAAATCCTAATTCAATATATTATTAATCCAAGGTTTTTACTATAGAGTGAATTTACTTAAGAGAGAGTGGAAACACTGAGTTCAAATGACATTTTGAACTCAGTACCTTGTTGATTGGATCTTTACGAGTGACTGAATGACTTCTGGATTGATAAACTATAGAAGCCACTTTGTAACAATTTGACCGAACAAAAAATCAGGCCAACTACCTTAAATCAAATCCATAATATCCATCAATAGTGTATGAACAATTGAAATCAAATTTAAGCTAGACAGTAGACTTTACCCTGCTTATTGAATGATTGTTTAAAGTTTTTTTCATTACTTGTCTGTATAATTTTTTGTCTGACTGCTCTACCTGCTCACTCACACACTTTCACATTCACACACAATTTCATTTACTTCACACCTTCACCACCATTTTTCACAGTTGTTTGTTCTTGTGTATTTTTGTTATTGTTTTGTTTTTGTTGGTCATTAAGTACAACATCAATCCTCCTTGTGGTTTTACCCTATATTACCACTATAATAAGTAGTAATTAGAAAACTGAAAAAAAATTCCCAAGAAAATTCAAAAAAAATCTGAAACTCCTGCTGCATGCTCACAAGGTCAAATTCTGAGGCCTTAGAACTCGCAAACCATAAAATTGAAAAGCACATAAAAGACTTGAAAAATAACAAAAATAAAATAAAAATGGAATACAATAGGGAAGATGAAAATCAAAACCTGATAATCCACCTCCTGAAAACATGAACTCACCTGGAAATGAGATGGTTAAGAGGCACAGTTTGAGATAATTCCTTCTACCTTCTATCTCTAACAGCCCATCCTACATTAGGCTCTGACCTAGGTCTTGAAATTATAAAATCAAGCAATCCATACTTTCTCAATTTCCAACCTTCTATGGAATGCCTATTGAAGACTCCCTTGACTTCATTAGGTATTTCTATTGTAGTTTCCAATAGCTTCCACTTAGGGGACTTAGTGAGGAAGAGCTAAATTTGAGGGTTTTCCCATTCCACCTCAAGGGAAATTCTAGGACTTGGTTATAATAGTTAGTGGAGGAGATTTTTTTCAACTGGGATCAAGTGTACAATTATTTCACCATAAAATTATATCCTATGAGGTTGACATATGAGATTAGGAACTAGGTCACTAGCTTCCTTCAATATGAGGAAGAGCTATTTCATGAAGCCTAGGATAGGTTTAGAGGTTTTCTTAGGCAGTGTCCTAACCAACAGTGTACCCCCCGCCAATTTCTTGTGGTCACATTCTATAATATTCTAACCCCTTACCACCAAACCTTGGTGGATCAGTATGCAAGAGGGGACTTTAGTGACAAGACAACTAAGGAAATCAAACAAATTTTCAACACCTTAACTCAAAACTCCTAGAATAATTTCTCTAGAAGAAGAAACATTGTTAGGAAATAACCCACACCTGTCCCTCAAGATGAAGCTCAAGAAGTTGGCTTCTTCAATGAGAACACTCAAAAACTGAGGTAGTAATGTCACCACTGTGGCATGTATGGGCACTCACAGACTTGTTGTCCAGACATTGACATGCACACCCAATCTCTTGAGAATGCCATTTTTGATGGATATGGTACCCGGATGAAGCCTAGGGAATATTCATTTTCCAACACTTACAATTAGGGGTATAGGAACCATCCAAACCTATCTTGGAGGGAGTAGGGAGTCCTTTGACCAGTTTCCCCTCCTAGATTCCAGCAGCCTCCTATGTTGAAATTCTAACCACAAACCCAACCCAAGGCTAATTCATCCAATTCCAAAGATTAGGTGAAGGATATGTTTCATCAATTTATGGGGAGATTTGATGAAAAAATACAAAAAATTATTTTGATAAAAATCAAATGGATTAAAGAATAAAAAATTAGGAAATTCAAATGGGGTAGTTGGCTAGGTATGTGGGCAATAAAGAAAAAGGTAGGTTTTCCAGTATCACTAAAGACAACACAAGAGATAATTATATGGATTTGACCACCAGAATTGGTCTTCAAACCCACCAAGAGCCTAGGAAACAACCCCAAACTGCTGAAAATAAAAAAAAATGATGAAGCTAAAAATTTAAATCTAGAAAATAATGAATCTAGAAAACTGGATAGTAACAATGAAACCCCTTAAATTCCTATTGTTCTAATTAAAACACCAATATAAAATGTTTTGAAAAACAAATATAATAAAGGGAAGAAAAATTTTGAAGAGAAAGTTGTAGTGATGCCCCCAATTGTGAGAACTTGTTCCCCTACCATCCCTTTTCCTGAAACAATAAAAACCCAACTCATGATTTTGAACTGCTTAAATTTTTGAAAGTTCTTAAAAACTGATCATTAACATCCCATTCTTGGAGTCTCTCATTCAAATCCCATCATAATTAAAATCACTCAAGAAAATATGCTCAAACAAAAATACCCTAGAATAATTCTCCACCTATATCTTAACAGAGGACTGTAGTGTAGTATTGCAAAATAGGATACCTCCTAAACTTTTGGACCCAAGGAGCTTAGTCATCCCCTGCACCATTGGGTATAGAGGTGGTAAATTCAATTACTTGTGTGATTTGGTAGATGGAATCAATACGATCCCTCTATCACTTTTCCAACACTTGAGATTAAGAATTCCCAACCCACCACTGTTGTGTTATGTCTTATTGATAGATCAATCACTCATCCAGTGGGTAGGGATGATGATTTTCTGGCCAGAGTAGGTAAAATCGTTTTTCCTATTGACTTTCTCATCCTTTATATGGAGTGTGACCAGGAGGTTCCTATCATCCTTGGTATACCCTTTCTGGCCACAGGGGGAGAAGTGATAGATGTCTATAAGGGGAAGTTTATTTTCAATTTGGGTGAACAAAAAGAGGAGTTTAACGTGTTTAATGAAATCAAATAACCCACCCACCCAATATTTCCTAAGGATGAGCTTATAGTTGCTGAGTGTAATGTTGATAATGAGGAATAGGAGTTTCTAAGGATGATATAGGAGATCAATGGTGAACATGAGATCCCTATTTCCACTTGCATAAGGATTAGCACAAGTAAGGAGAGAGAGCATATAGATGAGTTTGAGGGAGAGTTTTTGGAGAACCTAGATGAGTTTTATTTGGAACACATTCTTACCCCAATAGAGGAATCTAAGTGTGGGGAAAGTTTTTATGGAAGTTCTAGTGATGAGGAGGAATCCTTCTTTACTACCTTCATCAAGAGGCTACATAAAGACCTTGGTATACCTAGGCCCATGTGTCTTCCGTCAAGTGAGTCACCACCACCCATTCTTGAACTCAAACCTCTCCCTTTACATCTCAAATATTCCTTTTTAGGATTGAGTGCCACCCTATATGTGATGATTTCATCTAATCTAGAGGATATCCAAGAGAAAAACATGTTGAGTGTTTTAAATAAGTACAATTCTATCATGGGCTGGACAATTGTTGATATTAAGGGGATAAGTCCAACATTCTACATGCACAAAATTTCAATGGAACCTGGGTGTAAACCTATAGTGGAATCCCAAAGGAGGGTAACCCAAACATTAATGAATTTTTTAGAGAATAAGTGTTTAAGATAATTGATTTTGGGATAATTTTTTCCATTTTTTACAGTCCATGGGTAAGTCCTATCCAGGTGGTTCCCAAAAAAAGTGGAGTGACAATGGTCACCGATGAGAAGAATGAGAAAATCCAAATAAGGGAAGTGAAAAAATGGAGATTTTGTATATATTATAGAAAGTTGAATACTTCCACAAGAAAGGACCACTTTCCCATGCCGTTTTTGGACCAAATGTTGGGGAGATTGGAAGAAAATGAGTATTTATATTTTCTTGATGGTTATTCTAGTTACAACAAGATTTCCATTTCTCTTGAGGATCAAGAGAAAACCAACTTCACTTATCAATTTAGGACATTCACCTACAGGAGGATGCCCTTTGGCTTGTGTGGTGATCCTTCTACTTTTTAGAGGTGCATGATAGCCATTTTCTCAGATATGATTAAAAGGATAATTTAAGTTTTTATGGATGATTTTTCTATTGTGGGAAGAAATTCGATATTTTTTTCGGAAAATATTGAACTTGTGCTTGAGATATTCTAAGAGACCAATCTGGTCTTAAACTTGGAAAAGTGTCAATTCATGGACACTAAAGGCATAGTATTGGGTCACAAAGTTTCTAAGAGGGGACTGTAGGTCAATAATGCTAAATTTTAGGTTATCCAAAAGTTTCCACCACCCAAAAATGTCAAGGGAGTCAGGAGTTTTTAGGTCATGTAGGGTTTTACAGGAGGTTCATTAAGGATTTTTCTAAGATTACTAGACCCCTATTCTCACTTCTGGTTAAGGACACTCCCTTTTTTTTATGATAACTGCATGGATTACCTTAATCTTCTCAAGGAAAAGCTAAAACCGCACCTATAATTAATGCCCCTGATTGGAAGCTCCCATTTGAGGTGATGTTTGATGCTAGTGATTTATCTGTAGGGGTTTTATTTGGGGAAAAATAAGGATAGAAAGATGCATGTCATCTATTATTAAAACAAACTACTAGATGATTCCCCAAAGAATTATTCCACCACTGAGAAGGAACTGGATATTGTGATTTTTTCTTTGGAAAATTTCAGGCAATACTTTATAGGATCTAGAGTTATCATTTTCACATACCATTATGCCCTCAAGTACTTTATTACTAAGAATGATTCTAAACCTAGATTGATATGATGGACCTTACAACTTCATGAGTTTGACCTGATCATTAAGGATAAGAAAGTTGTTGACAATGTTATGGTAGACCACTTTTCTAGGTTTCCCAATACCCATAGTGAGGAACCAAGAGAGATTAACACTTCATTCCCTATGAATAGTTATTTACTACTTCTGTGTAGTAGTATTCTTGGTTTGTAGACTATTCTAACTTTCTGGAAGTATGTGTCATTCCCAATGAACACTCACACAACCAAAGAAATCGGTTCATATCTAAGCTGAAATATATTTTTTAGGATGACCGTATTTTCTTTAGGAGGTGTGCTGATAGGATTTTGAGAAGGTGTGTTGCTGAGGAATAGATGTTTCCCATACTTGAGAGCTTCCATTCATCACCATGGGGTGGACACCATGGATGAGAGAGGACTGCTCAGAAGGTGTTACAAGCAGGTTTCTACTGTCTTACTTTGTTCAAAAATTCTAGGAGTTTGGTAATTGGTTATGAAAAGTGTCAGATTCTAGGTAATGTAGGAAGAAGGTAGGAGCTACCTCAAAAAGGAATTATGGAGGTAGAAATATTTGATATATGGGGTTTGGACTTCATGGGACCATTTTTATACTCTTATGGGAATGAATACATTCCAGTTGTTGTGAACTATGTGTCTAAGTGGGTTGAGGTAGTAGCTCTGCCCAACAACACTGCTGCAAGTGTAGTCAAGTTCATCAAGAAGAACATTTTTCAGGTTTGGTGTGCCTAGATAATTCATTACTGACAATGGTACCCACTTCAAGAATTAAAAGTTCAAGAGTTTTATGGAGAAGTATGGATTCTCACATAGGATAAGCACTACCTACCACCCACATTCTAGTGGGTAGACAGAAGTTTCAAACAAGGATCTTAATAAAATTTTGGATAAAACAATTTCTAACTCTATCAAATATTGGTCAGTTAAGATGGATGAGGCTCTTTGGGCCTACAGAACTATTTAAAAGACTCCTATAGGTATGTCACCATAGAGGATTCTTTTTGGGAAAACATTTCATCTGCCAATTGAATTACAACATAAATTATATTGGGTAGTGAATGCCCTGAACTTTGATTTCAAGTCTACTACTGAAAGAAGGTTGTTCAAGTTGAGTGATATTAAGGAGATTAGGAGGGAGTCTTATGAGAATGATGAAAAGAAGATAAAAAAGTCTTTTTGTGACTCAATCATCCAGAATAGAAATTTTAAGGTTGGTGAGAGGGTTCTACTCTTTAATTCAAGATTAAAACTTTTTCCCGGAGAGTTGAAGACCAAGTGTTCAGGACCCTTTACCATTGTGAGATTTTTAGTTAATAGAGCTATGTATCTGATTGTAAATTATAATAGACCATTTTTGGTCAATGATAAAAAATAAAACATTTCTTTTAAGGGTAGCCAATGGGTTTGGATGCTATCTCTAAGTTAGAAGAATGAGTTGTCTTAAGTATAACTAAGGACTATAAACTCAGTGTATCATTAGAAATAACCCATCGTTTCTTTGTTTTTTTCCTTTTATTTATATTTTTTAATATTAAAAAATAATAATAACAACTACTTCTTGATTATCTAGTTTTTAATCTTGTTTGTTTGATGGTGTCTCATTACCAACTACTTCTTGAGTGTGTTATTGCTACCAGAAATTCAGCAAAGGATAACCAAGGAAGTTTTCCATTGCATCATATGTATAAAATTTCTTTCACTCATCCCTTGGTTAAATTTTTTTTGAGATTAAAATTATAGATTCTTATTTCCACTTTCTGAGCTTGTAGAAAATGAAAAGGATCATTTCACTTGAGCTGCAGAAGAGGATCTGTTGAAAAAAAATTAAATATTAAATCTATAATATTTCAGGGAAGTGTTATTCTGTTTTTAAGTTTAATTTTATGCTTATTTTTTATTGGATTCTTCATGATTTTAAGTGTGGGGGAGTCCCCTAACTTATTGTGAAAAATCATGAATCTATTTCCTGCTTGGGTGCTTACTGCTTTAATCTAGAGAGTTGAACACTTATTTAAACTGAATTGTGAAATATTCTTGCACCCTATTACTAAAATTTATTCAACTACTGTTGGGATGTCAAAAAAACATTTCAAAAAAATCAAAAAAAATCACCATTTGTGTTTCTGTTTTGTATATATTTTTCTTTTCTTTTCTTTTTGGTGTGAAAATAATTATTTTTAAAATTTATTATCACCCCTAAAAAACTGTTTTAGAACTTTGATTATTGTCTCCCACCTTAGGAGTCATCATTGGGAATAATGTTGAGTTTTGAGTTTGGGGAAGAGGGTTCATTATGTTGGTCATTTCAAATTCCCCCTTCTTGAAGTGTGTTTAAAGAAAAATGGTCTAAAAACTTCAAAAAATTCAAAATATTTCAAATTTTTGAATTTTTTCATCACTTGAGGGTCATTTAGGGTATATTTGGCACTTCAATTATGTCATGTTTGGTGGATGAATAATTTTGGGATGTTGAGAGTTGCACTGAGTCTGAAACTGTTGAGGACGAGTGATTGCTGAGTGGAATTGGTTACTATCTCTATGGAATTTCCATTTAGGAACTGAGGAAAGGAGTGTGATAGGATAGTTCTTATGGTATTAGGATAATGACTTAAGGTAACTAGAAGTTTTCACTAAAACTAGAGGACTCACAATTTTTAATAACAAATTATTTAGTCACTTTAGGAAGTCAATTCAAAGGATTATTAATTAAGTCTTTTTCAACTAGAGTAAAATGGGAAAATGGGATCTCACGGTGAGTATCTAAGACAAGGTGAACTGGGTGCGTTTTTGTAAATAAATAAAATGGAATTTCAATATGAATAAGTGATATCATTACTACAAATACCCCTTTTATCAGAGCTAAAAATGTATTTTAACAGCGCTAGAAAAGCTCTATTAAAGACGGTGAAGATAAAGGGGGTCCCCTTTATCCACACTCAAAAAAGTGCTGATAAAGACCCCTTTTATCAGCACTAATAAAATGGTGCTTTATCAGCACTGATAAAAGAACCCTTTTATGAGCGCTTTTTTTAGCACTGATAAAAGTAAAAAAAATAAAAAAATTAATTTTTTTAAAAAAATCCTGCCAATCGGGGGGGCTTTTATAGCGCTTGAGCCCCCCTTTTAATAGTGCTTTCCAGCCCCTCCAGCGCCCGCATGCACCCCCCTCCACCCTATATCAGCGCTACACCCACCCCCTTTATCAGCACTAGCCCCCCAAATCCACCCCCATGCGCGCGCCCTTGCCTCCACCAAGATTTGTTCTCGAGACCTCCCTCTTGCACACCTAAAGCCTTTACCACTCTACCATATTGATTTGTTCTCCAGTTAATGACATATCTATTTATTTATATATATATATAGTTATATTTATTTATATTGTAATATATAGTTATATTGATATATATATAGTTATATTAATATATATATTTATAGTGATATTAATATATATATATATTTGTAGTTATATCAATATATATGTGTAGTTATACTAATATATATATATATATAGTTAGATTAATATATAGGTATATAAATATTTATATATTGGTATTTTAAATAAAATGGATATTAGTTATTATTTAGATAAAGCTAATATATTTTATATGTAAATATATTTTATTATTTATATTTATAATTAAATTTTTATGTGTGAATATATAAAAAATATGTATTTATTGTAATATATTTGATTATAAATAGAAGTGCATTATAAAAAATGATAAAATTTCAAAGACATAATATAAATATGAATGTAATTCCTTGGAATAAATTCAGTTCCCACCAAAAAAAGACAATAATACCCCCTTAAACGAGGCTGAAAATCCACAAAATGTCAAAAAATCGGGGTATCCGGACTAAAAACTCAGTTTTGGAGGCATTCTGGGCCTTTTTTGGCCTCAAAAAAACCTTGACCGGCATTTCCTCAATTTTATTAGTGTAGAGATCGTCGCAGGCTTCGATTTGATATGTGGTAGAGCTCAAACGGACACTGGGATCAAAAGTTATGGCCGTTTGAAGTTCAAGTTGTGTTTTCAACATATTTTGGATCTTTTTTATTAGTCTTTAAATTGTTATTAAATGACTATTACTCCATAATAATTAGCAAATTATTAATTAAAAATATTTTTTTAATTTTTTTATAAACCATTTTCACTAAATATCTTATATATTAAGTGTAACTGTATATTTATACTTATCTAAAATATATTTAAAATTATATTTAAAAAATATATATTATATTTATATCAATATAACTATATCTATATATTCAAATATTAATATATTTTTTAATTATTTTTTTTGGAAGTAGACCCTTTATCAGCGCTTTTAAAAACAGTGCTGATAAAGACCCCCCTTTATCAGCGCTACTAAAAAAACGCTGATAAAGGAGTACCCTTTAACAGCGCTAAAAAAAGTACTGTTAAAGGGGGTATCTTTATCAGCGCTAAAAAAAGCACTGATAAAGGGGTACTTTTATCAACTCTTTTTTTAGCGCTGATAAAGGTACCCCTTTATAAGTGCTTTTTTTAGCGCTGATAAAGGGTGGCACTGACCTTGCCCTGTTTTGTGGTAGTGTATGCATAGTGCTCTTCACATGGAATATGGCTCAGAAAAATTAGAATAAAGTGACCTTATCAAAAATGAACTCATTAAGATGTGGGAAATTTTGAACCTTAGAGAGAAATAGACTTAGTTAAAATTCATTTGAGTTGAATTAATAAAGTGATGAAATAAATAGACATTAATTTTTGGAACCTAGAAGAATGTGAAAATTGAAAGTTCATTTGGTTAAACTTTTAATTCCACTAAATTTAACCTATCACCACTCCTTGAATCAAAACTTGAATTAGAAATTGAAGTAGAATAGTTAATGAGTTCATATAGGAGGCATGACATACTTGACAGTGTATGACTTTGTGAGACAATTGATTTCCAGTGAGTTTTTGAAGTTAGGTAGGACCCCACTCTTGGACTCACCTTTAAAAAGCCTGACCCACTGTTATATTTTATGCCTATGATTTTTAAAGTCCAAACATGCTTCATTTTTGAGTTCACTGACAAATCATTCCTTCTATTTTGAAAGGTCAAAGTGCATGAATTTGTTTGAGGACAAACAATGTCATAAGTGTGGGAGATTTTGATGTGGTTGTTTTTCATTACTCTTTGCCACATCCTTTTTTATATTTTCATTCACTTTTTAATTTAAAAATGTTTTATTTTGTTAAATAAATAATAGTTGTTTTATTTTTGTATATTGATGTCTAAAATATTTTTTTTAGTTTAAACTATGCATTTTATTGATTATTTTTGTCATTATAAATAATTTTAAAATTAGTTCATTCATTATGCTCTACTTTTTGCTTTTTATTTTTATTTTAATCTTTTAATATTTTATTTTCTCATGTATTTTGTTTTAATATATATTTTTATATATATTAATTATTTTATTAATTATTTTAATTTATTAATTATTTTTGTAATTAATTTTCAATTTAACAATGTTCAATTCATTAATATAAATTTTTATTCATTGATTTTGTATTTTTAATTGTTAATAAATAAATTTTGACACTTCAGTTTTTAATTCTTAAAATAATTAAGTTAACGTTAACAATTTAATTAAATTATTTAAGTATTTTAATACTTAATTTTAATTTATTTTTTAATTTAATAATTATTTTTATTAATTAATTAAATGATGCAAATAGATTTAATTATTGTAGTTGTTAAAGTTAATTATGAATAAAATGTAAGTCGCAAGTTACAGTAAATTCATACCGATACTTCACTCACTAACACCCCCACTCACCATGACTCACCGAAAACCCCCTTTTCTATCGGTGACTCAAGTCACTAACAACCCCCTTGCCTGTCAGTGACTCAAGTCAGCGATAGCCCCACTCTCCCCAACTCACTAACGCTGTGTCGATGAGTCATTGAGCTACCAACAATGTTCTCCTCCCACTCCACAATTTCCCCCAATTCACTAATACTCTCTTTCCACCACTGACCGACGCCTCCTCACTCGATCTACCGACACTCCCCCCGCTACCACTGTCTCTCCACCACCCCTCTATTTCACATAAACTAAAATCATCAGCAACAATATAATTTGAAACCGAAATGGAAGAAAATAGAAACCCAAAGCAACACAACAAATCAACAAACCACAAGTAGATCAATACAACAACCAAAAGCACAACAAATCGAAACATTGAAATATTGAAACAACAACCTCAAATTCCCAAATCAAAGCAAATCAGATTCGGATAAGCCTATGCATGAACTAAAATATAACCCTAACTCCAGCCTGGACCTTCTTCTCTTGTGCCACCTTCCATCTCTCTGAGCTACCAGATCTGAAGAAGAACAGTCATCCATGCACACCACAGAAATCTAGATCTACCCTACCCACACCTGAATCTTGCTGCTACTCAAGGAACCAAGCCAACTCGTGACCCCCGACCTCACCCCTTTCTCCTTCGTCCACTGACCAGCTGTGTCCCCTACTCTACCTCACCCAGCCCTCCGAGCCTCTCCCCTCTCTTCCTCCAGCCAGTGTCGCCGAGCCACCCCCTTCTCCCTGCTTCCCCACCATCGTTTCCCATGAACTAGCACCACCGCCCTTACCCTTCTCCCCCTTCCTTGAGCCGCTCATCCCCCCTTAATCTATTATTATTATTATTTATTTATTTATTCTAATATCATATTTATACTAATAATAATAATAATATATAATAATTATATAATAATAATACAATTATATATATGTAATAATAAATATAATAATAAAAATAATATTAAATAATAAATTAAGATATTTTTTTATTTGTTAAATTAGTTTTAATTCTAAATATAGTTATTTTTATAAATAATAACTAAATTAATTACTATTTATAAATTTAATTATTATTTATGTTATTATATAAATATATTTTTAGTATAAGTCTTTATAAATAGAGTTATTTTGTATATAATTAGTTTTTTAGGACTATGAATAAATTCAATTTTTATTCTTAATTGTTTCTTGTGTGTTTTTCTATTTCAAGGGGATGCAGATCGTGCTGCATAGGAGGAGTATGAATATTTCTGTTACGTGCTCATCTTATTCGGTGACTATCAGGGAGGAAGGAGCAGAGTGATCATTCCACGTAGGAATTTGAGAGTAGAGGTTGTGATAGAAGCTTGCGACAATCATCCAAAAACTCTAGAAGCAGGAGAGGCGGGAAAAAGAATTATTGATTCATCACTTCCATACTTCTGAGGAGAGAGTAGATCATACTTACAAAGACTCACCACTTTCATCCTTAAGACTCACTTCCATCTACGCCATCAATCCGATCACTTCCATACTTCCATACTTCTCGTGTTCACTTCAAGGAGAAGACCATCATTCACCACTTCAAGATCAGCGGATCAGAGAGCCATCATCATTCTAACTTCTCGATTCTTAGGGAGAGAGATCAAGAGAACCTTTTCATCACCATCAAGCAGAGTATAGAGTTAGAGATTGTGGGAGATCAAGCAAGGAGACAAAACACTTTTCTCCCAACTCTATTTTTTCTACATTTTTATTTTGGAACGAACTTCATTATGTTTAAATCTGCTTACATGTTGAACTCAGACATGCTTGGCTAATTCCCTTCAGGGGGGATAATTTGATCCAGTTAAAGTTGTTTGTCTCTTGTTCATGCATGATTTTAAACTGGACTGCCACTCTTTCCTTTTCTAGACAATAATTTTTATTAGAACATCAAGAATCAGTGAAAACTGATCTTGATCCAATACTAATTCAATATATTCTTAATATAAGGTTTTTAATAGAAAGTAAATTTACTCAACCGACATTTTGAACTCATTACCTTGCTAATTGGCTATTTACTAGTGACCAAGTGAATTCTTCATTGATAAACTATGGAAGTCACTTAGTAACAATTTGACCAGACGACAAATATGGACAACTACCTTAAATCAAATCCATAATATTCTACTCTAGTGTATGAACAAGGGCAATCAAATTGAAGTCGGCCAGAAGACTTCCCCTCGCTTATCCACTGATTGTTCAAACTTGTTTTCATTGCTTGTCTGTCTGATTTGTTGTCTGACTACTCTGCCTACTCACTCACTCACTTTCATATTCACATACAATTTCATTTACTTCACACCATCACCACCAGTTTTCACACCAGTTTTTTCTTGTGTGTTTTTGTTCTTATTTTGTTTTTGTTGGTCATTAACCACATCATCAGTCCTCCATATGGTTCGGCCCTATATTACCACTGTACTAAGTAGTAAGTAGGAAATATAAATTTTAATTTGTTCACTCATGCTCAATGACATGTAGTGGTTATTATCCCATAGCTTCTGGAGGAGATAGATGTTAAAGTGTGAACTATTTAGGATCATATTAAAGAATCACAGAGTAGAAACTACTGCAAATATAGCATTTATCAGTGCTAGAAAATGGCATTAATAGCACTAGAAAACCACTGTTAATTGAGGCGAAGATAAAGAGGGTTCCCTTTTATCAGCTCTCAGAAAAGCGCTGATAAATGCCCCTTCTATCAACGCTAAAAAAAGCACTGATAAAAGGGGTCTTTTTCAGTGCTAAAAAAATGTTTATAAAAGGGTCATTTATCAGCGATTTTTTTAGCACTGATAAAAGTTAAAAAACATTAAAAAAAATATTTCTGCAATTCTGGGAGGGGCTTCAACAGCGCTTGAAGCCCCCTTCAACAACGCCCCACCCCCCACCGCACCCCGCATGCCCCGGCCACCCCCTAGAATTTAAAAGCACCCACATCCCATTTAAGAGAACTAGGCCATATTCCCCACCTTCACACATGACCTGCTTCCCTCAGGATTTGAACTCAAGACCTGTTTCCTGCACGCCTAACCCTTTACGACTCCACCATATTACTTTGCTCTTCATTTGTTAATATATCTATTTATTTATATATATATAGTTATATTTACTCATATATTAATATATATATATATATATTAACATATATATATATATTGACACATATATATTTATATTAATATATATATATATATATATATAGTTATATTAATATATATATAGTTATATTAATATATATATATCTATATATTAATATATATATATCTATATATTAATATATATATATATATATATATATCCATATATTAATATTTATATAGTTATATTTATATATTAATATATTTATTCTTATATTAATATATATTTATAAGATCATTTTTAAATACATTTAAAAAATATGATTTTTTGTGTGTGTTTATAAAGAAATAAATACATATATAAAACACACACACACAAATTATATGTGTATTTGCAATTATAATTATACATATTTATATATATTTACAAATATTATATATTAATATGTATATACATATGTTTAGAATATATAAATAATATATATCAGTTTGTCAATATAGACGCACACAAATACACACACACACACACACATCTTATAGGTATATAAATATAAATATTTTGTTATTTTAAATAAAATGGATATTAGTTTTTTATTTAGATAAACCTTATATATTGAGAAATATACTTTATATGTAAATATGATTAATTATTTATTTATAAAATTAAAATTTTATGGGTGAATATATAAAAAAATATGTATATGTTGTTATATAATTGATTATAAGTAACATTACATTATAAAAACGATAAAATTTAAAATCCATAATATCAATATAAATGTAAACCCTCGGAATAAATTCATTCCCCTGTGAAAAAGTTCAAAAAGACCCCCTGAAACGAGGTTGAAATTCCATTGAATGTTAAAAAATTTGGGTATCTGGAATAAAAACACAGTTTTGGAGGCCTTATGATTCTTTTTGGCCTTGAAAAATGTAAAAGAAGGTTCCCTTGGGTCACTAGTATGTAGAGATCATCGTAGAATTCGATTTGATATGCTGGAGAGATCAAACGGACACCTGTATCAAAAGTTATGGTCGTTTGAAGTTTGAGTTACATTTTCAACTTGTTTTAGATCTTTTATTAATTTTTTGATTTTTTGTGTCTTCAAATTGTTATTAAATGATTATTAGTTGATGATAATCAGAAAAATATGAAATAATAATTTTTTAAAGATATTTTAAAGCCAATTTCACTTCATATCTTATATATTAAGTGGAAATGTTTATTCATACTTATCTAAAACATATTTAAAATATATATATTATATTTATATCAATATAAATATAATTATATACTTATATATTAATATATTATATTTTATGAAATATTTTTTTGTTGAAATATATCATTTATCAACACTGGGGAAAAAAACGCTGATAAAGCCCTCCCTTTATCAGCGCTACTAAAAAAAGCACTGATAAAGGGGGTGCCTTTATCAGGGATAAAAAAGAATCATAAAGGGTCACTTTTAACAGAACTTTCTTTAGCGCTGTTAAAAGTATACTTTATCAGTGTTTTTTTAGCGTTGATAAAGGCACCCCCTTTATCAGCACTTCTTTCAGCTCTTTTAAAGGATGGCACTACGGAAACTCATTTTTGTGGTAGTGAGACAAAATAACTATGTTGATAATAAAAGGAAATAATTGGAATTTATTGTTGTGTAACATGTATTCTTTAAGGTTTTGACATGGAATGGAGTTATAAAATTTCATAAAAATGGGATTTTAATCCCTTGGTACATTGGTCCTTTGAAATACTAGAAATAATTGGAATTTTAGCTTACCCTTTGGCTATACTTCCCAAACCTTCTAAAGTATGCGGTGTATTCCATGTTTCATTACTGAGAAAATACAAGCTAGATCCAATTAATTTTCTCTCATCTATGTGAATAGAGTTAGATACATTCTTTTCTTATAATGAGGAGCATGTCCAGATTCTTGGCACCAGAGAGAAAGTATTGAGGAATCAAATAACTCAATTTGTGAATTTTTTTTTTGAGAAATCACAAACTAAAAGAGGAAACTTGGGAGACTAAAGAATGTATAAGGAATTAGTATCCACATTTTTTCAATAGCTAATATATAACCTAATTTCTAGGATGAAATTATTTAATGAGAGGAGAATTTAATACCCAATACCCTATTATAGCAGGTAAACACCATATCTAGAACTATCACACAATGCGCACTCTAAAGAGCCTTTATTCAAGAATTTATTTAAATATTCAATTTTAGAATTTTAATTGTCAAAACTAACTTCATTTTTTAATTCAATGTATCGAAATTATATTATTATGAATTTTTAATCTTTTTTTGAAAAGTTCAGTTTTTAGTCAAAAAATAAGGGTTTCACAAAACTTGTAATTTGTATAGATTTATCATTATATAATAATAGAGTATAATTTTATAAAACCATTTTAAGTAATAAAATATAAATTTATTGAATAATAATATTCATTTTGAAAAATACTTTGAACTTATAAATACTATGTCCAACCTTTTTAGAACTGGTTAAAAAGTTACTTTAACAAAAAATGATTTTTGGTATTTTATTTGAATCAAGTATTTTCAAGGGAGATTCGGTTTTGGATTTCCATAAAATGATAATTACCTTGTATTATTTTATAATGAATCAATTTATGTAATTAAAATATGTGTCCAAGATAATTTTACCCTATATTTAAATTTAAATATTAAAACGTTATTTTTTATATTTTTTTTGGATTATGTGTATTTATTTTAAAATTAAATTTTCAAATATTTTTAAATTTTATTTGATAAAATTATTTTCACATTCTAAATCATAATTATCAATTTTTTATATGTATCAGTCTTAAAAATTTTCATTAAAATTAATTATTAAGGTTAGAAATTATTTACCAAGTTAAAATTAAATTAAGGTAAAAGTTAAAAAGTTGAAAGAAAAATCCCTAAAACACTCTAATGTGTCTCAAAAAGGAGTGGTTTAGGTGTTTTTTTAACCCCACTCATTATCACCTCCTCTTTTATCCATTTGTTTCCAATTTTCCTTGAATGATAATCTTACATTATTGAAAATATAAGGGTTCCTCCCAAAATTACCCTTCTTCTCACTTATAAAAGAGTAATAACTCCACCACTTCAAGACTCACCTACCCTTATAATTTCCTCTTTAAAATATAACAATTTTATCCTCCTATAATTCTATCCCACATTAAAAATATTCTGGTCACCGTTAGTTATCATAATTCCTTCATTTCCAAGGGTAATTCTGAGGAAAATTCAAGTCTCCAACGTGATTATTATCAACTACGTCACTTTTATTCATAATTATATTCCTTTAAATTTATTATATCCAATAATAATAATAATCAAATCATTTATATACTTTAATGTAACTATATTAAGTTTATTATCATTTTTTATTCATCTATCTCATCCGTTAATAAAAACAAAATCAATGTTCGTGCGTACGAGTGGACTACTGCCACCACAAGCAATGAAATTCATTTTTTATCACCACCCTTCATTAATGGTTAATAGAATGGATTTAAAGAGGTAATAGGATTTTTATGATATCATTAAGGTTCTGGTTTTATAAACTACATAACATATTAATTATATGATCAATAAACATAATCATTAATTCAATTGTTCAAAATAAGTGTGTTAAAAGGAAAACATTTCATTCAAATTATGTAATATTTTTATATCCATTACTTATTATTATAAATAATTTATAACTATGATATATCACACTAATAAATATTAAATAATAAAATTATTCTTTTTTTATAATGACATTATAGATAAACCACATCATAATCAATCATTAATTCAGGGTATGTTCATGTTTGGATCATTTTAACCACCTACATGAAAAATACTATGAATTTATAACATGAATGAATATGGGACATAATTACAACTAAATTATAAAATAAATGTGTAAATAATTATTATTTTTATTCTTGAGATGTTATATTTATATTTAATTGATCAATTAAGAAAACACCCTTCGATCATCAAGAATCACTGAAACATACTTGTTATCAATTTCATCTTCAAAGTTTCCGAATAAAATATTCATAAAAGGAATTTTTAAAATCATAAATTATTATAAAAAATATATAATATTAATAACTTTAATAACCTATTAATGATGAAATTTTGAATAATAATGAATACAGACACTACTATTATGAAATTAGCACAAACAATCAAAACTATAAACACCTGGTGTAGAGAATCAGAAGAATTCATATAGAGAATGACTATTTGTAAAGATTGTGAATGAAAATGGATATGAGTAAGGTTATGAATTAATTGATTAAGATAGATACTTTTTTTGGTATATGAGGTTAAAATATATTCATGAAAGTCATGATAATATATAAGGTCACTCCGTCTCAAATTCCTCTCTTTGAGACAAGTTTGGTATTATGCACTTAATTTCATTTATGTGGTACATATGATACTTATTTGAGATGTTATATCATGAAATAAATTTTATTCATGGTATTAAAATATCATTTTTAATTCTTATCTTTCAATATGTCACACCCGCCATTTTAAAATAATTTTTTTATCGGTTTTTTTTCTTTCTTTTTTCTTGGCGTCGGGTGTCTTGCTGAAGTTCCGGTGAGTACCGGTTCAAATTTTTGAACTTTGGAAAGGTTTTTTGGTTTTAGGCCAGTGTGCGAACACTGTGCGTCTTAGCGGAAATCATGTGGATAGTTTGGATACCTGTGCAGTCACTGCTAGACTGAGCAGGGGCCACCGCATGGACCGTGCACGGTCAACTGAGCCATGCGGGGTGACCGCGCAGTCGCCCACCTTTGAGAGTAATTAAATAAATTGGTTAAGTTGCAATATAGTGAATAAATGAGACATCGGGTAAATATGTATATATATGGGTATATATATATATATATATTTAGTTAGTGTGCTATTTTTATTTTTATCAATGTTTCATTATTATTATTATTATTATTAAAGTTTGATACAAATTATTATTACAGAAGTTCTATTGGTATTATTGTTATTAATAAAGTTTTATAATAATGATTATTTTTATTATTAATATTATTACATTTTTATTTTTAAAATTATAATTTTTGAGGTTATTATGGATGTATATCTATTATAGATTAAAGTTTTATTATTTTATTTGTTTTCTTTTCTTTTTTTATTCTCCTCCTTTTCTTTTTTCTCTCTTTCTTTTCCTCTCCCACTACCCTATTCCTCTCCTCCCCTCTCTCCCTGTCACGACCCCCATGTTACCCTAATTTTCTTCCACCACCACACCCCTCTCTTCTACCCTTGCGGCGCACTACCCCCAACTCCCCTACAGCCCATGCCTCCACCCAGCAGCCCCGTGCAACACCCCCTTGTTGCTCCACCATTCCTGCCCTGCTCTCCCTGCACATCGCCACCCTCGACCTCCTTCCCCTTTGCGTCCTTCACACCCCCTGCACGCTTCAGCCCAACCTCCCTACCAGCTGCACCACCGGATGACCGGCCCCCTGCCCTGCGACAACGCCTCCCTGTCCGGTCGGATCTCGGTACCTCCGTACCTAGGCCCAGGCCTCTGCCTCCTGCCCTACTCAGCCTGCGCTGCACACCCCTGCCTCATCCTACTGTGCACGCCCAGCTGGCCTCCCTCGCAACACCCCTCCTACTTTGTTGTCGGTGCCCCAGTTTTCCACAAAGTGCCCTATCTCCCTCCTCCTTTCCCCAGACACGCCCAGGTATTCCCCGCTCGAACTCACAGCACCCTTCTCCCCTTCAGACACTGCACACCAGCCGCCCTTTACCCTCCTTCATGCGGTGTGCAATCTTATGCACCCCCGAACCTACCGACCAGCGCGCAGCCGCTCTCCCCGCTGGAACCTGCTATCTGGTATCCCCCCTCATCTATTAAACCCACGACGTACCCCCCTTGCAGTTCCCTCTTTCTGTTTCCCCTACTCTTAGTCGACCCCCTTTTTCCACGCACAGCCACCTGCGAGCGTTTCCCTTTGTCGAGTCACTGGCGCCATCTCCCTTCGCTGCTCAGGACAGCCCCTGTCGATGTGACATGTACTTTTTTCTAGCCAGCGACGGTCCCTGTTGGTGTACGCCGCCCCTTTCTGACGGTCGCACAACCTCCCTGGTCGAGCGTGTATCCGAGCTGAGGTGTGGTTTGCGTTGTTCTTTCTTGAATGTTAGATAATTATTTTAGCGTGTATTGTGTTTAATTAAAATTGGTGTGAACATAGTTTTTAAAATAATTGAGTTTGTTTAATTAGTTTTTTGCAAAGTTTAGTTTTTAAATGAACTTAGTTTGCGTTTTATATCTTATATCATACTCATGCGGATTAAGATGTGTTTTTATGAAAACTAATCATGAGTTGTTTAATTTCTTTTTTATAAATTATGAAATTAATTTATTTGACCATAAAAGTGGTACATATTCTATTTTAGTAGGACATAAGTGTGCGTTTGATAAAAAAAGTGTTCATTCAATCAGTTTTTGTTAATGTAAAGCTGTGGGTTACTCTTTGGAAACTATTTAATAATTTTTAAAGTGGGTTATTAGATAGTGCAGATGGTGAAAACTGTGTTTTGAAAACATGTAGAGGCAGTTATTTTGCGATGTTTGTTCGTTTGGATTGTTTTAAGTCCATGTTAATGTATTTTATTTATCATTGCGGTTTCAGCGCATTGATAAGGTTTTTCCACAGTCCTACGATCGTCAGCTTGTGTGTGCTTGCACGCCCGTGCGAGGCGTGTCGGGTCATCGTGACTGGTCTGCAAGTCGAGCTAGGTCCCCCACTGCACTCGCCTTTAAATTTATAATTTATTTATTGCTTAATATTTTATTAATTTTAATAAATGAGAAATTATTTAAGATAATTTATTTTTAAATGACTATTTGGTGTAAAAAGATCTTTTTATTTTATATATGACACCTGAAATATTTTATTGATGAACGGACACCCAGTAGTGAAAGAATGCCCAGTTGGACTTTAAACATAATTCACGAAATTTCAAATGTAATTCTGTTTTATTGATAAATTATTTTCTTTGAAGCGTGAACAAGTGTTTTTATTCTCTTGAGAAATGAGGATTTTCTTTAAAATTAGTGAGGGCCTATTTGGAACTTTAATAAAATAAATTATTTTGGAAAACTCTCTTTGGGATGACTCAGGGGTGATCTTTGGTGTACGTTGACTGCATGATTTGTGTGTGATTTTTGTGCTACTTGATTGACTTTTTTGACTCACCCCTTTCCTTTTTATTATATGTGTTGACATGGGAACCTGGCATAGTATGTGAATCTTCTGAGAATGATTATTGTACTTGTTTAGATTATGCACTGGCTAGTGTCCCTTAGTACGGATCATACTCTACTAGGGGATTGGGCCCCTCGGTTAGGCCATGTAGGGCAACACCAGGCATTAGGGAATTATGACGTCATCGAGAGTAGGCATGCCTTCAGGATGAGTCACATGTATAGTATGTTCTGGATTGTTCATGAGCTCCTAGGTTCGAACCATTTTCTCTTTAGTGTTTATTTGTATGTGGCGGATGATTGAGAGGTCTAGTTCGGTAGTTGTCCCCTATATGTCACTTTTTCCATTTCCCTTAGTTTGTTGCGTGTTGTGTGGTTTCCCTTTTTACTAACAGCTAAAATTTGGATTTCTAAATTGTTCGTAAAAAACATTTTAAATACAATGCACCTGTTCCTTTCAAACATTAAACTTGATTTTAAATTAAATAGGGAAATGGACTGTTACTTGTTTTAGAAATGAAAGTGTGTGTGGAAAATAATATTTTATATACTTTTGTTCGAACCCAAAATTAGTAAATTTATTTATTTAAAGGTAGTGCATTGGGAATAGTTTGTTGGGAATGCCTACTGAGTTTTAATACTTACGCCTATAGTGTTTTACTTTTTTTAGTTTCTATTGTAGGTTTGTCTTGAGATTGCTCATCATGGGCAAGATTTGGTTGTGTTTTGGTGAGCGACTCTCAGGTTCGTGAGGAGTTTTGGTCACGGTCAGGTCAGTATGTGTTGTTGGCTGTTCTTTTTCTTTCGTGTTGTTTATCTACTTTGTGTTGTTCTATTTTTCTTTCTGCTAATTTATTTATTTTCATTGGGAGAAATCAGTCCCATTTGTACTCTGTTGATGCCTTGGTGCTTGTCTCCAGCCCGAGAGGATCGGGAATGCCTCTCAGGCCATGCCGCATACTGGCTCGGGTGACCGGTTCAGGGTCGACCTGGGTTGTTTCATGGAAAAATGGTATCAGAGGAGGTCGAATCCTAAGCAGTCCTTGTTTTTTAAAGAACCCATTGTTATTTGGGGTTTTCATGGTAGAGGGAGTATAATTTTCGGGACTCGATGCGTACGAACAAGAAGGACATCATGAACCCTTGCTCGTTACGAACCTTGGGTTACCATGGGATGTTCGGGTTTGTCGATGTCTTTTGATTCTTATGGTTTGTTTGGTATTGGGAAATGAAATGGGATCCAGGCAAGTGACCTCCGTGAGCTCGCATGGTATGGAAAGCCATGTGGAGACGAGGAATTTACCCTAGAATTCTCTTAGTGACGATGGTGTGACTGGCGTGTGACCACCAACCATATGTCTGAGTCACCCATTGGCACTAGTATCCCCTGGTGAATTTTTTGGGTATTCTTTAATAAAAAAACTGTTTTTAAAGTTTTATTTTGGATATTGTGAAAAGTTGAATTTAAAATGGCAGTGATAATGTTTTGATTAAACTCTTTGTTTCCTTGTTTCTTAGTGTTCACCACCACTAAGGTTCGATGGATGCCCAAGGTGCCACTTTGGGTGGTGCATCCTTAGCAAATCCTCCAGTTGATCAACCTATTGACTATGTCTTGGAATTCCAGAAGATGAACCCTCCCCTCTTTTATGGTCAAGAAGATCCACTTGAGGTGGAGGAGTGGTTATGGAAGATTGAGAGGAACTTCAGTTTCATTGGGTTTTTTGAGTCGTTAAAGGTGAAGTTGGATACCTTTATGATTGAAGGTCCAACCTGAAAATGGTGGAAGTCCGTGTCTCAGAATAAACCTTAGAAGGATCTAACATGGGAGTTTTTCAATCATTGTTCATCCAAAAACACTTCTCTAAATTGAAAAAGATGAGGAAGAGGATGGAGTTGTGTTGTCTTCAGCAGGGCGTTGAATCGATACTATAATTCTATCGACATTTCATAGACCTTGTCCCGTATGATCAGTGATTTGTTGCGAATGATCCCGGTAAGGCTTGACAATTTGAGTATGGGATCTGACCTGAACTGCAATAGAAAGTGGAAGATCTCAACCTAACCACATTCTCGGATATCGTGGGGAAATCCTTTCTTGCTGAAGCTGATCTAGAAGGAGGACTTGAGGTGGTGAATCCTTCCCTAGCCTTGGGAAGCAGTGCAGAGGATAGCGAGAGGAAGAATGATAAGTGCCTTGATGTGAGTGGATCTAATAGAGGAATCAAGAGGCCTTTAGACCATCAGTCTTCTTATTCACAGTGCAATGTTACAATCTATCACTAGTGTGGTAGGAAAGGTCATAAGAGGCCAATGTGTCTGAGTGCTCCGAGACCCTGCCACACCTGTGGAAGTTGGGGTCACTTGAAATGATTTTTTCGTGGTGTTTCCAAGAAGTGCGCTGAAGCTAGACCTGGCTCGTCGAAGGTCACCTCCTCCTGTCAGCAGGAGTAGGGGGATGGTTGTGGATATGTTTGCAGTTTTTCTCGTTGTAGTGTTCCTTGGATGTAGTAATCGTCACTTGTAGCATTTTGTGGTGTTTCTTTTCTTTCAGCTGTAAGAATGGTTGTGGTGGAACCTCTTTGGAACTTTTATTTTATTGGAAGTGTGTTTGGTGAAATTATGGGTTGGGTGTTATGTTTTTGAATTTATGAATCCTGACTAAGAGGCAGGAGATTCTTCAATCATCAGTGCTCTAGCCATATGCCCCGGAGTGAAGCTGGCGCGTAGTCAGGTGAACTCCAATGGTGGAAAAAGGGCCTTGGTTTAATATTGTTCTTTGGTGTGTCATGGTTCATGCTCTTTAGAGGGTGTGAAGTTGTTAGTGTAGCGATGACGGTAGTTTTGGTACTCTATCGGTTGGGCCCTTCCTTTACCTCCCCTACCCTTGTGGTGGGGTTTTTGGTCCATACAGAAAGTTTTCAAGTTCGGTTAATCTCATCAGTTCTTATGGTGGGGAGACCCCCAGTGGGTCTCGTAGAGTTACACCGAAAGTAATTTAGAGTTAGCCCAATCCTTATGGTGGGTAGTCTATTCGGGCCTCCCCGTGTTAGTATCAGAGTTTCTTTTTATGTATCGTTTGGTGGTAGGTGGTCTTGTGCAGAACCACCTAATCCTAAGTTCTTCCTCTTGAGTGAATGTTGGGATTGGAGTACACCCAATGGTTCTGTTGAACTAATATTATAGGGATAATTATCGGAGGTGATTTAAGTTTATTCGTTCCTTGGTTGAAATTGATGGTTTGGGTTCTGCTTGGTGATAGTTAAGGTGATCGTGTTTTAAGGATAAGTTGTGTGTCATGGGTTTTTGGTGTCTGTTTGGATCGATCAACTAGAGGCACTAAAACTTTTGGTGGGGGTGACACATAAGAAGTCTTATATTTGGGTCTTGACCCTGTTGTGGCTTTCCAGGGGCAGAAAGCATTATAGTGGGGAGAGTTGTCACACCCACCTTTTTCAAATAATATTTTTTTATCGATTTTTTTCTTTCATTTTTCTTAGCATCGGGTGTCTTGGAGAAGTTCCGGTGATTCCTGGTTCAAATTTTTGAAGTTTGGAAAGGTTTGTGGGTTTTAGGCCGGTGCGCGAACAATGTGAGTCTTAGCGGAAGTCATGTGGACAGTCCGGATACCCGTGCGGTCACTGCTAGAGTGAGCAGAGGCCACCGCACAGCCCGCATACGGTCGACTGAGCTGTGTGGGGTGACCATGCAGTCGCCCACCTTTGAGTGTAATTAAATAAATTGGTTAAGTGGCAATATAGTGAATAAATGAGACATCTGGTAAATATGTATATATATGGGTATATATATATATATATATATATATATATATATTTAGCGAGTGTGTTATTTTTATTATTATCAATGTTTCATTATTATTATTATTATTATTAAAGTTTTATACAAATTATTATTACAGAATTTATATTAATATTATTTTTATTAATAAATTCTTATAATAATGATCATTGTTATTATTAATATTATTAAATTTTTATTATTAAAATTATAATTATTGAGGTTATTATGGATGTATATCTATTATAGATTAAAGTTTTATTTTTATATTTGTTTTATTTTTCTTCTTCTTTTTTTCCTTCTCCTCCTTTTTCTTTTTTATCTCTTTATTTTCCTCTCCTGATACCCTATTCCTCTCCTTCTCTCTCTCCCCATCGTGACCCCCCTGTTACCCAAATTTTCTTGCACCGCCACACCCCTCTCTTCTACCCTTGATACGCACCACCCCCAAATCTCCTACAACCCCTGCCTCCGCCCAGCAGCCCCGCGTAGCACCCCCTTGCTGCTCCGTCGTTCTTGCCCTGCTTGCCCTGCACAACGCCACCCTCGACCTCCTTCCCCTCTGCATCCCGCACACCCCCTGCACGCTTCAGCCCAGCCTCTCTGCCGGCTATACCACCGGCTAACCGGCCCCCTACCCTACGACAATGCCTCCCTATCCAGTGGGATCCCTCTACCTCCGTACCCAGGCCTAGGCCTCTGCCTCCTGCCCTGCTCGGCCCACGTTGCATGCACCTGACGGATCTTATTGTTGCACACACCCAGCCGACCTCCCTCTCAACACCCCTCCTGCTTCACTATCGGTGCCCTAGTTTTCCCCGTAGTTCCCTGTCTCCATCCTCCTTGACCCGGATGCGCCCAGGTCTTCCCCGATCGAACTCGCAGCACCCTGCTCCCCTTCATACACTGCACAGCAGTCGCCCTTTACCCTCCTTCACGCGACGTTCAATCTTATGCACCCCCATACCTATCAACCAGTGTGCAGCCGCTCTCCCCTCTGGAACCTGCTGTCTAGTATCCCCCCTCCTCTGTTAACCCCATGATGTACCCGCTTTTCAGTTCCCTCTTTCTATTTCCCCTACTCCTGGCCGAACCCCTTTTGTCGCACACAACCACCTGTGAGCATTTCCCTTTACCGAGTCAGTGACACCATCTCCATTCGTTGCTCCAGCCATCCCCTGCCGATGTGACATGTACTTTTTTCCGGACAACGACGACCCCTACCGGTGCGCGCCACCCCTTTTTGACGGTCGCACAACCCCGCTGGTCGAGCCTTTATCTGAGCTGATGTGAGGTTTTCACTATTCTTACTTGAATGATAGATAATTATTTTAGCGTGTATTGTATTTAATTAAAATTGGTGTGAATTTAGTTTTTAAAATAATTGAGTTTATTTAATTAGTTTTGTGTGAAGTCTAGTTTTTAAATGAACTTAGTTTGTGTTTTATATCTTATATATTACTCTTGTGGATTAAGATGTGTTTTTATGAAAACTAATCCTGAGTTGTTTAATTTCTTTTTTATAAATTATGAAACTAATTTATTTGACCATAAAAGTGGTGCATATTCTATTTTAGTAGGACGTAGGTGTGAATTTGATAAAAAAAAGTGTACGTTGAATCAATTTTTGTTAATGTAAAGTTGTGGGTTGCTCTTTGGAAATTGTTTAATAAATTTTAAAGTGGGTTATTAGATAGTACAGATGGTGTGAACTGTGTTTTGAAAAAATGTCGTGGTATTTATTTTGTGATGTTTGTTCGTTTGGATTGTTTTAAGTCCGCGTTCATGTATTTTATTTATCATTACGGTTGCATCGCATTGATAAGGTTTTTTCACGGTCCTGAGATCGTCAGTTTGCATGCTCTTGCGAGGTGTGTCACATCGTTGTGACTGGTCTGCGAGTCGAGGTAGGTCCCCCACTGCACTCACCTTTAAATTTAGAATTTATTGATTGCTTGATATTTTATTAATTTTAATAAATAGGAAATAATTTAAGATAATTTATTTTTAAATGACTATTTTGTGTATAAAAAGAGCCATTTTTTTATATACGACACTTGAAATATTTTCTTGATGAACAGACACCCAATAGTGAAAGAATGCCCATTTGGACTTTAAACATACTTCACAGAATTTCAAATTTTGTTCTTGTTTATTGATAAATGATTTTATTTTGAGTGTGACCAAGTGTTTTTATTATCTTAAATGAGGATTTTATTTAAAATTGGTGAAGGCCCATTTGGGACATTAAAAAAATTTATTATTTTGGAAAACTCACTTTGGGGTGACTCAGGGGTGATCTTTGGTGTACGTTGACTGCTTGATTTGTGTGTGATGTTTTTGCTACTTGATTGACTTTGTTGACTCACCCCTTTCCTTTTTATTATATGTGTTGACATGGGAACCTGGCATAGTAAGTGAATATTCTGAGAAATATTTCTACACTAGTTTAGATTACGCATTAGCTAGTGGCCCTTAGTACAGATTATACTCTGCTAGGGGATTAGGCCCCTCGGTTAGGCCATTTGGGGAAACACTGGGTGTTAGGGCATTATGACGTCATTGAGAGTAGGCATGCCTTCAGGATGAGTCACATGTATAGTATGTTCTAGATTGTTCACGAGCTCCTAGGTTCGACCCATGTTTTCTTTAGTGTTTATTTGTATGTGGCGGACGATTGAGAGGTCTAGTTCGGTAGTTGGCCCTTGTGTGCCACTTTTTACATTTCCCTTAGTCTATTTCATGTTGTGTGGTTTTCCCTTTTTACTAACAACTAGAATTTGGATTTTTAAATTGTTCACAAAAAACGTTTTAAATGCAATGCACCTGTTCCTTTCAAACATTAAACTTGATTTTAAATTAAATAGGGTAATGGATTGTTACTTGTTTTAGAAATTAAAGTGTGTGTGGAAACTAATATTTTATATAATTTAGTTTAAACCTAGAATTAGTAAATTTATTTATTTAAAGGTAGTGCATTGAGAATAGTTTATTGGGAACGCCTACTGTGTTTTAATACTCACGCCTATAGTGTTTTCCTATTTTTATTTTCTGTTGTAGGGTTTTCTTAAGCTTGCTCATCGTGGGTTAGAGTTGGTTGTGGTTTGGTGAGCGACTCTCAGGGTCGTGAGGAGTTTTGGTCATGATCAGGTCAGTATGTGTTATTGGCTATTCTTTTTCTTTCATGTTGTTTATCTACTTTGTGTTGTTCTGTTTTTCTTTCCGCTATTTTATTTATTTTCATTGGGTGAAATCGTTCCCATTTGTACTCTGTTGATGCCCTAGTGCTTTTTTCCAACCCAGGAGGATTGGGAACGCCTCTCATGCCATGCCGCGGACCGGTTCAGGGTCAACCTGGGTTGGTTTGTGACACAATAGGTTCTGATCAAATTGTTTCCCATTCTTTAAGTGGGGTTTTTTCAACTCAATTTTCATTCTTTTGGACTCATGTTATATTCGTCACTTATTTTCTTTAATGTGGTTCATAAATTTCCATGGAATAATTTTTACCATATTAATAATTAAATTTAAGGGACTTACAAGTCTATATTTTTATCCCTCCTTTATATTATCTTGATTCAACATTTACTAAATTTTTTGTAAAACTTAATATTTTTCATCGTCGAAAAAATATCCAAAGTTTTAGTAAATTAAAATTGTTTGTAGTTTCCTATAAAATGCATCCATATATTAAATTTTATGTGGATGTGTAATATATTTACCTAGGTTTAATCACTATGAAAAGTGTTTGTTGAGCATTAACTCAATCATCACTCTAATTCCATGTGAATAGGCCTAACACTTCTGAATAGACACTCTTGGGGGATTTGTTTTTTAATATTCACATACTCATTATGAACCACAATAAAAAAATTTCCTACCATTTCCTTGGTTTCTTACCAATTCATACTATTGAACCCAATTACTATCTTCCATGGATAACTCAACACATTGAAAGTACCATTTTTACTATATTTCTTTAATAAGGGTACTTCATGTTACTTTGACAATACCCCATGGATTTTAAGTTGATTAAGGGATGATATCCTTGATATAAACATTATTCTATTAAATGGGGAAGCATTTAATTTTGTTATTTCTCATTATATGTTTGGAAATATTTTTATTAAATTAGAGGTTCCTTAGGGAATGGTAATAAAATTCTTGTTGACACTTATACTGAATGAATTGGAATTAATTAGGTGATAGGTGTGGCCTAAAATTATAATCCCCTTGATGCATTTGTAGGTATCATGAGACAAAATAGGTTGATTTTTGGTGCATACCTCTTCCCATAACAAGATAGTGCCTTAGAATAAGTCCTTGATAGTATTTTTTTTATATCAGACATTATGTGTTCTATCGGTATGATATCAATGATTATTGTTATCCATGTTTTAATTTATATTCATAAATATAGAATTCCCTTAGTTTTAGTTTATTATAGTTTCATATTTTTTATTTATTCCTTTTAGATCAATTATGCCTTGTTTATTTTATGATACCTTATATTATATACTACTCTTTACTAAGAATGTAAAATTGGCCTTATTTGTTTTACTTTCCCTAGGAAACCTATAGAATGATTATGTGTAATTTTCAAGGATATGATGGAAAAGGATAATAATTTTCTTGTAATGTGTTCATGTTGTATCTTATGTTTTAAAATGTAATTTATGTATCTATATAGTATTCTAAGACTACTAAACTATTGAAACCTTGGGGAAATCTTGTATTTTGTACTAATAATATAACATAACTATCAGATTAGGTCTTCTGGAATCTAGGATGTTACCTAAGTGGGTGGTGAGGGGAACCTTTTATAGGTGATAGGAGTGGCCTTTTGGTAATAAAATAAAAAGATAAGTCATTATTCAAGGAAAGTAGCTCAAAAAGTGGACAATAATAGAGAGGGAATAAATTAAATCCAATCCACCTCTCATCTACACATTTGGAGACATTTTTTCAACATGTTTTTAGATCATTTACCCTTAAATAAACTTTTATTATAATTTACTTTTCCACTGCAACTCATTTTTAAACTTGGTAACTTATTTTATATCTAAAAAAATTCTCTTATTAGATAATTTGGATATTTATGATAAAAAATATAATATAATAGTTTATAATATTATATTTCTAAAATTGATAAATATTAATTTTAAATTAATAAATGCATGACGCATTAAAAACAATTTTAAATAGAAATATAACTTAAGTTATAAAATTTCAAATGTAGGTTTATTGATTAAAAATAATATTTTTGAATAGATCATTTCACTTTTAAAATATATATTTTTCATGATTTGTTTTGTAAAATTTTAAGTAATACTTATATCATAACAGTGTAATAAAATTCATGACATTTAAAAAAGTTATATTTTTCACTATTCACCTAAAAAATGGATCTTTCTTAGAAAAATACCAAAAATTCATCCTAAGATAATATTTTATGCTGAATAAAAAAATTAAGTCAATTTTTTCAAATTCAAATTAATGAATTTTTGAAATTATCTTTTAAGCGGAAATATAAACTATAATGAAAAACTATTTTTATAAATTTATCAAATATTAACTGTTCTTATTATTATTTCTCAAAAAAATTTAATTAAAATAGTGTTAAATTATTTTGTATATTAACAATATATTTTATCATTATTTATTTAGTTTCTTAAAATAAAAATTAATTGTGCATAAAAATTACATTTTTAGTAGCATATATCTTTAGGTATAAAATAATATTATTAGTTATTTAGCTACACCAACTGAATTTTATCAATGCATTAGTATTAAAATTACTTTTATTTTTCTTTAAAAAGTCAAAATGTGAGATTTATAAAATACATGTGATATATAAATAACTTATTACATTAATAATTTCATGTTTATATCATCCTAATTTTTAACACCCTCTTTTTTATAATAATATATTTTTTATAATAATTAAAATCATGTTTTGATTTTAATTTTTAAGTCCAATAAGTTGAAATAAAATAATTTTTAATTTAAATTTTTCCCTTATGTATGGTATATGTCCTTGAAAAAGTTAAGTTCTTTATACCCTTATATATATTGGTTTTTGGGAGTTAGATAAGGGTAACTCCTCTTTTACATAAGTTGTGAAAGGGTGGGGAGGGGATTCAATGAATTGTGTAAGGGTAAGACTTTATTTCCTAAGGGTATGTAAAGGTAACACCCTTTTATATGGATTGCATAATGGTAAGGTATGAGTTGCATAATGGTAATTACTTTTTTAATACATTGTGTAAAGGTAACCAAGTTACGTAAAGGTAACACTGGCATGATGCATAAAGGTAACCTAGATATTATAAAGGTTGCATATGGATAAACTCTCACTACATAAGGGTATCCCTAAGTTTATAAAGGTTATGTAAAGGTAGAATGTAAATTGTGTAAGACTAATGGATTTGGTTCATGTGTTGTGTATGTTTAAGGGAGGAACTACATAAGGGTAACCTTCCATTTACAAAGGTTGTGTAAGGGAACCAGGGGCACTACATAAAGGTATGGAGAGTTGTGTAACGGTGACCCTTCTTTTTCAAAGGCTATGTAAGGTTCATAAAGGGCTGGGTAAGGGTAATCAGTACCCTTACATTCCACATATGATATGCACAAGGGTAAATCCATGTTACCCTTATACAATGCTATTTTTTTGTGAGAAAAATAAATAAAAAACTTGGAATTTTGTTTCTTCTTCTCTAGAAAAACCCTATAACACATTTTTTTATGATTATAAAGATCTAAAATCATGGAATTAATTATTTTAACCCATTTAAAGTTTATAACTCATATTTTAGAAGGATTTAATTTTTTTATTCAAGGTTCAATTAAAACAACAAATTAAATGGTGTATTTAATTTTAAGGTGTTATTGATGTGAACTAGAGCTCTCAACGTATTTATTTAAGAACAACCAAACCATTTCTTCCCATGAATTTTATTATCCTCTTGAAGATATTTCTAGGAATCAAACTACTGTGTAAAATGATCTCGTTCCTTGGATCATTTCCTTGTTCTTCCATGTTGGGAGATTAAAAGAAGGAATCTATAGACCATGTCTAATTTAGGTGTCTTTGTACAATCGTGATAACATATAAAATTATGGATGTTCTTGATAATTTCTTTTTTATGTGAAAAAATGATAATTTGTAAAATTATCCAGAAGATATAGAATCTATTATCATAATGTTTTTGTGAAATATTTTAGTTTGTTTTATTAATTTTTTAATTGGGAATATATGGGGGTAGCTTTCTGAAATTCTATCTCAGATGATTTCATAAATGTTTTTAAAGGGGTTTATCTATTAAAATGGTTATGTTTGATCAAAATCCTAAATAATGGATTTTTAATGGATTTTCAAATCATGGAAGTGGTGATACTTCACTTGTGAAAATGTTTTATTAGATTTTAGTATGATTTATTTTTGTTAGAAAACATGGCACATGGGAACATTTGAGAACCATGGACATGGAAAAAATAAACTTCAGTGTGTATAACACCACTAGGTATTTTCTATAGGTGTTCATGGGGATATGAAGGTAAATTGGAAGTCTGATATAAAAAAACTATGGTTGGACTTAATATCATTAGGATTTAATTTCCAGGTTAGTGTTTCTTATTGTCCTATTTATTTTTTACCATAGGTTAGATATGAATATGTTTTTATGATGTTTTCACTTGTACATAATATTTAATTTATAATCATATCTTTTTCTTATGGATTTTGTACCATGGACATGGTTCTTGAATACTAGATTGTATTATTTTGGTTACCTTTGTGTGCCATGCTTTATATGCTCACCATGGTATCTTTTGGAATATGGTTGTTTTGATTACTATTGTCCATTTATCATTCTTGTTATATTAATATTCTTACTAATTTGAATATGGTATGTTTTGAAAATAAACCTAAGAAAATTTAACCAAATGGTTTTTATATGGATATGATTATTTTAACTAGTTTTATTTTAAAGTTGAACTAATGGTTTCATGGTGATATAAATTATAAATAATATTTGGTTCTATCCTATGGGGCTTAGTTATCATACCCTGCTTTTTCTTTTGGGTTTTTATAGACTTGGTTTTTTAGGTTAGAGGTAAAGGTATGGGAGTCATGTGTCATGGAAAGTTCTCTTGGTTGCTATCACCTTCAGAGTGGTTTTGGACGGCGGTGACGTATTGTCACATGGAGACTTTTCTTTCTTGGTTTTTCTTTTAGATTAATCGTTTTGGATTGTCTTTGTATATATCATGGATGTGTACTTTTATTCTATTTTGTAATCTAATTGTTTATCTTATTTTTATTATACAGGATACATGATGAGTTATCTTATAGGGTGAAATTGTTCCCATTGTTATACATGTTGATACCTGCCTGAATGGCCCTAAGTCCTTCATTTTTTATTAATTTTTGATAACCAACCTTTCAAGGGATGAGGGGGAACCCTTACGAGGCCTGTAGGCTCAGAGATTACATGGCTCATAGGCTTAGGAGATTACATGACCCGAAGGTCTTATGGAATTCAACCAGACTATCTATAAGGAACTGCCCCTCCCCAGCATATGCATCTTAATAGTAGCTCTCCACCTTTTCATGACCATCTGGATAGGCTTCCCATGCAAGCACAGGCTGGTACCGATGGCATAGCCATACCCTATCATTCTGACAATCCATTTGGCTCTACTCCGGTGAGCGCACCTACTCTGAATCCTCTTGTGGGGCTGCATCTTTTTTTTAGTATGTATGGGGCCTGCATTCATGTGGCCCAAAGGCCTTAAGGTGGCCCTAAGGCCTTAAGGTGGCCCGAAGGCCTTGATAATCAACTATCCCGAAGGCCTTGGGTGGTCCAAAAGCCTTGCAGGACCTGAGGATCAAACCGGTGGCCCGGAGGCCCAGATGGATGAATAGTTTTGGCTACTACAGTACCGAACAGTACCTACTACAGTTCCTGCTACAGTACTGCTACAGTACCCCTGGAAATATTCCTCCACCCAGATTTGATCTCGGGTCTCTTGGATGCACCTAGCGAGTCATCACCAACTGGGTTGAGGCTCTTGTGCATACATGTTGATACCTAGGCTCTTGTTACTAGACCCTATAATTTGAGAATGTGCTTTAGTTCTTATTTAAATCAATCTCGGAGATGTGTTGGGTTGACCCATGTTGGTTCATTATAAAATAGTATCAGATGAATACTTATCCAGAAGTGTTATGAAACAACCTGGATTTGTTAGACTAGAGAAAGGACTGGTCACAGCTCAATGTGTACATGGAGAGTAGGTACTTGATAACCACCTTTCGTGATGCCACTTGAGTTACCATGGCCATTCATGATTTATTTTCTTTTTTGATTTTTTCTATGAGTTATGGTTTTATATTATTAATTATTATCCTTATTATCATGTGTTAGTTTCCTTGGGGTTATTATTTACTTGGGTTGTAAACCAAAAAAGTAATCAAGTTGTGAAGTTGATCTAGAAGGCATGAAAACCCATTCAGTAACTTGACATTTAGTTTTGAAATAATTAAATGGGTTGTGGAAAGCTTATCACATGGTCCTCAACCATGTTTATTGGTCAATCATAACTCTACATACCCTTGTTTTTTGTTATTTATAACCCATGATTCTTGGATTCTTTGAGTGACTCTCATTGATGGAAAAAGAATCAAGGTGGTTATTGGGATATATTGATATCGAGAATCAATTTGAATAATAGTTATGGAAAGTTTTTATTGTGAATAGATGTTATAACTAGTTTATTTCGTGAAATTTTATTTCATGAAAATGATTTTTGTTTGAAAAGTGAATCTTTATTACTTTACTATGACATGATGTTTATTTTCTAGATTGTGTTTTTTTAAATGGTTCTTTATTCATAAAAACAAAGAAAATGTTTTTTTAAATTGTTTAATGATTTTACATGAAATAATTTCACACCCTTGAATAATTGTTTCACTAATATCTAAATGTTTTGAAAGAAATGGGTTTTTAACACAAATTTTTAACGGATGAGTTTTTGGTTTTATTAAAATTCATAGTTGTTTTCAACTTATAAGAGTAAATGGTTTTTAAAGGGTTGTTCCAATTTTAAAAAATCAAAGTTAGATAATGTAATTAAATATGGAAATGAATCTATTTAATGTTTTGGCTTGAAAAGGGTATAAGGTTTCATCTTTTAATTATGGAATCTTGAAATATTTCTCTTTCTAAATATTTTTTTATGGTAATGAAAAGTTTTACTTATAAAACTGATTATTTGTAAAACTCATTTCCAAGTGATTATTTGGGTTTTTTAAAATAAAAATATATCAAAAAAATGTTTCTACTCCTTATGTGGGTTTTTTAAAACTATTTGAAAGTTTTTACTTTCTTTGATGACTTGTAGGTTTAGCCTGACCCATTATTGTGTGTAGGGGTTATCTAAATTTCTCTAAAGTACATGACTGGATAAAGCTTACCTCTTATGTGTTTTTAATGAGTCTTCTAGGTAGGTATTGAGTTATAGTGTTATGTTTTCCTTAAGATTAGTCATTTTTTCATGAATTTTTAGTCTTTCCCAAACTCCAAATGGAGTGGTGACAATTTTATTCTCTCTCAAATATTCTAATGAATGGATTTCTTGAGGTAAATCAAGACAATTTCCTTTTGAGGCCTAACCAAAGGACCTTATATGTTTGGTTGGGTGGATTTGTATTTAAGGACCATTTTTCCTAGTTTTATTTTTTAAGTTCATATAATGATTTGTATGTTGATTCCTTCGAGTTTTCACTATCTATTTTAAGAGTGTTTATTGTTTTAGATATCCATGTTTAGGTGTAATATTTGACATCTTACTTGGGAAGATTCATTAAGGGATATGGTCATCCTATTTTTTTCATGTCTCATTGTTCATTTTACTCTGTGAACTTTTTTTTATAGTCTATATTCATGATTAAAGCTATATCATGTTTCTATTCTTGGTTCCTTAAACTTGTTGAACCTTGGGTATATGCATAAGTAATAGGATTTAATTTCATGACCGGTTTGTCCAAGAGATCCATTGGTGATATTTTAATATCGGTTGGATAGTGGGGACCACAAGTTTGAAATTTCTAAACCTGAGTTACCATAGGTGTAGTTTTATAACCCAAGACAATATCACATTAATATCTTGATGAGGAATGTATTCATTTGAACCATATCTTGGTTATGTTATAAGTAGTTAATCTTGTAATCTATATTGTGCCTTCATAATGATATTTGAGGTTTATATTTTGGATATTTCTTGGAGATGGTTCATTTTCATAAGATTTCTCTAGTTTTACCTTGGTTGGGTTTCACCCTATGAGAGAAGGTTTGTTTCCCTTTGTTAAAAGTGGAGATATTGGAGTTTTTATTTGATTGAAATGTGAAACCTCACCTTTCCTTGTTTTTTCTCTCTTGTATTGATGCATTTTCTTATTTCCACACCATTTTAGACTAAGTATAAATACTATGGAAACCTATAATAGTACTTTATTCTTTTAGATCCTCATGTTAGAAAATATGAAACCTAGACCTCCTTTAAAAGGATAGGAGTGAAGTTAATTTTAACTCTAGTTTTGTTTCATTTTGAGCCAAGTTGGGTCTTGATTATGATACTATAAAGTATCAAGAATGGAGTTCAGATGTTTCTTGATGATGGATAATGGGTGATGGATAAAGTATTTTTTTAATTATTCTCTCATGTAATGAATCTACCTCACCATAAATTTGAGTTGATAGAATTTGTATATTCTTTCAGAGTATTGTGATACCAATCCCTTAGATAGAAGTTTATGACATATTTAGATAAAAATAATCTGAATTGTAATTTTACCCAGAGGAATCTTCTAATTATCGCTTAGGAAATTTATGATCTTTGATTTTGATATTGGGTAAACTCTCAAAGCAGGCGGTGTGGTCATAAACACTTTGAGCAGGGTTTTACCAATGCAGGATGTGATGAATTAAATGAGGAGGGATTCTTATAGAACCTTTTACAGAAATGAACATGGTTGTGTTTGAGACTCTAATGTTCTTATTTGATTATACTATTATCCAATTGGTTATTCCTTGTGTAATCATATTAGGATCAAGAAAGTAGTGGATTCTAGTTGGAAGCATTGTAATGTAACCATTTATAGTGGGAATACCTCAAGTTCTTGGTTTTGGTTACCTAGTGGTTCCTTGTGTCTTTGAAGGTAGTTGGTTGTTTTGGTTGATCTAAGACATGAATTTATTGATCATAAACTTAGTTATTATTGTTCTATGAAATCTAGGGTTAATAATATGTGTCTTGATTTGAGACATCAATGTTAGTGGCCAGAAAGAGATAGCCAATTGTAGACTTTATGTCAAGATGCCCTGCTTAATAGAAAAGATGATTGGAAAACCAAAACCTACTAGTTTGGAATAGAATTATCCATTTTGTTATGTATGTTGGATAATAAATCCATGGGCCTTATAATTATACCACCATGGACTCCTACAGGGGAAGGATATATGATTTGGGTAATCATAAATTAATTCATGAAATTGGATCATGTCTTTCCTTATAAGGATATGGCTATGGTATAAAATCTTGAACTTTAAGTTCAAGGGGTTGTGAAGATCCATGGTGTGGTTATTTTACTTGGATTTTTGGTTTTATATATACCTTGATATATGATTAAGGAGATTCACCCTTAAGTTTCATATAGGTAGCTTTGTGACCTTCTTGATATTGATTATGTGTAGGTGAATGGTCTATAGTAGGATCAAGTCTTATTCAAAGGTGACGGGGACAATGTGGTTATCTTGATTAAAGGATGGATAATGTTTTAAACCACTTAATATGTTATAAAAAATAACATAATTTTCTTATAAAAGTTGAGATGAGTGATCAAGTCTCCTTTTCTTAAACTCATTTCTTTGGGATATAATTTTTGAGTAAACAGGTTAAGTCATCACTAGTGTTTATTATTCCCTTTTGAGATCATTGAATGTATTAGAAAGGTGGATATCATTTTCACTTTTTGACTCACTTGACATCGTTTTACAATGTGTTACATGTTTCCAAAGTGAGGATGTATCAACCAGACTATATCCTTGTGTTTAAATCAGAGGATGTTGATATTAAACCCGAAACCATAGTGTTTTTGTATCAGGTTCACAATATGAATCGCCATGATAAGGTATTGTGCATTAAAACAATATCTATATTATGTATACCATGGTAGTGTGGATAGGATATCCACATGATGTGGTAATGACAATCATTTATTATGTGGTAGTGGCCTCCTCCATCTTTAAAAATTTAGAATCTTAATTACTTCTTGGGGTCATAAATCATTTATGGTGGGGAGAATTGTAACACCCTTTTTTTTATAATAATTAAAACCCCTTTTCGTTTTAATTTCTAAGTCTTTTAAGTGTAAATAAAATAATTTTTAACTTAATTTTTACCCTTATGTATGGAATAGGGCCTATATAAAGGTAAGTTCCTTCAACCCTTATGTAGAGTGGTTTTTTGGAGTTACGTAAGGGTAATTCCTCTTTTACATAAGTTGTGTAAGGGTAGAAAGGGGATCCAATGCACTGTGTAGGGGTAAGACTTTATTTCACAAGGGTACATAAAGGTAACCCCATTTTTATATGGGTTTCATAAGGGAAAGTTATAAGTTGAATAAAGGTGTTTCCTTTTTCATATATGTTGTGTAAAGGTAACCAAGTTGCATAAGGTTAACCCTGACACACTGCTTAAAGGTATCCTAGATTTTATAAAGGTTATGTAAGGGTAAACCCTCACTACATAAGGGTATCCCCAAGTTTTAAAAGTTTTATTAAAGGTAGTTTGTATGCTGAATAAGGGTAAGGGATCTGGTTCATACACTAGGTAGCTCCCATTTACAAAGGTTGTGTAAGGGTACTAGGGTTTCCATGTAAAGGTAGAGAGAGTTTTGTAAGGGTGGACCCTCCTTTTCAAAGACTGTATAAGTGTCATAAAATGATTTATAAGGGTAATAAGTACCCTTACATGAAACATAGGGGTTTCATAAGGTTAAATCCATTTTACCCTTATGTAACACTATTTTTGGGAGAAAAATAAATAAAAAATCCGTTTTTTTCTTCTTCTCCAGAATGACCCTCTGATGAATTGTTTATGATTTTAATGATATAAAATTATGAAATTAAATATTTTAACATATTTAAAATTTTTACTCATATTTTGGAAGGATTTAATTTTTTTTCATTCAGATTTCTATTAAATTGAAAATTAAATAATTTATTTAATTTTGAAGTTTTATTGATGTGAACAAAATAACATGTTTTCTTTATTTAAAAACACTTGAACCCTTACTACCGATGGATTTTATTATCCTCTTAAAGGGATTTCTATTAATCCATCAACTATGGGATATGATTAGGTTCCTTGTCTCATTTCCTTGTTCTTCTATACTGGGGGATTTACAAAAGGGTGATCATGGCTGTTTTCCATGGATTGTTCTAGCAACTCTTCATTGGAGATTTTTGTGTTAGGAATCCATCAACCATGTTTGAGTTAGGTGTATCTGTATAGGGGTGTTAACCCATAAAATACTAGATGTTATTTATAATTTCTTTTTCATGTGCTCAAATGATAATTTTTAAAATTATCCAGGAGAGAGAGAATATATTAGGCCAAATACATTTTTTATATTTTCAATAGCCACTTTAGGATGAGTGGTAACCTTACAGATTTTGAGATATTAAAAAATTCAAAACATATAATGGTTCCAAATTCAAACTAGAACCATGAAAAATGATGCAAAGTTATATCCCGATCATAGACACATCACACATGTCCACTTCAAACATCATTGACATCCACAACACCGCCAAATGAGAACAAAGTAGAAGTTTTAATTTTTAAATTTCAAATGAAAAGGAGAATCCATCATTACTTACTTGGTTTAAGAGCCACCTCACATCACATACCCTAACCTGAGTTTTTCATCTTAGTCATACCATTCCACCAGTAAGATCTTCCCACCAGAAACCAACATCACCGCTAAAGAACCTCCAAACAGTATGACGATCAAATCCAAAATATCCACAAGGTGAAAAATATCACAACCATCATGAGATAATTTCAAACAAAAAAATCCAAAAAATCACCATTATCACTATCACAGATAATCTCACCCAAACATACCAACCATTATAAACAAAACTAGAAGAAAAAAACCACATCACTGAGCACTACGACGTCCTTATTTTTGTAAAAACGTGGCACATGATAATATTTGGTAACCTTGGTCATGGACACAATAAACCTTAGTGTGTGTAAAACCATTATATATTTTTTATAGGTTCTCATGAGGTTGTGGTGGAAAATTGGGTAGTCTGATATTGACAGGCTATGGCATGAATTTATATTGCTAGGATTCACTTATCAACTTAGAGTTACTTATTTTCCTAGTTATTTATTCCCATAGTCTAGAGCCCAATATGTTCATTCATGATGGTTTCACTTGTGTATCATATCTCATTTATAATCACATGTTTATTTTATATCTTTTGGCCAGTGTAGGTGACACTCTCAAACTGTATTGTATTATCTTGGTTACCTTTGTGTGATATGATTTATATGATCACCATGTTATATTTTGGATTATGTTTGTTTTTATTACTAAAATTCATTTATCATTCTTGTTATATTCATATTCTTGTTCCTTTTAATATGGTATATTTTTTAAAAAAAACTGAAGGAAGTTTTACAACATTTTTTATGAGTAAATGGTTTTTTAAACTATTTTCATTTTAATAATAGAGCTAATAGTTCCATAGTGATAGACTTTTTATAGATTATTTAGTGGTATCCTATTGGGATTAGTTCTCACATCCTACTTTTGTCTTTGGGAATTTGTAGCCTTAGTTTTTTAGGTTATGGGTAAAGGGAAGGGTGTTATGTGGTATGTAAGTTTGTCTTGGTTGGCATCAACTTTAGAGTGGTTTGGGATGGTGGTGAAATATTGTCACATTGAGACTTGGTTTTGTTATTTCTTGGTTTTTTCTTTCAATTTCATCCTTATTGGGTTGTCTTTTTTTGTATCATGTATGTGTAATTTTTTTTGTAATTATATTATTCATCATATTTTTTTTATAAATGAGACATGTTGAGTTATATTTTAGGGAGAAATTATTACCACGGTTTTACATGTTGATACCTATGTTCTTGTCATCAGCCTGTGGTAATCAAGATCTCACTTTAGGTCTTATGCTGAGCTAGATCTGGTGATGTACCAGGTTAACCTGGGTTGGTTTGTTAAATAATTTCTACTTACATAACCCCTCAAGATCTCCAAAGAAGATCTAAGGATAAAATAATCTCTAGAGACAGTCATGGGTGGTGGTTCAACTATCATGGATTTCATATAAATTTCCATGATCTTAAAATTCTCTTACATATGATTTCATTCATACTATAATTATATGAGTTTATCTTGGGCTTGGTATAAGTCAAACCCTAGTTACTCAACCACATTTCCAAGCCCAAATAGGTGTGGAACATAAGTAATACATGTACTACTCTATGCCATTATTTCTCATTTATATGTAGTTTTTATATTGTGGTTAATTTTATTCATACCTACTAATTTAATGGATATATTATAGTGGTCAAATTTAATAATTTAATTTTAAAGTATAAATTTTTTGTTTTAGTTCAGTGTTGTGCATGAAGAAATATATTAAACATAGTATTTATTTAAAGGGAAATAAATACTAAAATTTTGGAGTCTTACATATACTCAATTAAAAACTACTTATTATAGAACACAACTATTACTCTTCACACATAATATTTTTATTGGTGTATTTTTCATAATTTATATTGTTGTGTAAGAAAATAAATCAATACATCATGAAAAAATTGATTATTCATGAATCATCCAATTTTTTTAAAATATGATTCATATTTTTTTGACTTGTTACATCTTCTTTCAATCCAAATAAAAATTTAAAATCATTAAAAAAATTAATCATTTTTAAAATCTTATATTAAATTTTAATGATATAACTCAAATAATAAAGTGGGTTTGATTTATTTCTTAATATTCCATTATTCATTAATATACCAAATAATTTCTATTAAAACATATATAATAATATATAAATTATAAATAAAAAAATTTAGGTTTTGGATTATTTATCAATGTAATATACTAGATAATAAAATAATATATTTATATATGAATAAAAGAATAGTTGTACTTATGGAGTCCATTTCTCCCCAAAATAATGAGTGGAAGGGAAAATGTAAAAACTATTATTAAATAGGATCATATAAAAATGACTATATCCATTTAAAGCCTCCCCCAAGTGACTAGTGCTACTACCCTCATCCTGATCCCAAAGGATAGGGACCCTTCATCACTTAGGAAATTCATGCCAATAAGTATGTAAAAATTCCCATATAAATCTCTCGATAGTGTTCTTATCAGGATGATAAACCACCACCTCATAATTTGGGTCACTAATGAACAACAAGACTTCATTATAGGTAGGTCCATTCATGGTTCTATTGGAATTGTACAAGAGATGATTGAGGACATCAATAAGAAATCCCAAGGTTCAAACATCATCATCAAAGTGGATATGGAGTAAAAATATGACAAGATTGAGTGGGGATTGTAGAGACCCGAAGCTTAATGTACATTAACATTACATTACATTTGCGGAATACTTAGTACATAACAAAAACACACACACAAGGATCGTAATAGTTTAGTGTCTTTGGAAACTCAGAATATGATCTTCTAATCCTGGTGAAAGATCTTCAACATCTCCCATAAAGATCTTCCTTTTTTTATACCTAAAACCATTCTTTATATCCTAGGGAAAGAAAACATAAAAGGGTGAGCTCAAATGCTCAGTAAGGGTAAACAAAAGAAATATCAATCACATCATATACATAATAACATAACTTTTGGAAATCTTAACCTGTAAAAGAGATCATAATTTCATAACATGGTATAAATCATGGAAGTGAAATGTAATCACAATAATCATAACTTAAAACATGAAACTTTGTGGCATACACACATAATCATAGAGAATCATTTCTTGTTAGTCAAGACTCATTGCCAAGACTATCTTAGTGGACAAAGTCCATTTCTGAACCGAGTCACCCTCGTGTCAGTCCTGTTTTACTGAACCGGTATAACCTACCATTCCAGCCATGTCTATCTCATGAGATATAAAATCTTTACCCAATGCATTGGAGGGAGAGATAGGTCCCACCCATCTCATAATTAAACCATTCTTATGTGTGCCACAAAATCATAAACCATACATCATAGCATAACCCATGTAATAAAAATGGGAATCTTAAACATCGTGACATCATAAAACAATTAATATAAGATAAAGGAATTCATAAACATAATTCCATCACAACATAATCAAATCAATGTAATAATAGGGATAAAAAACAGAACCCTTTATTATCTTAGATGGAAAATAATTTTGATAAAACACTTGAACTCCATTCTTGAGGAAAATATCCTTTCTTCTTCAAAAACATTTTTCCTTTCTTAACAGGTCATACGAATTTAAACTAAAAGAAGTTGATTAAAAATAAACTTGAAAACTTGTAAAGTAATCTTCTAGGAAATAATGTTTTAAAAATACATTCATGCCGTATAAGTTAAAAAAAACATTCTTCGTACTTTTGTCGGAAAAGTCAAAAAAGTACCTCGTACGAAAAATGACAAAAGATTCCTTTCATATCTTTTACTAAAAACTCACCGAAGGGTAAAATAGGATTTAAACAATTGTAGGTGGATAGAAATAATATAACATATTGAGGAAACATGGATGTGGACGATAAAATACACCCCAGTAAATACAAAAGTATAAACAATCTCGGATAAAAATGAGATTGTGATATTTTCCCTTACCTTAGGTCTGATTTGCTTCGTAAGTGTCCAAACCTCCTGTATAATGATTTAAATCATGTTATTGACTTATTCCAGAATCATATTCATTGTTATTATATCATATATGGTCCACTTATGACTTTATATTACCCGTTCTTTTGTAAATTCATGTTAAAGAAGCGTTTTGGGTAAAATCGTTTCATTTATTGTAGGTGTTTGGACTTGTTGTTCTTGACATTATTATTACTTATATCATGATTTAATTACTTATAGAATATAAAGTGTGATTTATATATCATATATATTCAGTATATATATATATATATAATAGATAGATAAATGAAATGAAACACACCGTTCATGGAGACGGTAGTCCGTACGTACGTATGAACGCTGCTTTCCATTCCTTATTGTCTTGAATGGAAGTAAGTAGATGAAATATATATATATATATACATAAATCCATTAGATTTAACATTTCATATAATCCATTATTATTCATTATATATACTTTATAATCATTCTGGAATGGTTAACAGGATAATGAATCTCATCGCGTCGTGGAGACGGTAGTCCGTACGTACGCATGAGCGATGATATCGTTCCCATGGTCGTGGAATTGTGTTGAAGTGTATGTATACTATTTCAGTATCAATATAACTTTATAATAATCATATATAGTTACTCATTACACCATTATACCCATCCAATTAAGGTGGTAGCGGAAAATAGATTACACCACGGCGTGGAGACGGTATTCCGTACGTATGCACACGCGGTGATTTCCTTTTTTCGTAGGATGGATAGAAGGTTAATTAGAGTTGTTTCATATTTATAATAACATATCAGTATATAAGAAATAATTATGTTATTACTTTATCATGAAACAACTAAAGAAGAAGAAGTTGAAGAAGAAAGAAATTGAAAAAGATCGGTAATGGATATTACCTCTTTTTAACGCGCCTTTTCTTAACCTCCACTTAAAGAACTAAGGATGGTCTTTGAAGAATACCAGGACCTCTAGGATGATACTAGGGAAGTGGATAAGATATTTTGGCAGGGGTTGGCCGAGCTTGAAGGCTCAAATTTGTGTGAGGAAGAGAGGGAGGAGGTGCCCTTTTATAAGGGAGGAGAGGGGCACCTTAGGAATATCTCAAAATATTATTTTATATTAAAGTCAAAATCGGTTTATAATGGTTCCAAAGGGTCTTATTTAGAAGCTAAAGTGGGTATGGGTCGAAATCCTCTCATCCAATAGGATTTAGACAGGTTTAGGTTATTATTTTAACCTTATCAATTAGATTTAACTTTAAGTTAAATAATTTAACTTTTACCGTGTCTTTTTGTTTTCTTACACTATATGGTTAATAACCTTATCATAACAAGCCAAACGAACCCCAAGTTGTTTATTATTAATATATATATCATTATCTAAGTCATTTGGCCGAACATTAGATTTTTAGGAATTAAATAACAATTGATAATATAATATTTGTTTTAAAAACTAATTTATGTCAATTTTGACACTATTTGGTACATGATTTTTATGAAATTCATAACAGAATGATAAGTTAGAACCAAGTTACTTAAATCAACAATAACATGTCATATTAACCTAGAAAATTAGTTTAAGTCATAAAAAGTCTCAAATTACATTTATTTGGGCATTTATAACATCAATTATGTTAATTTTTCTTAAAAAGGTAATTACTGCATCATTGTTGTGTCATAAATAAATTAAATTATTTAAAGTCTAAAAATTACAAATAAAATACAATTATTTAGGAAATCTTTTTAGATTTCTAATTAATATTTATAGTCGAATTTATCTTATTTATAACCCCATATTAAAAATGTTTTAGTAAATAAACTTTGATTTTAATTCTTTTAACTCTTCTTTGAATTAAATAATAATAAATGTCCTAATCTAATCCAAGTGGGCCTAAATGATAATATTTTACACGTAAGGTTGTTTTTGGTCGAGATACACTTGTCCAATCAGATTAGGACATGTGTTAGAGTAATATTAATATCATTTTTACCCTTAATTACCCTATTTACTTTTAACCGTGGTAAATAAAAGTAAAAAGTTACTATTCATCAAAAAATATTTTCATCTCATTGAACCACATTTTACTTACTGACATCAACCATGTCTCTCGGATTTTTGAAATTCCATTCGCAGAAGCGGTAAAATTAAGTTTTATGAAAAATTCAGTTTTTTAACTACCAATTAGTAGTTTCACTATTCATCAAAAATTGATGTTTTTCAGAACAATGCCAAAACTTCATCCTAAGCTATATGTCATATTCCGAATTCAAAAATGAAGTCTATTTTACCAAATTCATAACATAGAAGTTGCATTAATTAATTTTATAGTTAAGTCCCGCTGTTAAAACAAATAGCGTGTTTTTAAGAAACAATATCTATCAAAAGATTGACACTTGTTTATGTCTAGTTTAAATGTGAAATTACATCCAATGACCAACATTGTATTAAATTGTAAAAATATATTCTAAATATACTTTAAAACCACTCAAATTAATAATTTATCACTATTAATTATTTTGATTAAAAAATTTGTTTTTAATTATAATTTAGTAATTTTCACTATTCATCAGAATATGAAAGTTATCCGAAAAGTACCAAAATTTCACCTTAGGATAAATTCGATACTCCGAATCCAAAAATGAAGTCCATTTTGAGAGCTAAAATTTCTAAAATTTTAAAAGGTGGTTATTACTATTCATAACAGCTAGTTATAATAATATTTTAATAGCATATCGTTGTTTAGTGAAACTCGGTATTGCGTACTACACACGCTATCGAGGAAGGTCGCGATTGCGTGTAATGAAAGGCAAGTCAAGGATGTGTGTTGTGCAAGCTCCTTTTGGTGTAGCATACAACACAAGACATTAATAAAATTAAAAATAATATTTTTCATAAAATCTCGGGCTGTTACATTCTACCCCCCTTAAAATGAATTTCGCCCTCGAAATTCGTCGGGGTTATAAATGGTTTACTATTCGAAAGTTTCTTTAATAGAAACCCACATCGTAAAAAAGTATACCAAAACTTGGCTTTAAAAACTAAAGTATGAAATGTAACGATTACCCAAATAAACTAATCAATGGGTTTCCACATAGGTGAAAATATGGATATGGAAGAGAAATCTAACCATCATGTTCTGATGGAGAGTGGTAGAGAACATGGATATGGAAAAGCTAGTAATCACAAATCCATAGATTTATGATGATATAAGGTACCATCTGATTCATCAGGTATAAGATCACTAGGACAACATTTTTGGTTTTCAAGATCATTTCCCTAAAGTTGAAAATTTGAATTAGAATAAATACTTACTTTATTTTGGTACAATCTCACTGTTGTTCGTGCCTTGAACAATTTCCACTTCATCTCTTAAATAAATGAAGTTGAATTTGTTATTCGTGAAGTGTTAGCAGATCATGTGATAGAATGACGGGTCATTCCATCTGTCTCAAACAAAAGGTTAGCAAAAGTTATATACATAAGTCGATCTATAGTGAGATTAATCATATATGGTTCCTAAAATGGACTTATACTTCATATATCATACTTCTTAAAACTAGCTTCTACTAAACAGGGACTTCCTGTAGGCCAGTGGTAGGTGATAAAGGCCAGTCGCACTTCAATTGTGGGTTTGATTTCCACAGCCTTGTCCAACGCGATGGATTATCGCCCGTCCTGCGGGTTGTCCTTTTTCTAAAACTATATTACTATAACATCCCATCAATAATATCTAAAAAAACTTCTATCCTTAAACAATACTAACTTATGTCTAACATAATCCATTCGAATCTTTAGGCTTATCCATAATACTGCAGTCCACTCTCATAACATAGTGAAAACGATTACCAGAGATTTAATACTGTTGTTGATCCCCATATATCATAAGATATGTATTGTTGGTCACATTCCAAACATTCAAAGGCCTTAATCATGTATTCTCTTGAATACTCATTGAACCTTAGTGAAAACATGAATGCAGTTAAAAGTTAACTCTTTCCACATACCAAAATCTAAAAATTCAATATACTCAAACAATGATATCACTTAGTCCTTATATCAATCATGAGCACATGAATACTGTTAAACATTTCATTTTCTCTTTTTCCCTTCATTATGCGCATAATATCTCAATCACTTTGAATACCACATTAGACCAATACATAAATATTCCAATACTCCATGATGCAACATTATTTTGGAATCCCATTACATAAACACTTAATCATTCCACCACATCATTGTCATATTCAACATTTCCAATAGTGATCACATGTGACTTCCCTTTGTCCTTGGCCTTAAGCGGTTGCTCATGTCGATCATCACTAACCCTTGGATTAGGGAATTTATTAGCATAATGCCCCATTTCCTTGAACTTGAAGCATTGAAGTGTTGGTGGTGCGTTCTCTGTAGTGTTTGATTTATACACATCATTAGAAACCCTTTTTCCATTACTTCGACACTCAGCTGCTCGATGACCTTCTTTTCCACACTTAAAACATTTTCTAGTCCCTTTAAGACAATCTCCACCATTCTTCTTTCCACACTTTGTGCATAAGGAAACATTCATCTTCTTTTCACCATTATTCTGAGATTTCTCCTTGAACTCCATCTTTCGTTTCTTGTCAAAACCATGAGATGGATATGTAACACCAACTTCCATTTCTACCTTGATAGCACAACGCACAATTTCTTCATAGCTACTGAAGTCTCTTATAGCTAATACCCTTTTAAGACTTGGTTTTAAGCCACTGAAAAATTGATCAACTTTACTTTCAGGTTGGATGATAATTCCAGATGCATACCTTGCAAGTCTTGTAAAATTTTCTTCATATATACCAACAGATTCATCATCCTTCTGCTTCAGCTCAAGAAACTCCTTTTCCATCTTTGTTCGAAGAATACGAGGGAAGTACTTACTGAAAAACAAGTTCTTGAACTCATCCCATTCCATGGACTCAATTTCATCTCTTTGCCTCGTATTCTTGATAATATTCCACCATTGATCAGCTTCACCTTCCAAACGATATACTGCTAAGATGACTTTATCATGCTCAGAACATTGAAGAACTGAAAATATCTTTTCAGTGGTACTGATCCATTGTTCAGAAACAAGTGGATCAGAAGACCCACTGAAAGAAGGTGGACGTTGCCTCATCAAGGACTCAATAGAATATTGTTCCCTTCTCTACTCATTTGGAAGTCCAGAATGATTCATAGCTTGTGTAAGTATAGCAATAAGATTTTGCACTCCATCTCCCATAACATTTGTTTGTTCAGGAGGACAATCATTGCATTGTCCATTGCATTGATCAACACGGTTCCTTCGGGTTCTAGCCATCGTCTAAAACCCAAAAAGAATGGTGTGAGAGGAAAAAATCATGCTAGGGAAAACAACATAATAAAGGGGGAGTACCTTCAATATCTAACATCTTAGGTTTAATTCTATGATCGTTAGCATAATTCTTGTACTATAACCTATACGTATAATTAACCTTAGGGACATCCCTAGACATAACTTAGAAATATCTCTAGGGATCTCACTAACGTTTTCGCATCCTAGTTTCCAAAGGTTGAATAAACCTTTCCTCTGATACCAACTGTAGAGACCCGAAGCTTAACGTACATTGACATTACATTACATTTACGGAATACTTAGTACATAACAAAAACACACACACAAGGATCGTAATAGTTTAGTGTCTTTGGAAACTCGGAATATGATCTTCTAATCCTGGTGAAAGATCTTCAACATTTCCCATAAAGATCTTCCTTTTTTTATACCTAAAACCTTTATTTATATCCTGGGGAAAAGAAAACATAAAAGGGTGAGCTCAAATTCTCAGTAAGGGTAAACAAAAGAAATATCAATCACATCATATACATAAGAACATAACTTTTGGAAATCTTAACCTATAAAAGAGATCATAATTTCATAACATGGGATAAATCATGGCAGTGAAATGTAATCACAATAATCATAACTTAAAACATGAAACTTTGTGGCATACACACATAATCATAGAGAATCATTTCTTGTTAGTCAAGACTCATTGCCAAGACTATCTTAGTGGACAAAGTCCATTTCTGTACCGAGTCACCCTCGTTTCAGTCCTGTTTTACTGAACCAGTATAAACTACCATTCCAGCCATGTCTATCTCATGAGATATAAAATCTTTACCCAATGCATTGGAGGGAGATATAGGTCCCACCCATCTCATAATGAAACCATTCTTATGTGTGCCACAAAATCATAAACCATACATCATAGCATAACCCATGTAATAAAAATGGGAATCTTAAACATCGTGACATCATAAAACAATTAATATAAGATAAAGGAATTCATAAACATAATTCCATCACAACATAATCAAATCAATGTATTAATAGGGATAAAAAACAGAACCCTTTATTATCTTAGATGGAAAATAATTTTGATAAAACACTTGAACTCCATTCTTGAGGAAAATATCCTTTCTTCTTCAAAAACATTTTTCCTTTCTTAACAGGTCATACGACTTTAAACTAAAAGAAGTTGATTAAAAATAAACTTGAAAACTTGTAAAAGAAGCTTATTGGAAATAATGTTTTAAAAATCCATTCATTCCATATAAATTAAAAAAACATTCTTCGTACTTTTGTCGGAAAAGTCAAAAAAGTACCTCGTACGAAAAACGACAAAAGATTCCTTTCATATCTTTTACTAAAAACTCACCAAAGGGTATAATAGGACTTAAAAAATTGTATGTGGATGGAAATAATATTACATATTGAGGAAACATGGATGTGGATGATAAAATACACCCCAATAAATACAAAAGTATAAACAATCTCGGATAAAAATGAGATTGTGATATTTTCCCTTACCTTAGGTCCGATTTGCTTCGTAAGTGTCCGAACCTCCTGTATAATGATTTAAATCATGTTATTGACTTATTCCAGAATCATATTCATTGTTATTATATCATATATGGTCCACTTATGACTTTATATTACCCGTTCTTTTGTAAATTCATGTTAAAGAAGCGTTTTGGGTAAAATCGTTTCATTTATTGTAGGTGTTTGGACTTGTTGTTCTTGACATTATTATTAATTATATCATGATTTACTTACTTAAAGAATATAAAGTATGATTTATATATCATATATATTCAGTATATATATATATATATATATATAATAGATAGATAAATGAAATGAAACACACCGTTCATGGAGACGGTAGTCCGTACGTACGCATGAACGCTGCTTTCCTTTCCTTATTGTCTTGAATGGAAGTAAGTAGATGACATATATATATATACATAAATCCAGTAGATTTACCATGTCATATATTCCATTATTATTCATTATATATACTTTATAATCATTCTGGAATGGTTAACATGGATAATGAATCTCATCGCGTCGTGGAGACGGTAGTCCGTACGTACGCACGAGTGATGATATCATTCCCATGGTCGTGGAATTGTGTTGAAGTGTATGTATACTATTTCAGTATCAATATAACTTTATAATAATCATATATAGTTACTCATTACACAATTATACCCATCCAATTAAGGTGGTGGCGGAAAATAGATTACACCACGGTGTGGAGATGGTATTCCGTACGTACGCACGCGCGGTGATTTCCTTTTTCCGTAGGATGGATAGAAGGTTAATTAGAGTTGTTTCATATTTATAATAACATATCAGTATATAATAAATACTGATTTTATTACTTTATCATGAAACAACTAAAGAAGAAGAAGTTGAAGAAGAAAGAAATTGAAAAATATCGGTAATGGATATTACCTCTTTTTGACGCGCCTTTTCTTAACCTCCACTTAAAGAACTAAGGATGGTCTTTGAAGAAGACCAGGACCTCTAGGATGATACTAGGGAAGTGGAGAAGAGATTTTGGCAGGGGTTGGCCGAGCTTTAAGGCTCAAAGTTGTGTGAGGAAGAGAGGGAGGAGGTGCCCTTTTATAAGGGAGGAGAGGGGAACCTTAGGAATATCTCAAAATATTATTTTATATTAAAGTCAAAATTGGTTTATAATGGTTACAAAGGGTCTTATTTAGAAGCTAAAGTGGGTATGGATCGAAGGCCTCTCATCCAATAGGATTTAGACAAGTTTAGGTTATTATTTTAACCTTATCAATTAGATTTAACTCTAAGTTAAATAATTTAACTTTTACCGTGTCTTTTTGTTTTCTTACACTATATGGTTAATAAACTTACCATAACAAGACAAACGAACCCCAAGTTGTTTATTATTAATATATATATCCTTATCTAAGTCATTTGTCCTAACATTAGATTTTTAGGAATTAAATAACAATTGATAATATAATATTTGTTTTAAAAACTAATTTATGTCAATTTTGACACTATTTGGTACATGATTTTTATGAAATTCATAACAGAATGATAAGTTATAACCAAGTTACTTAAATCAACAATAACATGTCATATTAACCTATAAAATTAGTTTAAGTCATAAAAAGTCTAAAATTACATTTATTTGGGCATTTATAACATCAATTATGTTAATTTTTCTTAAAAAGGTAATTACTGCATCATTGTTGTGTCACAAATAAATTAAATTATTTAAAGTCTAAAAATTACAAATAAAATACCATTATGTAGGAAATCTTTTTAGCTTTCTAATGAATATTTATAGTCGAATTTATCTTATGTATAACCCAATATTAAATTTTTTTTATTAAATATACTTTGATTTTAACTCTTTTAACTCTTCTTTGAATTAAATAATAATAAATGTCCTAATCTAATCCAAGTGGGCCTAAATGATAATATTTTACACTTAAGGTTGTTTTTGGTCGAGATACACTTGTCCAATAGGATTAGGATATGTGTTAGGGTAATATTAATATCATTTTTACCCTTAATTACCCTATTTACTTTTAACCGTGGTAAATAAAAGTAAAAAAGTTACTATTCACCAAAAATTATTTTCATCTCATTGAACCACATTTTACTTACTGACATCAACCATGTCTCTCGGATTTTTGAAATTACATTCACAGAAGCGGTAAAATTAAGTTTTATGAAAAATTCAGTTTTTTAACTACCACTTAGTAGTTTCACTATTCATCAAAAATTGATGTTTTTCAGAACAATGCCAAAATTTCATCCTAAGCTATATGTCATATTCCGAATTCAAAAATGAAGTCTATTTTACCAAATTCATAACATAAAGTTGCATTAATTAATTTTATAATTAAATCCCGCTGTTAAAACAAATAGCGTGTTTTTAAGAAACAATATCTATCAAAAGATTGACACTTGTTTATGTCTGGTTTAAATGTGAAATTACATCCAATGAACAAAATTGTATTAAATTGTAAAAATATATTCTAAATATACTTTAAAACCACTCAAATTAATAATTTATCAATATTAATTATTTTGATTAAAAAGTTGTTTTTAATTATAATTTAGTGATTTTCACTATTCATCAGAATATGAAAGTTATCCGAAAAGTACCAAAATTTCACCTTAGGCTAAATTCGATACTCCGAATCCAAAAATGAAGTCCATTTTGAGAGATAAAATTTCTAAAATTTTAAAAGGTGGTTATTACTATTCATAACGGCTAGTTATAATAATATTTTAATAGCATATCGTTGTTTAGTGAAACTCGGTATTGCGTACTACACACGCTATCGAGGAAGGTCGCGATTGTGTGTAATGAAAGGAAAGTCAAGGATGTGTGTTGTGCAAGCTCCTTTTGGTGTAGCATACAACACAAGACATTAATAAAATTAAAAAGAATATTTTTCATAAAATCTCGGGTTGTTACAGGGATTTATCTTAAAGGTCTTGAATCATATGGGAATTTTTTTCTTGGGTGGTTGACCTAATTTTTAGATATATTTTATCTCTATGGTTTTCAATATACTTCATGGGAAGAGAAAATGGGTTTTTTAAGTCAGTACACAGGATGATACAAGGGGACCCATTGTCTCTAAGTGTGTTCATCTCGACTCAGGATGCTCTAAGTAGATTAATTAAATCTAAAATGCAATTAATGGTGATTCAACCTTTTCGATGTAGATCTCACTTCCAAAGTTTGATTCATTTTATGTTTTCATATGAAATGGTCCTATTTATAAATGGAAATTAAGATTTAATCTAATGAATCAATAATATCCTTGATAAGTATAGTAAATAGAGTGGGAAATTCATCAATAGTGATAAGAGTAGTCTCTATATTTTGAGATGATGCTCGGAGAGGTGTGCACACATAATTGAATACCACATTAGCATTCACAAAATAATTATTAATATGGATTATTTAGAAACTCCAATCGTGGTTGGGAGGCTACATATAAGGTATCTGGAAAATTGGTTGGGGAAATCTCTTCTTGGATCAATAACTAGAAAACCCATTTTCTCTCTTTCAGAGATATAATTATACTCATTGATAGAATACTCACCTAAATTACCATGTAAGTTATATCAGTTATAAAAGTTTTAAAGAAAGTTATAAGAAAAATTTAGAAACTCTTGACCTCATTTATTTGGGATTCTCATTCAGCAGGTAGGTACCACTAGGCATCCTAGTGAGAATAGATTTTCTGATGGATGAGGTTGTATTTGGCCGAGAAGTTTATTTGAATTGATGAAATTATTTCATGCATGACTATCATGGGAGGTGATGTAAAGATGTATGCTATGAGGAAATTTGGTTATGGATAATTATAGGAAAAATTTGGGAAATCCAAGAAGAAACTCCTTAAATTTAAGGAAAACTATCCAAATCCATATTCCACATCTTTAAAACCATGCATGTTTGATTATCAATTAGGGATAAATCATATTGTAGCATGATAAATAGGTGGGAATCATCCTCGGATGCCATGGATTCCCAATCCCAGATATCATGTTTCATCAGGTCAGTTATTATCTAGTTTTTACTTAGGTTGTTCTCAAAAATGAATATCATAAGGTTTTTCAGTTCATTAATCTCTTGGAAGACTAAGACAAAAGTGTTTTTAAGGATTAAACTTTAGTCTCCTTCTTATCCAAGTATTTTATATTAGTGTTATTAGATAACGATGTTTGGGATATGTGGGGTCATATCCTCTAGTGAAAATAAATTCCCCTAAAGTATAATTTTCTTATATGGAGTTTATAGAACCATGTGATCTCCACTGATGAAGAGGTGAGATAGAAAGATATTTATATTATTTCTAAATTCCTTTGTTTCTAGTATCCTAGAATTTAATTGACATATCAATTTTTTATAGTGAATGGCCTAGAATGGTATGGAATGTTGTGGGTGATTTTATAGGATTGTCTTCCTATGTTCTTCAAGTTGATACCTTCCTCTAAAGGTAGTTCTAAGGGGTAGGCAGAAGCATTTTGGAGAAGAAGTCAATAGCCATTATTCTATCTGTTGGATGCTGGTGCATTTGGGAGGCAAGGAATAAATATCTTATTGAGGGTATATCATTCTCAGGTATGGAATTGGATACTAGAATACAATGTTTTATTTTTGACCTGGGAGTCCTTATTAAAAACAGTATGAGGCTCTATTAATGAGACACTTTCTACGATATAAAACCCAACCTCCTGCTTGACAAAGAGTCACTTCCAAGGGGCGGTGGATTTTTTGGAACCCTTAGAATGATGGTTTTAAGCTCAATATTGAAGGTTCCTATATCATGGGATTTATAAGGGAGAGGATTCATCTGGGACCTAATTGGATATGTGGTTTCCACTTTAAAATTAGGTTCAAAATTATTGGATTCTACTAAAGGGAGTAATAGTGGAAGGTCTTATAGATTATTTTTCTTTAGTGAAGACATAATTAAGAGTTATTCATGTAGTATTTGAAAAACATCCTAGTCATCATATTTTTTTTGATGCCACATACAATTATTCATCCATGATTTTTGGGTAGAATAACTGAGTAAGTAAAAGTATAAAATGTAAAAGAATCAGTTCATTGAAGGTCATTGTAGCCCCTTGGTAGAATTGATTCATCTAAGGTCTTCTTATTTTTTATTTAAAAAAACAAAACTAGTAATTATTTTATTCCTTCCACTCATTTGAAGTTTCTAAATATGAATCAAAATAAATATAGGTGTTGAGAAATATATTGAAATTATGTTTATAATTAAAAAAGAAATACATTTTTTTTAAAATAAAAAATAAAAAATAAAAAATAAAAAATTATTAATTAGATTAGAAGTGATATAATAAAAATGGTTTTGGTATAGATAAAATATATTTATTTATTATAAGTAATATAATTTTAAAATTAATATAATTTCATTATAAATTATGAATCAATTAAATGGACTAAGGGGTTAAATGTTGATTTATTTTATATATTGAAAAGTATAAAATTATTTGATTATTTGATGCATCTAAAAAGAGTAATGTACAAAAATCTAGATAACATCGGACTTGATCACATGAATTGTTTTAAAAAATGAATAAATTATATTATTATGGAATATAAATGGAATTTTTAAACAACATATTTTTTTTATGGATTGATTAGTATGAACATAGCTAGAAAATATTTTTCATTACTTAAAATGGAATTAAAAAAAAGATAAGTAATTATTCCTCTATAATTTTGACCTTTAGCACAACAATACTTTCCATAAATAAAATCCATTCATTGATTGGATTTCACTTGATTGTCTACATCTCTATTACATATTTTTTAAGGAATAATTTTTGTATAAATGTATCATCATGCTTATTATTATTTCATCTCCTTTATTTTTTATAAGAGGTGGAATTTCTTCTATCAATATTGATAGTAGTAATAAACAATTTAATATATCTATACTTTATGTAAACACTGATATTTATACTACCATTTGTATCGACCCATAATTTTCATGCATAGATATGACATATTATTATATTAACATTCATTACATTACATAATTATCCATTATAGAATCGTATAGGTCTTATATATTTGGAAACTTAGATACATAAACAACCGGTTCATGAGTACACTACATCATCTCGCACAAAGTTCTTCATAACTAGAACCATTCTTATACATATCATACTTAATACCTTTCTTCATATCCTAGGGAAAGGAAACATAATAGAGGGTGATATCAATTTCTCAATAAGGGTAAACAAGGGATATATCAATGATCACTTAAACATAACATTAGCATAATGGTGTGATAACATATGTAAAATATTTGAAAAACATACCCTGCATATCATAGATCATAATCTTGAGTCATGGAAAAGTCTTTTCAATTCATAAGGAATGAATCATAAAGGAATTAAATAATATGAGCCATGAGAGCATAACATTTTCAAAATATATAGATTTATAGAATACACATAAGCATATAAATTAATTTCCTCAGTATTCAAGGAAAATTGCCAGGAATATCATAGTGGATTGGGTTAAATATCCAAACTATTATAGTAGTCAAGGTTCACTCTCAAGACTATCAAAGTGGATAGAGTCCCTTATTAAACTAGGTTCTCTCCCCATTTCATTCTTATTTATCTCATGGGATATCCATCTTTACCCAATGATTTGGAGGTATATATAATTCTAGAACCACCCATAATGTTATGAAAATAATACAAATGTGTTCCATAAGATCATAAAACATCCATCATATCATAACCCATGAAAAATAAATAGGTTTTACAAACATTTCATCATGGCATAACCTATGTAAAAGAAAAAGGGTTCATAAAAATTTCATCATTTCATCATAGCATAACACATCGAAAAGGAATGGGTTTCATAAATATCTTATTATCATAATCATAAACCATATATAAAAATAATAAGTATGGTATCATTAGATAATATCCCTAGTAAATCATGAGTAGCATCAAATAATTTTATCATAAAATAAAATACCTTCAAAAGATCACATAGAATATTTCTTGAGGAAAATAACCTTTTCATTTTTAAATCAATTTTTTAAAATATTAAAATGTATCAATTATTAAGGGAAAAAATTATTTTAAAAGATCCTTAGAAACTTTTAAATTAATATTTAAATCATTTAGATTTCATGTTGGTGGGAAAATCCATTCATTCTATATACATTAAAACAAATATTCCTTTTATGTTTTTAGAAAAAAATTCAAAAGTACGTCATTTTAGAAAATGAAAAGAATATTCCTTTTAAAATGTTATTTAAATTTTAAATAATGGATAAAAATGACTTTGAAAAATCATAGGATAATATTGAAAACATTCTTGAAAACATTTTTTGAAAACATAGACATGGAAGAGAAAGAAATTTTTATCGAAGATAAAAATAAGTTCATTTTCCCTTACAAACATTCTTTCTATCTCTTGAGTATTTAAAGTGAGAAAAATAAAGAAACATATATATATTCTCTATAAATAACTATAGTATAATAAAATTCATGATATTATTAAGTGTTATATCATAATATTTCATCATTATAAACTTAATCATAAATAATCTAGATAATAATGAGACTGTATCATAAAAACCTTACCTCAAGTTCCACTTGCTTCAAAGGTGATCTAAAATCCTGTATAATAAATGTAAATTTATTATAATTATATAATATTATAATGTATATACTTATAATATCATATATGATCACTTTATTACATTTATACACTCATTTATCAATAATTTCTTATTAAAATAATCTTTTACAGGTGTTAATTGTTTCATTTTTTATAAGAATTTTAGTTTGGTAGTTTTAGTCCTTTTAATTTAACCATGGTTCCATAATATAAAGGATACTAATCATGATATAAATATAATATATTTTCATTATATATATATATATATATATATATATTTATATTTATGGTCATCCATAAAATATATAGATGAAAAAATGAATTATACCGCTCATGGAGATGGTTGGTCATACGTATGCATGAACACTATTTTCACTTTTCAATGGATGAAAAAAATAAAGGTAAATAATAATTCACCTTTAAAGAATTATTATTATATCATATATATCATATATATTCATTAAATATATCCTTATTACCATGTAAGTAAAATTTAAATGAAAAATTAATCATGTCACTTAGTGGAGGTGGTAGTCCATACGTAAGCATGAGCGACATTATCATTTTCCAATGGATTGGAAGGTAAGAAGGTAGATATGATATTATCATTACAGAATAATAAATATGTCATAAATATCATTTATAAACAATAAAACCCTTATAATACCCATCTATAAAATATAGCGATGAAAAATTAATTGTATCGCTATGTGGAGATGGTAAGTCATACATACGCAAGATTTATAATTTCACTTCCCATTTGATAGAAAAGAGAGTGGGTAATGATTCTTAAATAATAATAATAAAATTTAAGAATATTTATGATACTTAAAATATTATTTTATGATAAATAACACCGATTTATATGTGTTAAAATAATAAGTAAAAAATAAAGTGATTGGTTAAGGTGATTACCACTTCTGTGAAAAAACTCCTTTAGATTCCCTCTTAAAGATCATAAGGTTGGTATTTTGGGAAGACCGGAATCTCTAGAATGTGGATAAGTATTTTTAGAATATAATTTTTAAGTTTTTGGTTAATATAAAATCTCAAATTTTTTTAGATAAGAGAAAGGAGGGGTGTCCTTTTATAAGGGAGGGGGAGGTCACAGATGGAATTTCTTAAAAGATTAAAATGTAATAAATTTATTCTCAAGAAAAAAATTTCAAAATGGTAAATTAAAATAAATTTTTTTAGAGTGTAAATAATATCATCCAATTAAATTTAGATAGGTTTGGGTATAATTTTAAACCTTATATTTTTATTAACCCCTTCATTAATCATTTTTTATCTTAACTGTGATAACAACTATTTTAATCTTAAAGGTTTAAGAATGTTACCATAAATAAAAAAATGAATAATAAATGGAACATGGTTTATATTTTTATTCATATTCCATTTAATTATCTGAAGATAGGATTTTTATGAATTTTAAATTAATTAATAAAATATTATTTATTATAAAATATCATTAATGTCAATTTTGGGATTATTCATTTAATTTGACTTTAAATACACCAAGACAAATATGGAATTCATATATAATATTTTCACATATCCCTAATAAGTCATATATATATATATATATATATTTGGAATACAATAATTCACTTAAATTTTATTACTTTTAATATTTTTAAAATCATTTATTTTATTTTTTATTAATAGAATAAATATTATGTCGTTGTTGCATAAGCATTTAAGGTAATTATTAAAAAACTAAAAACTAAAATAAAATTAATATTATAAAAAATAAATTTAATTTTAAATAAATATTTATATCCAAAGTTATCCTCATTTTATCCATATATGAAAATTTTAGATATATTAAAGTCTAAAGAGTGACATTTTATATTTGTTCTTTTCTTAAATTAATATAATGGTCATATTCAAAGAAATATGGTACCAAGTGGCCATTTATTCTTGAATTTTATGGAAATTTATTAAATAAACTCATAAAACATTATAAATGAAATTTTAGGTAAATTTTAAAGCCTTAAAAAAGTTTTAACCCTATTTTACCCATTTTACCCTTATTGGGGTGACAAAAATTTATAATGGTTACTATTCATATTGACCAAAAATAAAAGGTACCTATTTACAAAATTTTATCCTCCTAATTCTAAATATGGAATCCATTTTTCCATATTTAATTTCTATAAGTGGAATAAATTGATTTTAAAATAAGTGTGCAAAACGCAATAAAAACTTTTTATAGAAAAATAAATTATTAAGCATAAAACCAGTTATTTATTCTAATATCATGCCAAAAAAGATATTATATTAATGTTAAATTTTTTTATTAAACATATATTATATATAAATTTCATTAAAATCATTCACCAATAGTAATCAATTTAATTTATTAAAATAAAAACACATTGCACGCATAAAAACATTTTTTCAGAAAAAAATCTCTTTTACTTAAAAATGATTTTTTATTTTCATTTATAATCAACTGATAACCAATGTATTTATTTTATACAAGTGGAAAATATACATTTTTTATAATTTAGTTATTCCTATTCATACCTATTATAACGACTCAAACTTTTATAAATGAAATTCCCCTTGTGACTTAATTAAATGTCTTATTATATAATATGGTTATAGAAAACACATTCACTTATTTGGTTTTATTATATCCTATCATATTTAAAGGACTATTAAGAATCATTATCATTTATAATATTTTAATTTAATAGTGATCTCATGATTAGTATAAATATAGGGTTTTAACAAATCCAATTGACACAAACAAAAGAAGTGATGGTCTCAACCAGTAGGATCATACCTTATAAAGGCCATTTATCAAAGATTTTGAGGGAGATAGAATCATTTTGATTTTCCCTTGACCAAGCCTAGTCTGAGATCCAACAACTTAATCTTGAGAAAAACCATTTATGATAGAATTTCAACCTCATCAAGATCACGACCCAAACCATGTATGTCGAACCAACCCCATGAAAGTCTCACTGTTTCATACCTTACCCTTAGGGAATTTTCTGGTGTATTAAATGTATATGTATCAAAAACCAAGAAATTTAATTATGTACATTATTGGTTATATTTACTTCTTATTATTGTTACTTTACAAATGACTTTGACTTTGATACAATAAAATAGAAAGTATATTTTTGGATAATATTCAAAGTCAATTAAGGTATTTATTTTAATGAATTAATTTATTTTTGAAATAAATAATATTTTTATAAAACACTATTATTAAATAATATTTATTAAATATGAATGATCTTAAAATTTTTATGAAGTTAAATGTAATTTTTATAAGGGTTTGAAAACTATTATTGTCAAAAAACCCAAAATTTCTCAATAAATGTGGAATATTATTTTAAATTGAAAATACACATATTTAGAAAATTATTATGATAAAATTAATATTATTTTTGGAATCAAAACGTCTAAATTATCCAATAAATAATTTTTCATAACATTTTGAGATAGTCAGTTTTTTGGGTAAAAATTAAATACCATATAAATATACAGTATGTATTATGACATCAGAATGACCAAAAAGTGATGTAATAAATACTATAAAAGTAATACATGAAAAAAATATATTTCTTCCCTTTAAAATAATGTAATTTTATATTTTTTTATTAATTTTATAAATCCTTTTTGAATCCTCTAAAACCATTAATATATTTTAAGGTTTTAAAATCATTTCTTTAAGAGTATGACTCATTTCCACATAAGCAATGGTATTATTTTATTAAATTTTTCTATTGACCTTACAAAATAACTAAAACCAATCCCATTTGGTAGAAAAAAGTGTAAAAATCATGGGAAGGTTTGTGGTGTTGGTTATTTTATTATATAGAGTTCAAAACCTAAGTTTGAGAAATAATAAAGAAATCCCCACTCATTACCAATATAAACCCACCCAATATCCCATTTATCTTCACTAAAAATAATTGTATCACATACTTACTCTACCCTAACCTTTATAGAGTCCTCCAAAGGTGCCTCCAAGCTCTCAATAAGCTCCTCCCAAGCATTTGGATTCACACTCTCAATGCAATGGATCCTTTCCTTCTCTTCTTTATTCAATATTATTCATTATTTTATGCCCTTTAATTTTCAATTACTAATGTTTGGTTTCATTTTTCACATAACTCATAAATCCATTATGATTTATAAATGATTAGATACCCATTTCACTCTCAATAATCCCTCCCATGAACATTTATGTGCCCCCATTATGCTACCGAAATTCCACCATGGGATTCCATACCAAAAAATGTGTAGTTAATACTCATACCCAATTCCTATAAAGGGTGTTCACCTTTATGAACTTATTATTATTTTATTGGGGACTTATATGTATTTATTCCATGGTAATTAATTATTTAATAAAATATTATGATGAATGAATCCATGTTTTATGATTTATGTGGCACACTTAATCATGAGAATGAAATAAATGTGACAGGTGCACCCAAAATTATATAGTGCTCCAATGCATTGGGTAGTGTTTAGTCTCATGAGAAGTCATGTTGGGATAATAAGTAAACCCGATTACTTTATATTACTTTTTACATCATGATGTCTTGGTAGTTATCCTTAACTTATGTTTGTGATGCAGTGTTTTAAGTTTTTGCCACATTTCCCATGTTTCCATTATGTTTTCATGATATATCATGATTCATTGTTCATATTTATGATTCTCACCCATTTTATGTCCCATTGATATTAATATTGTATAACATGTATTAATTTATTTATGTTATTCTATTTTTATTCCCTTATTGGGATTTATAGCTTACCCTTTCTCATGTATGTCCCTAGGTTATCCCATGCAGTTTCAAGTGTTAGCATGTTAAGGAAGTTTTCAATAAAGATGATGTCTTTATTATTTTAAATTGTTATGTAATGTACCTAATTCCCAAATACACTAAACTTATTTATCTTCTGGGTTATGTAAACAGTATTCTTATGTAATAAATCTTGTATTAATGTGAAATAAAGAGCTGGGTTGTTTTAGTTAATATCAAAGGAAATGTAAAGTTTGTTTTGGTATTAGGATTAGAAAACTATAGAAAAAGAATTAGGGATAAAACTAATTATAACAAAGCATCCCTAAATTTTGGTAAGTATAGAGTAAGTGGTTTATCAAGAAAACACATCCATATCTGAATACTACAAGTGGATGTGGCTCTAGAATAGATGTACATAGGGGTAAAACCAAAAAACACAGCATTGATCTAGACTCAACCAGCAACTGGTGCAAGACAACGGGCCTTGCTACACGCCTAGTTTGACACTACTAGGGTATATTATTTGTTAAATTAAATAGATCATTATGATCTATTATTAAGGGAACAAAAATATCCTATAAGAATATTAAGAAACAGATTATGGATAATATATATTGAAGCCTATAAATTCATAAGTTAAGGAAATACATGGAATTTATAAGTTATTTATTTAATGTGATTATATTCCCATTTATGTGTTTAATAGTTTAAAAATACTCATCCCTAATTTTACCTTTATTTTATCTAATGGATATAAATAGGACGAATCAGGTAAAAAATCAACGTGATGGGCAATGTGATGACTTCCCCAACAAGATGCCCAACCTAATGGGAGTAGAAATCACAAACTTTGTGGAGATACTCTCTTAGATGGCTCAAGTTATGAATAGAAACATGTATTAGGAGGAGTTCCCAAATAACCCTAATAAATAAAAAGTGTAAATTGAGTGATTTATGTGACAAAGTCCTCCAAATTTTGGTGGATCATCTCATCCATTAATTATGTAACAATGGATCAACTCCATTGAGAATATCTTCTCCATGCTTCAATTATATAAGAAAGAGAAGTTTCTACTGGATATTTATTATATGGATGGAAAGGATGATAAGTAGTGGAAATTAATCATAAATAATATGAATGATGAAGAGATAAAATTGATACATTGGAAGGAATTCTGGAAAATGTTTTTTGATAAATATTTTCCTATAACTCTTTGACTTAAAATAGAAAGGCATTTCCTCGCCCTCAAGAAAAAATACAAAGAATTTATCGAGTAATATGTGGGTAAATTCACAAGACTTTAATGATACACCTCCATCTTTGTTGTTACCTCTGAATGCAAGGTTAACAGATTCTTTGATGGTCTAAAACCTAGTCTAAGAAAAGCCCTGATGATCTTAGATTTTGATAGCTATGGGGAAATTCTCTGATGTTCCATCAAAGTCAAAATTGAGATCGGTAAATCTCAAGGGTATAACAGGGATAAGAATTAGAAATTAGAGTTTAATTCTAATAGTATAATGGAAAAATATAATGATGCCAAGAAATTTCATCATCTCACTTTTCAAAGGTACAGAAAGAAGAACCCTAGAAATTGCCTAAGGGGAATGAGGAAATGCTTTAGGTATGTGATGGAAGGACACCTAGTTAGAAATTTTTGACATGAGAAAACCACTAATTCATTGGAGGAGAGTAATTTTATGGTAAACCCTTAGCACATTATTCATCGCTTAAACTGCAAGGAACTGGGGAACTTTGCAATCCAATGCAATAATCCAAGGGTTTTGAGAGGCAACCAACAACCACCAAGGTAGTAAGGGGGATATTTTTCCATCACAACCTCTAAGGTGGATCTCGACAATTAACTGGAGATAGTTACACCAGTTATTCACTCAATAATAGATAATGTACTTTTTTATTATAGTTCAACACATTCCTTCATATCATGAAAGTTTAATAGAACTATTCAAACACCACCACAAAGCATGGAAGTAGAGCTGTCGGTGAAAACAAAAAATGGTGAAATTATTTTATCCCAAGTATATAACTCCTCCCCTATCAAAATTTATGGTATTAACATCCCAGAAAACATTATCATACTCCCTTTGGTGAGATTTTATGCAATTCTAGGTATGGATCAGCTTTCCCTGTATAGATCCAATGTAAATTTCTATTATAAGGAAATAACTATTTGTATCATGAATTAACCCCCTATTTTGTACAACTATAAGGAGGAGGGTGAATATTCTTTAGAAAAAACATCTCAATAATGGATATTATTTCCCTATGAGAAAACATATCTAGCTTAAATGATTGAGTCTAAGGAAAGTATCCTCCTTGAAGACATGCCCATTGTGAGGGAATACACTGATGTGTTTTCTGAGGAATTGTCTGGTCTTCTGGCTAGCCAAGAGGTTGAATTTTAAATCAATCTTATAAGTTAGGAATTACCATTATCCAATACTCCATATATAATGGTTGTTGTGGAACTTGAGGTGATGAAAAATAACTATAGGAGAATATGTATAAAGGGTCCATCCGCCCAAGTGCTTCACCATGGGGTACACCAGTCCTCTTCATCAAGAAGAAGGATGGGTCATGCACCTTTGAATTTATTATCATGAGCTCAACAAGGTCATGACAAAGAACAAGTATCCACAACCACAGATTGATGACTTGTTCAATCGTCTACATGAAGCACAATACTTCTCTAAGGTGGATCTGTGATCAGGGTATTACCAAGTTAGGGTGAAGAAGGAGGATATCCCCAAGACTACTTTTCACACAAGGTAATGGAACTATGAGTTCATAATAATTCCATTCAGACTCAATAATGCTCCAGAAATCTTCATTGACTTGATGAATAGAATCTTTAGAGATTACCTCAAAAAATGTGTGGTAGTCTTTATAGATAATATTAACCAAAACCAAGGAGGGTAATGTGGAGAATCTAATCACTATGATAAAGACCTTATGAAAGGAGAATATTTATTCCAAGTATAGAAAATGCAAGTTATGGTTAAAGGAAGTCTCACTATTAGTACATGTCATCACAAGCAATGGGATATTTTTTGACCCTTCAAAGATAGAATCAATAAAAGGATGTTCGAGGCCAACAAATATGAAATATATCCATAGTTTCGATGGATTATCTGGGTACTACCATCAATTTTTGAGAAGTTTATCACAATTTTAAAACCTTCAAACCAAGATAAATCAGAAGGGATTCAAGTTTTATTGGGATGATGAATGTGAAAAAAGCTTCAAAAATTTGAAAAGAAGCCTTATCAATGAACCTATTCTCACACTACCCACAAGTGGGGAACTTTTTATGGTATTCAGTGATGCTTTGAAGAAGGTATTAGGTTGTGTGTTAATGCAGAATGAAAAAGTAATAGCCTGTGCTTCAAGGAAGTTGAAATTTCACGAATAGAACTACCCAAATCATGATCTAGAGTTAGATTCAGTGATATTTTATTTGAAATTATAAAAGAATTATCTCTTTGGGTATAAGTGTGAAATATATATGGATCACAACATCCTCAAGTATATATTCACACATAAACATTTGAATATGTTCCAATGAAGATGGTTAGAGTTAATTAAGGACTATGACTTCTCAATTCACTAACATCCTCAAAAAGAGAATAAAGTGGTAGATTATCTAAGTAGAAAGGATATAGAAATTTTATCATTAATGAGAATTGAGAAGGATAAAATCTTCTTAGATTTTAAAATGATGGACATGGGAATCATAAAAGAAGGTATATCATCAATCCTTTCAAAAATGATTGCTCAACCATCCCTTATGGAGAGGTTAAAGGATGCTCAAAGAGATGATTTGGGAATTCAGAAGAAAGTGGAAACTCTAAAAAAGGGAAATCCTTGAAGATCAATGTTAATGAATATGGAGTTGTGATATTTGGTTTAAGACTATGTGTACCATCAAATCTTGAGTTAAAGAAGGAGTTGTTGGATGATGCACATAGCTCAACCTTCTCTATCCACTCAAGAAGCACAAATATGTATTGAGATATTTGAGAGAACTATTAGCGGGACAATATGAATAAGGCTATTGTGGAATATAAATCAATATGTCTTTTATATCAGTAATTTAAAGAGGAAAGTAAAAAATCCAAGGGGATGATGGAACCATTACCCATAACTATATAGAAATTGGAAAACATCACCATGGAATTTTTTTCTGGTCTTTCAAAGGAATCAAGAGGGAATAATACTATATGGGTTTTGGTGTATCTTCTAAAAAATACTACACGCTTCATTAAGTTTCGATAGGATTTCTCACATGATCAAATTACAAGGATGTAAATTATAGAATTGGTGAGGTTACATGGAACATCATTATCGATTGTATCTGATTAAGATCCAAGATTTGTATATAAGTTATAGAAAAGTCTACAACATGCTTTGAATATAGAGTTGAACTTCAACATGGATTATCACCCTCAAACTGATGACCAATATAAGCTAACTATCTAGACATTTGAGGACATGTTGAGATCATGATCAATTGACTTAAAAGGAGGATTGGATCAACATATTCCAAAGGTCAAGTTCTCATACAATAACAGTTTACACTCAAGCATCCAAATGGCTCTCTATGAATCTCTTTATGGAAAGTTGTGTAGAACACCCACATGATGGGATGAATTTTGGAATGAAAACTTCTAGGTCCTAAAATGGTCTAGGAAATGATGGAAAAGTTCAAGACCATTTGGAAGTACATCAAGGATTCTCAGAGTCTAAAAAAGAGCTATGTTGATAATATTTGATGGGATCTAGAGTTTTATGTTCGATACATGGTTTTCCTCCACATATATACATGGAATAAATTCATGAGATTTGGGAATAAGTCAAAGCTTAGTCCAAGATACATCATCCCCTTTGATATCCTTGATCACATCGGAGTGCTGGCATATCAACTAGCACTCCCATCTAACCTTTATCAAGAACATGATGTGTTCCATGTATCCATATTGAGAAAGTACATACTATACCCCTCACATGTACTCAATATAGTGGTGGTACCATTGGAGAATGATCTCTCATATTAAGAGCATCCAGTGAAGATCTTAGATCATATAGACAAAGTTCTACTAAATAAGACAATTCACCTAGTCAAATTGTTGTGGAGAAACCAAAATTTTGAATAAGTTATGTGGGAAACATAGGAAGTGATGAAACATAGCTACCCTTATTTTTTAGTATAATAAATGAAAATTTTGAGGGAGAAATTTCTGAAGTGGGGAAGATTGTAAAAACTCAAATTTTTATAAATGAAATTCCCTTTATGGTTTAATTAAATGTATTATTATGTAATATGGTTATAGAAAGTAGATGAAATTATTTGATCGTATTATATCCTATCATATTTAAATGACCATTAAGCATCATTACCATTGATAATATAGTCGTTGAACATTGATCACATGATTAGTATAAATATAGGGTTTTAACAAATCCAATTGACACAGAAAAAGGAAGTGATCGCATCAACCAGTAGAATCATACCCTATGAAGCCCATTTATTAGAGCTTACAAGGGAGATAGAATCATTGGGATTTTCCCTTGACCAATCCCAATCTTAGATCCAACAACTTAAGTATGGGTGAAACCGTTTACAGGTGAAGTTCAAACTCATCGAGATCACAGCCTAAACCATGTTTGTCGAACCACCCCATGAAAGTCTCACCATCGCACACCTTACCCTTAGGGATTTTTCTGGTGTGTTAAAGGGATATGTATCAATACCCTATCAATATTAGTATGTACATTATTGGTTATATTTAATTCATATTATTTTTACTTTATAACTTATTTTGAATTTGATACAATAAAACACAGTGTATTTTTGGGTAATATTCAAAGTCAATTAAGGAATTTATTTTAATGAATTAATTTATTTTTGAAATAAATAATATTTTAATAAAACAATATTATTAAATAGTTTTTAATAAATATAAATGATTATATATTTTTTATGAATTCAAATGTATTTTTTATAAAGGTTTGAAAACAATTATTGTAAAAAAGCCCAGTATTTCTCAATAAATGTCGATTCTTATTTTAAAAGTGAGAATACACATATTTTGAAAAATATATTGATAAAATTAATATTATTTTTGGAATAATAATATCTAAATTATCCAATGTTGAATTTTTCATAATTTTCTAAGACAATCGAATTTTTGGGTAAAAATTAAATACCACATAAATATATGATGTGTATTATAACATCATAATGACCTAAAAGGGATGTAATAAACACTATAAAATAAATAAACAACCCAATATATGTTTTCAATTTAAAATAATCTAATTTTATGTTTATTTTATTAAATTTATGAAGCCTTTGTGAATCCTCCAAAACCATTGATATATTTTAAGGTTTTAAAATCATTTCTTTAAGAGTATGAATCACTTCCATATAAGAAAGGGTGTTATTTTATTACATTCATCCATTGGTATTATAAATTAATTAATATGAGTCCCATTTATAAGAAACCATGGTAAAACCCATGGTAAGGTTTTTTGTTTTGGTTATTTTATTACATATATTCCAAAACCTATGTTTGAGAAATAATAAATAAATCCTCACTAATTTACTATATAAACCCACCCAATATCCCATTTATCTTCTCTATAAATACTTGTATCATATACTTACTCTTTACTTACCTCTTTAGAGTCCTCCTAATATTCCCCCAAGCTCTCAAGAAGATCTTCACAGTCATTTGGAGTCACACTCTCAATGTAAGGGATCTTTTCCTTCTCTTCTTTATTTAAACTTCTTCATTATTTTTTGCCCTTTTATTTTCAATTACTAATGTTGTGGTGTATTTTTACACAGTACACATACTACCATTATAATTTATAAATTATTATAGACCTATTTCAATCTCATTAATCCCTCTCATGAACATTTATGTTCCCCCGTTATACTTCTGAAATTCCACTGTAGAATTCCATGCCAAAAAAACATGTAGTGAATACCCCTACCCAATTCTGATTAAGGATATTCACCTTTATGAACTTATAATTATTTTATTGGGGAATTAAATGTATATATTCCACACTCCTTGATCGTTGAATAAAATATTATGATGAATGAATCCATGTTGTATGATTTATGTGGCACACTTAAACATGAGAATGAAATGAATGCAACGGGTGAACCCAGAATTATATAGCATTCCAATGCATTGGTAATGTTTAGTCTCATGATAAGTCATGTTGGGATAGGAAGTAAACCTGATTCCTTTATGGGACTTTTTCTATCATGATTTCTTGGTAGTTATCCTTGACGTATGTTTATGATGCAGTGTTTTAAGTTGCTGATACATTTCCAATGTTTCCTTTATGTTATCATGATGTATCATGATTCATTGTTCATGTTTATGACTCTAACCCCTTTTATGTCCCATTGACATTCCTATTGTCTAATATGTATTACTTTCTTCATGTTATTCTATGTTTATTCCTTTATTGATCCTTATATCTCAATCATTTATTATGTATGTCCCTAGGTTATCCCATGCAGTTCTAAGTGCGAGCATGTTAAGGAATTTTCAATGAAGATGATGACTTTAATTTTTTAAATTATTATGTAATGTACTTAATTCTCAAAGAAACTAAACTTATCAATCTTTCAGGTTTTATAAAGTGTAATATTATGTAATAAATCATATATTAATATGAAATAAATAGAAGGGTTGTTATAACCATCAAATTAATAGCTAGGTTATAGAGGTATATTATATTATGATCCATTTAAACTTAAGGTTGTGTATATCACAAGATATTGAAAAAAATAAATTTACTTAAAAATAAATATATCATAAAATCTCAGGGTGTTAAATTCTACCCCCATTAAAATGAATTTTACCCTAAAAATTACATCACTTTGATACAAATAAATGAGTATATCTATGTTTCATTACATCCTTGGGTTCCCAAGTAGATTCTTCGAATTTTTGATTCCTCTAGAGAACTTTAATGGGGTGAGTAGTCTAGATTCGTGGTAATTCATCTCTATAGTCCAAATTTTTTACTAATTACTCTTCATTATAAAGATCTTGATTCCATCATATGACCTCTGAGTTCAGTACATATTAATGATTAGGTTTGTAATTCCTCAATATAGACACATGGAACACATCATGAACTTGAGAGAGGCTCAATTGAAGTGTTAGGTTATAAGCTACCATCCCTACTTGATCAAAAATCTTGAAGGTAACTATAACGACACTGAATCCAGTAACCTAGATTCATTACCTACTTTATTACATTGGAACTAGATACAATGAATCATGTCCCAAAGGACAGAATCAATTAGTAGTCTTGTTAAACTATATACATACTTGAAATTCAAAATATATTTTAAAACATAAAATGCACAAAGTGTTTTCTTTAAAAACATCACTAATCCTTATATCATATCCTTGCATATCAATCAAAATACACTTCTCTGTATCCTAGGTAAAATAAAACATAAGAAATTGGTGATATCATATTCTCAATAAGGGTAAGAGTATATAAAAAACTATAATTAGTAAATATTCATAATCAATATGTAAAGGTAAATAAATGAAACACCAACAATTTAATAAATAAACTGAGAATAATAAGGAAAAAATTAATGATGATCAAATAAATACATATAAATAATCACATAAGCTTGAAACTTATCTATGGATATTCTAACTAATTTAACAATCACATGTACATAAATAAATGATCTCATAATTAGGGAATGAATAATTTCATACATCTGAAACATATTATCAAGACCATTTACAAGACATTTAAATTTGTGGGTAGAAACCTGTATAATTTGGCCAACTAATCTATCTCATGAGATCTTTTGATGCATAGAGGCACTATTTATAACCGATCACCACACATCACATACTAGTCACAATTCATTCCTCATATGAAAGGGGATAAACATAACCAACATAATCATTCATATTGAAAAAATAATATACAAAATTTTAATACTTAACCCAATCAAATAAAAATAATCATAAAACATACAAAGTAATATGGTGAATGGTAATAAAATTATACATCATAAGTCAAATTGATCATAAACCATCTAAATAAATAATAAGTATGATATCAATACAACATGTCCCTAGTAGATCATAAGTATAATAAAGGGTTGATGTAGTTGATGAATATAAATACTATAAGAAATTCATTAAAAACATTTTTGAGGAAAATAACCCTTTCTCTTAAAAATATTATTAAAAAAAGCTCACAAAATATTTTAAAAATAGTTTTATTTTAAAATAACCTTTGAAAACCTATAAAATAATCTTTAAAACATTGATTAGTCATTATGGTGGAATTTTTTTTCATACCGTTCAAGTTAAAATAAATATTCCTTTAACATTTTTGGTAAAATCCAAATTGGAATTATTTTGATAAAGAAATTAAGATTCATTTAAAAAAATTATAAAAATTATAAATGGGTAAAAATTTATTTAATAAATAATTTTTAAAAGGTTAAAAAAATTGAAAACATTTTTATAAAACATGGATTTTGATGAAAAAGGATTCTCATCCGAAGAGAGAAATAAAGTTGGATTTTCTTAAAAACATTTTATCAATCATTTTTAGTACTAAAGAGAGTAAAAATGAACATATTAATTAAAAATTTCATAAATAAATATAAAATAATAAAATATATTTATTTTAATATATTAATATCAAATAATTCTTCCAAGAGATACTTAGACAAAAACAATCCTGAATAATGATGAGATTGTGAAATAAACCCTTTCCACTTTGGGAAATTTTGAATCATAAGTCCCATAAAATAAATAATGTAAAATTAAACTTTAAATAAAATTAATATAAATAGATTCATGATATAACATATCAAAAGGGGTATTATATATACCACACAAATGAATAAGTGGTGAATATGGCATATGTCTCACAAAAGTAGTGAGATGAGAAACCCTTACCTTAGGTCTAATTTCATTCATACATGTTTGAAACTCCTATATAATAAATATAGGTTTATTATAAATATATTAATGAACCATAATAATATGTTTCATACCATATATTATTTACTTATAGTCTTTTATCATCCATTTATTAGAAATTCTTTGTTAAAATCACTGTTTCGGGTGATAATTGCTTCGTTTTTCATATATGCCTTAGTTCGGTAATTGTGGTCCTTTTTATTTGATCATGTTTCAATCATATGAAAAAATTTAAACATGATATAAATATAATATATATTTATTATATATTTAGGTATAGTAATCAATTTAAGTTAGAGATAGAAAATGGATCACACCTTTCATAGAGATGGTAGGTTATACGTACGCATGAACGTTGTTTCCATTTTTCTAAATGGATTGAACGAACGGAAAATAAATATTAAAAAATATTTATAGAATACTTAATATTTCATATATAGAATTTATATTAATAAAATAAATCATTATTACCATCCATGTAAAAATAAATTGAAAAACATTTCACATCGCTACATAGAGGCGGTAGTCCACACATGTGCATGAGCGATGTTATTGTTTTCCAAAACATTGTAAGGTAAGAAGTTAAATGAGATATTATATTTCTTGAAGTATGGTTAGATAATAAATATAATATATATTAATTAAATTTAATCTTACTACCTTTTAGGTAAATCTTAAGTGAAAAATAAAGCACATCGCTTCATGAGTTGGTAGTTCGTCGTACACACGAGTGACATTATCATATCCCCCACATAATGGAAAGTAAGAAGGTATATGTGATATCATAATTTAAAAATTATAATAATTTCATAAATAATATATATATATATATGTGTGTGTGTGTGTGTGTGTGTGTTTGTGTGTGTGTGTGTTAAATACATCATTATATATAGCCTTCAAAGGTGGTGATGGAAAACGAATTACATTGCCTCATAAGGCAGTAGATCGTCATATACACAATCAAAGGTTTTGTTTCCCATTTGATGGAACTGGAGATGGATCTAGGTTATTCATTTAACATAATAACATTTAATTATATAGTATATACTTGATTTGTTATATTATCATAGTTGAATAAGTTTTTAAATAGGTGGAATAAAAAATAAAACAAATATGCATGTTTAAGAATTTTACCTCTTCTTTATAGAGCCTATTTAGGTTTATGCCTAAAGATTTATTAAGAGGGATTCATAATAAAAATAAGGCCTCTGGGATGACTTTAGGGAATTAAAAAGGTATTTGAGTAGGTCTAGGATAAAAAAATGGTTATGGAAGTGTGAAAAAGGGAGAATAGGGATGGCCTTGTATAAGTGGGGGAGAGGGTACACATGTAATTTTTAAAAGATAAAGTGATACCCATTATTTTCTCATTCCAAAATCCTCCAAAATGGATACTTATATAACATTATAGGTTATAGGGTCTAAATATGGACATAAAATGCATTTAGGACAAGTTTTAGGCCATTTTAAAACCTTATCTTCTTAATTTTACCCCACCACCACCCCACCCCACCCTAGTAAACACATTTTTACCTTAATCGTGATAATTAATTTTTACTATTTACACTATTAGTCATGGTAAAAAAATAATTTTACCTTATTAGATAATATAAATTATTATTATTCAAAATATGGAATCCGTTTTTCCAAATTTAACTCATAAAAGTGTCAAAATTCATTTTAAAATTAAACTGAAAATGCGACAAAAGAGGTGTTTCCTAAATAAAAAATTCTTATAAGTATAAAATGTCTAAATATCAATATTAAATATGAAATTTATTCAAATGACCTAACTTAGTTAATTTTAATATAATTTAACTAATTTTACTTTAAAACCAATTTAAAATATAATTTAACTTTTTAAATAATTTAAATGAAAATGTGATTTTCAATAAAAAATAGTATATCTCACTATTCACAAAAAAACTATTATTTTCAAAAAAATCTCAAAAAAATCACCCAAAAATAATTTTGACATTTTGATTTCAAAAATGAAGTCTATTTTTTGTAATAGAGTTTTTAAAATTATTAAAAATTCATTTTAAATTATGTGTGCAAAGCGTGACTAAACGTATTTTAAAAAAAATACAGTTTTTCATAAAACATTTGGTTTTATTTAAAATGGTTATTATTTTATTTATAATAAATAGAACCATTGAATTTTTCTATACTTGGGTAAACCATATAATTTTCATAATTTAGTTAGTTTTATTTATACTCACTAACTTAATAGCTAGGTTATAATGGTCATGTTTTAAGAATAATATTTTAGAAGAGTATCATGTTTCGTTTAAACTCGATATTGCGTGCATCACAGTCTATCAAAGAGATTAATTTTTTTAAAAAATAAATATATTTTGAAGTATCGAGGTGTTACATCACTTATAATCTTGGTGTTGTATGTCATACATTCTATCAAACATGATGTTCCTCTTTTAAAATATTAGGGTGTTACATTCTACCCACCTTAAATATATTACATCCTTGCAATTTAATATTGATATTTGAAATTAATGGTTTGAAATTTGAAAATACCTTTGTGGGAAACTCACATCATAAAAATAATTAATAAAATATCCTCTTGATAATATAGAAAGGTAAGTACAATGGTCATCTGGAATAACACATTATTAGGTTTCCAAGTAGGATAACATTATTGGGAAATGAAAATATAGACATGGAAGAGAATACTAACACCCAAGGATTAATAGAGAATGATAGAGAACATAGTCATGGGAAATTTCACAACCAAGAAACCATAAATCTGATGAGTTAAAATACAATTGATTCAATATAAATGAAATTAATAAGACAAAATTTTTGTCTCAGGACTGTTTTCCCAAAGTTGAAGGGTTTCATTTTCTATTATGATAAAGAACACCAGAAAATATACTTAAAATTTCACCCATTTGTTATGATTTGATCAATTCTCACTTCATTTCTTACTCCAAGAAATGAATGTTGAAAAATAAATTTTGTATGCCTAAAGAAAATTTCACATATCATTATAATGATAATACATTCCTTCTATCTCTAGATATTTTCCAAAACCAAAATGGTTATCACAAGCTATCCAATAACTCCCAAATTTCAACTTAATATATTCCATATATATTTAACTTTAAGTCTCATCCAAAAATTTATAAATAAGGTCACTAAATCAGCATTATATTCCCCAAACAATATAAAGTGTCTCTTAATGTCACATTACAATTATGTGAATAACTTTTTCATCATAAAAACTTAATGAAAACATGAATGCTTCCAAAAATATTAGGTTGTTGAATACATTTTATAAATTCAAATATGTAGTAAACTCTAGTAGAGATAACATAAACCATCCAATAACTTAACCAATTTCAAGGTCACCCATACTATCCCATAAACAAATTTGTATCATTATTATCTCAACATAGAGAGAATATTAATGGTTAACTCAATATTGTGTTTTCCAAAACGATCAACTTATGACTAGATCACTTTTCTTGGCCATTAATACCATTCAACATATGCTCTAAAATCCTTAAAGAAAAAGTATTGCAGAATAATCCTTATACATTTCATTATTCTTATAACTAGAATATAATTGATAAAAATAATCCTATAACATAATTCTCAAATACAAAAAACAAGAACATTAGTCATTCTAATTTATTTTTAGTAATAGTATCATATTGACCTTGATAATTTAGCTTCTTCTGAGGTATATTTCCTTGACACTTGAGGAATTCATTTTTATAGTTCTCTATCTCCTTATAGTTCAAGCATTAAAAATTGGAAACTTCTTTATTTCCCTTTAAATCACAAGTATGGTTTCATTTATCTCTACACTTATAGAAAACTCCCATTCCCTTCAATCAAGTACTAGGGTTTTTTTCATAATTATCACATGGGGGGAAATCCTTCATTCCATTCTTCTCCTTATCTGTTTTTTGATCTATCATCCTCTTCTTCTATTTCTTCAATTAGAATCCATAATACGTAGATAATTGTTTCTTTTACTTGATATCACACTATACTATATACTCTTATGATGAGAATGTTTGGGAGACTAATTCCCTTCAAAATATTGGCTTAAACACATCAAAGAAATGATCATTATTACTCTTTGGATTATGTGAATTTCCAATTTCTTTTGATAGGTTCCATTTATAAAAAATGACATACACTATATTAGATCATAACATTATGTATTATAATGTATAATACAAAAACAAGTGAAACACTTAGCATAAATTGAAAAATTTATGCATGGATAATACCTTAATCATAAACATAGTTTTGTTGGGGAAAGTTTTTAAATGATAAAATTATTTTCAAATTCTTCATAATAGTTTGTAAAGAAAATGTGAATTACCCTAAGAATATCCCCCAGAAGTTTTAAATCAGGTGTGTAGTAAGGACAATTTTCATATACCAGGTGATGATCGATTCAAATCCCAATTCAACCTTTTTGGAGTTATTACCCCTATGTACAACTATGTCAAAACCATGTCCACCTGTAGTATCCAGATAGGGATGTATTTCTAGGGAAATCCACATAAATTCTTCCTTGACAGAACTTTAGGATATTCTTCTATACTTATCCTCAAATTCTATCAAAGGGTTATGTTCCCTAGTTTATTTCCCCTAAATCTAGTTCTTAAGTTTTTTACTAAATTTTCTCTAATACAAAATATAATAACCCCAGCTCCAGTAACCCAGAGTCAGTGTCTACTTTATTAAATTTCCACTAGATACAAGGAATCATAACCTAAATGACTGAATAGTTTAATATTCTTGTTAAACTAGATACATGCTTGAAATTCACATTATATTTTAAAACATTAAATACAAAAAGTATTTTCTTTGAGAAAACCGTTATTCCTCATATCATATCCATGTATATCAATCAAAAAACACTTCTTGGTATCCTAGGGAAAATAAAACATAATAAAGGGGTGATCTCATATTCTTAGTAAGGGTAATCGTACAGTGGAAGATATCGTGAATAAATAATCATAATCAATATGAAAAGGTAAATAACTGAAACACCTACCATTTAATCAATAAACTGGGCATAATATGGACGAAATAAATGATGATCAAATAAATACATATAAATAATCACATAATCTTGAAACTTATCCATGTATATTCTAATTAATAGAATAATCACATGTAAATAAATAACTGGTCTCATAATGAGGTAATTCATAATGTCATACATCTAAAACATATTTTCAAGACCTTTCATAAGATAATTTAAATCTACTGGTAAAAAACTATCTAATTTGGCCAACTGATTTGTCTTATGAGACATGTTGATGCATCAAGGGGATATATATAAACAATACACACCCATCACTTACTAATTCCAATTCATTCCTAATATAAAATGGGTGAAACTTATTAAACGTAAAAATTCATATATAAAAACTAACATAAGAAATGTTAATACTTACCCTAATCAAATAAATATAATCATAAAACACCCTGAGTAATATGGTGAATGGTAATAAAATTGTATATCCTCAGTCAAAGTGATCATAAACCATCCAAATAAATAATTAGGATGATATCAATGTAATATATCTTCATTGTACCATAAGTACAATAAAGGGTTGATGTCATTGATGAAAATAAATACCATAAGAACGTCATTAAATTTTTTTGAGGGAAATAACCTTTTCTCTTGAAAATATTTTTAAAAAACTTTCAAAAAATATTTTGAAAATAACCTTTGAAAACTTGTAAAATAATATTTAAAACATTGAGTAGTCATGATAGTGAAAAAATCTCTTCATGTCGTTTATGTTAAAACAAAGATTCCATTCACGTTTTTAGCAAATTCAAAACAGGCCTTATTTTGAAAAAAGAAGAAGTTTCCTTTCAAAAAAATTTAAAACTAAAAATGGGTAAAAATTATTTAATAACTAATTTTTAAAAGTTTAAAAAAAATTAAAACATTTTTAGAAAACATGTATTTTGATGCAAAAGTATTTTCGATCAAAGAGAGAAATAAAGACAAATTTTATTAAAAACAATACTCAATAATTTTAAGTACCAAAGAGAGGTAAAATGGTAATATTACTTAAAAAATCATGAATAAACAGAGAATAATTAAATATATTTATTTTAATATATAAATATCAAATAATTATTCCAAGGTGTACTTAAACAAAAACAATCCTGAATGATGATGAGATTTTGAAATGAACCTTTACCACTTTGGTAACTATTAAATCATAAGCCCCATGAAAGAAATAACTTCAAATTAAAATATGAATTACATGGATATAAATATATTAATTATATAAGATATAAAAATGGGCAGTATATATAACATGCAAATAAATAAGTGGGGAATACGGTGTATGACTCACAAAAGTAAAAGTGAGATGAGAAACCCTTACCTCGGGTCTGATTTCTTTCATACATATTCAAAACTCCTATATAAGAAATATAAGTTTATTATAAATATATTATATACAATAATCATATATTTAATACCATATATGATTTACTTTTATTATTTTATAACCCATTTAATAACAATTCTTTGTTAAAATCACTATTTCTGGTGACAATTGCTTCATTTTTCATGTATGTTTTAGTTTGGTAATGTGGTCCATTTAATTTGATCATGGTTAAATCATCTAAATTTTTTTAAACATTATATAAATATCATATATATTTATTTATAGTAATCTATTAAAGTTAGATATAGAAAATGGATTACACCATTCATAGTGATGGTGGGCTATACGTACGCATGAACGATATTTCCATTTTTCTCGTGGGATGAAATGAAAAAATAAATAAATATTAATTAATATGTATAAAATAACAATTATTCCATATATATAATTTATATTAATCAAATATATCTTTATTAACATCCATTTAAAAATAAAATGAAAAACATTTAACATCACTATGTAGAGGTGGTAGTCTACACATGCGCACAAGTGATGTTATTGTTTTCCAAGGGATTTTAAGGTAAGAATTTAGATGAGATATTATATTTGAAGAAGTATTTTTATATCATAAATATAACATTTATTCATTAAAATTAACCTTACTACATTTTATGTAAAGCGTAAGTGAAATATGAATCACACCACTTTATGAGGCGGTAGTTTGTCGTACACACGAGCGATGTTATTCTATCCCCCACAGAATGGAAAGTAAGAATATATATGCGATATAATAATTAGATAAGTATAATAATGTCCTAAATATAATATACATATGTTAAATCCATCATTATATTCATCCTTTAAATATGATGATGGAAAACAAATTATATCGGTTTGTGAGGCGGTAGTCCGCCGTAAACACGATCAACGGTTTCATTTCCTGTTTGATGGGAGTAGAGATAGATTTGGGTCATTCAATTATAAAAATAACTTATCGATATAAATTAAATAGTGGTTTAATTATATTATCATTGTTGTAGAAGTTTTGAAGGATTTGTAATAATAAATATATCAAATACGCACGATTAAGAATTTTACCTCTTCTTCAGATAACCTCTTTAAGTTTATACCTAAATATTTATTAGAAGGGATTCCTAATAAAAATAATTCCTATAGGATGTGTTAAGGTGATTAATTTATTTATTTGGGTAGGTATTTTCCAAACCAAATGGTTTTGGAAGTGTAAAAAAGGGAGGATAGTGGTGTCCTTTTATAAGTGGGAAATACTACAAATAGGGATTTTAAAAGTGCTAAAAATGCCTTTAACAACAATAAAAAATCATTGTTAATCACAGAGAAGATAAAGGGGGTCCTCTTTAATAGTGCTAAAAACCACTGATAAAGGGTTACATTTATCCACGCTAAAAAACACTGATAAAGGTCCACCTTTATCAATGTGTTATTAGCGCGGATAAAGGGATCCTTTATCAGCGCTTTTTTGAGCACTGATAAAGCCCCCCTTTATCAGCTCTATTTTGAGAACTAATAAAGGAGTCCTTTATCAGCACTATTTTGAGTACTGATAAAGGCCAAGTTTCCTGGGCAAACCCAGAACTAGCACAGAACCTACACACCTGAGACAACACCTGCACACACAGCACCAAACAACATCTGCACACAAAATAGCTACACAAAACAACACCTAAACACAAACAAAACATAGAAAAATAGAACAACGCACACAATAGTTTTTCAAACAATGCTATATACATTTACTTGAAATAATTAATACAAAAAAACACAACTATATACATTTCAAACAATTTTTTATATTGTTGCAATTACAATTATCCAACAAAAAGTTAAAAAATTAATGTTTCGTCCTTTTTGTATCTGTGATCCCCTCTCAAAAATTTTCATCCATGGTGTTAGTTTCCGAAAAAAGAATCCGAACTCAGGAAAAAAAATCCACCTATATAATAAAACAAATATTATGTTAATAATATAATAATGAAATAAACTAAACATTAATATGAAATAATACATTAATAAAATGTCAATTTTTAATAAAAAAGACACATTTGGGTAGGTAGGGGGCCATAAGACTAGATGATACTTGATACCTGACCTTGATATGGGTAGGTAAGTGGCCATGATAATATACTAGAGTAATGAAAAGGAAAAAGTATAAAAAGTACAATAATTAATTATTTTTAGAGGTTTCTTAGTGTATGTACTTTCCCACTTTCTCTTCTTAGTCCTCTTAGAGGAAGGAACTTCAAAAGATAACTTGAGGTCCCAAAGGTGGTACTAATGGAGGCATAAATGGATTTTCCTTTGGATTAGAATCAACCACATCCATGAGCTCCATTTTACTTCGATATCCCTGATCATTAGCCTCTCAGTCACTTTTTGAACCAACTTTGGCCACCGTATCCTTGGGAAATTAAACTGGAGAGGTGGGAGGTGACCAAATTTTACTAGCCTCTTGAAATATCCAAGAGAAAAGAAATAAAGTCTTCTCCCCCTGTGACTCTGGAAACCGTCGAGCCGGTCCCTCCCCCACTAGAGGGGGAGGGACCTCCATCATCCTCTAAGAGAGTGATGGCCTCTTTCTCCCCATTCTCCAAACTCGAGCTCCTTCTGCCTTTCTCGTAGAGCTTCCTGTGACCTAAGGTTTCTAAGCTCTATACAAGGAGCCCTAATTTTACTTTATTGATCGTGGAGTTCAACGATACCTCAATGCTCCTCAATTAGATGTTGTTATAGCGTGTTTCCCACAAAGAAGACCATTGTCGGACTCCTTTGATAGGTTCATTTTCAGTTATTTGGATCTACAAGAGAGGGATACAGTGGGTCTACTTGACAAAAGATGCATTTTGATCCATTTATCATCAGAGGATAATCTAATAAAATTTTGGTCTAGTGTGACTCACAGCTGCAACATGTACCACTTTTTCCTCCAAAGATGGTCTTATGACTTCCATATGAAGCAGGACTCCCCTTCGGTGGTGATCTGTGTGAGTTTCCCTAATCTTCTCCTTCCTTTTCAAAATCCTTCGATAATTAGGATTCTTGGGAACCTCATAGGGAGGTATTTATCCTCTGATCACTGAACTACTACTGTGTTCCATCCTATTAATCCTCGTGTGTTCATGGAAGTGGATGCCTTGAGGAAGCCTCCTGAGTTCATTTGGATTACCATAGGAGAAAAATATCGGTGTATATAGCAGGTCGTGTATGAGTCGTGGGCTGATTTTTGTTTCAGTTGAAAGTGTTTGGGTCACTTGTCGGTGACACCAGATTTATGCTAAACAGAATATGGTCCCAAGTGATGTTGTTGTTTGTGACAGCCCCTCGAGGTTCTATTTTAGTGTCCAAAATGCAGAGGGGAAATTGGATACTCCTGATCAATCTCACTTCTAGGGTACCGGGAGTATAATTTTGCAGGAGGCAGACAGGGGGGTGTCCAAGCAAGGAGTGGAGAGCCCAATTGGCACTAAGTAATTTCAGTGTGTTGTAGGGGCTTCAGGGGATGGCTCTACCTGTGGTTCTGACCTTAATGCAGGTGTTGAGAGCTCGAACTCTTAGTCTCCCTCTCAAGGTGGTGATGTCCAACCAGATAGAAATCTTAATTCAGTTGTGGAAAACATTGTCTCTCCTATTTCTAAGCCTCCATGTGAAGAAGTCATGGTTCCAAAGCCAGCTTTGGTTTCTCAAATAAGGAGGTCTACATGGACGCTACAACGATGTTGCATAGTGAGGAGGCTGAACCTCTGGGGAACATATTGTAGGAGTCGGCCTTACTGACTGTTGTAGTGCCTCCACATAACAAAGGCAGTCTTGAAGAGGGGAGTGTGGATAAGCCTCCTAGAATGCATGAGGTGCACCGATTATATGCAACAGTGTCTCAACCTAGATAAGGGAGTCGGGATTAGGGGAGTGTCTTGGGCCCCTTGGTCCTAAAAATTTTATGTTCAAAACCCCCATCCTATCTAAAGGCTGCGTGTATGGGGAAGAACAGGCAGATCCCCAGTGACATGGGAAACTGTTTTGGGCCGAGGCCCCCCACGGAAGGCCTAGGGGTTGAGTTGAGGAACCATTTTGATAGTCTAGTTGTTCAAGATAAAGTTGTGTCTCATGAGGAAGATGATTTAGGTGATAAAAGTTATATCCAACTCTCATTGGATAGTTGGGAGCGTTTTGAAGGGAAAGGTCCTAACAACCCTATAAGGAATAAGATACTAAAAGGGAAGTGTGACCTTAGGAAATGCATTATGGTCCAGGGTAAAAAAACCCCAAGGGATGTAAAGACTATTCTTACTTTCCCAAACCAATGTAAACCAGGTCGGCCAAGAAATGTGGGAGCAAGGAAAGCAAAGACCTGCAAGACGGGGAAAGTGGTGATTGAAGTAGAGATCCAAATGTGATGGAAGAAGAGGTAGGGGAGTGCTGGAAGCTCATATTACACTCCAAGGAAGAAATGATTAAAAAATTCCTTTGGCCCAACGCCTCAAATGAGGAAATTATAATAATTTATCATTTTCTAAGCTAGGGGTGTGTAATGGTCTTGGCCTTTGATAGAATGAATCACCACACTAAGTTATTGGAGAAGTTATTTTACTTTAATGAGTTGTTGTTCATATAATATTCCTTTGGGATCGATCACACTCCCAAATCTCTATAGCTCTATTTCCACTTGAAACAACACTCTCAAGACCTCTATGGTCAATTCATTCCTCCTTTAGTTGTCCTAGTATTAGAATTCGATGGGAAACACCACCATAATTAGAGCAAATCCCCCATCGACTAGAACTTCTTTCACGGGAACCCCATACATTGTTACCAAATCCGTTGGAACCCTTATTGTTGATAAGCCTATATAGATTCATGAAATCCTATCTTTTTCAGCTCAACCACAAACTCTATGGTAGTACACTAAACCAATAAGGGACAACCTCAGTTCATCCCAAATCTTCCACATGATCGAATAACCCAGCCAAATAACCACTTAAACTTCTAATTTGATATATAATTCTACATTTTTTATATGTAAATATGGTTTTAAGCTTGAAATCATGTTATAACCCTTTAAAATCAATCCACATAGGCTTCAAAATTAAGTTCATGACTTGTTCAAAGTCATGTTATCACATAACCATAATAGGATCACATGATCAAATGAACCTGGGAGATTTATATGATTACATGACCCTTGAAGCTTTATGTGATCATGTAAATAAGAGAAGAATACATGAATCATGGTTCAAGTGAATTAATTTGATTATGTGATTTTTTTATGTGATTTGATCATGTGATGAGATCACACGATCAGTTCACATGAAGCATTCATACAAAGGAGATTATGTGACATGATAACATGAAGAGGCTTATGTGAAGTAGAACAAAGACCTAAGAGTTCTCATAGAGCTATGAAATATTGAGTCATTAGTGAAATAGATTTTCCATTAATCTCCTATCTATAGGAAATTTCAAGTAATGCCAAGAGTATCTTAGAATACAAATAGAAAAATAGAAGGCCAAGGGAATCAGTCAAGTATTCACTTCCTTTTAACAAAGTCCTTTTTTCTTCTTCTAGATTTTGTATGTGATGTGTGTATGAATTTGGGCATCGATGTGATGTAGGTTCTATATGAGGTGCGTAGGAACCCATATTTTGATGGGAATGCATATTTATATATGATGCGGGTTTATTTGAGAAATTGTTGAGATGCGAGATCTATGGACAATGATTTTACTATGCAAACATCAAGATTACCTTTGTGATTGAGCAGACACTACGTCATTGCTCTTCCTGCAAAGGCATATCACATGGATAGAAATATTCTAAAATAAACTAACCCTACAAGGAATAATTAAAATCAAATCAACATTTCATTATATAATTTTTAGTTAAAATAGACATATTATATTGTAACACTACCTTTACATCTTTCCAAATGGTTTATTTGGTCCAAATATAATCTAATAATAGAACTAATGATTCTTTGTGAACTTTACTACTATTGGTTAACTACCTCTTATCATAGAATCCGATCTGAACTTCTGATCTGGCATTCCCATGATGCTCTCATCTGACACCATCTCTATGATATCATCATTCAACGTTCACTTTCCCTTCTCTTATTGCACTCATTTACCTAGTAAATGGGTGCATTAAGAGAAGGAAAAGTGAATAAATAATGAATATCATAGAGATGGTGTTGGATGAGAGATTCATGGGGATGTTGGATTAGAAGTTCATATCAGATGCTATGCTAAGAAGTATTTAACCTACGGTAGTGAAGAATCCTTAGTTTTGTTATTAAATTTATGAGTGGTGCACAAAACTATTCTTCCAACACACTGCATTAGTAGAAAAACTGTATAAATGACCAAAATGCAGAATATAAATGATCCATTCCATAATATTTTAGGTATAGTTCTTTTAGAAACATGAAAACATAAAGAACTAATTCATAAGAGTCTCTCATTAAGTTATTCTTTACTAGAAATAAAATTAATTTATAAAACCATTATTCATGACCTAAGGATATAAAACATAATAAAGGGTGATCATATATGTTCAATAAGTATAAACAATGGATTTATCAATGATTATATAAGGATAACATAAGTAGTAGGAATTCACCTTCATCCTATTTGTGTACAATCTTCTAACAGGTATGTTGCCCATTTGTTTCTAAAAACATCTATATCATCTTGTGAATATGAGTTTTTGTGATAGTCATGGTATTACTGAAAAAAATATAAATACACAAAGGAATAATAAATATTTTAAATGAACCCATAATTATTTTCGAAAATACCTCTTTAGGGATGCTAGTTTGTCGATGAAATACGATCTCTTTCATAAATTTACAAATATAATAACCACAATCCTTTCCATTTGTTTATTTTGGACACTATAGAAACATTGATAAAAATAAGTAATTTGTTTTGATATGTGTTTGGATAGTGCAATGTTATTATATATACCAAGATACTTTTCCAATTTTAGATCTTATAGGTGTTCTTTTCCTTAGGCCCTAGAATCATTCCATGAATTAGACGATATTGATACACCACCCTATCATAACAGAATCCTCATTAAATGACAATATAAATTATATAACTAGATGTTTAGTTCTAAAATGTTGGGTCTAGTGTATTAAAAATTAACAAATGTCATCATGCGTGTTCAGTTTGTTGAATATCCATGAATTGAATCTAGAAAATAAATCTTTGGAGTATCCAAATTGACTATAATCAACATCTAATGCTGCCTAAAAACACAAAAAGGAATAAGTAATGAAAGAAATGAAAATATAGTTGATATGATTAAATTGTAGAGCTTTACCCCTGCATCGTTGATATTAAAAATATCTTGTCATCTGTAATTTTTTTTCAAATGATTTGAGCAGGGATTACATTATTGAAACCTCTTTATTAGAATATATTTCTTCTTTTGAAGAGGTAATGTGAGGACTAACGAGTCCAAATTTTTTTTCATGTGGAAATCCTTTCAATTGTTTTTCATATATATTCCTATGAAAAATATAAAATTTATTTAGTCATAATTATCATAGTATATCAACTTTTCTAAAATCAAATCATGAAAACATACCTCATGTATACATTTACAACTGAGGCACCTAACCATTCATACTTTAGGATTTCATTTAAATTTTCAGCACTAATGCAATCCAATTTTTCCTCTCCGTACATATTTTTTTCAAAATCAACTATGTGAGCATTGTTGTCTATCAACTTTGTATCCACATGAGCCTGCAATGATATTAACTATGAATATAGAAATGGCTGGGTGAAGGTGCTCTTAGTAGACCGTTTCAATCGGTTGGTTGATCCTTGATATACTTTTGAGCTGATATTTCATTTCACCTCCTTCTCTTTGTCGTTCTATAATAACATTCATTAGTTTAGACCTTTTTTCATTAAATTTTAAAGGTCCATCTTGAAAAATAAATTGGAAACAGATACCTCCTTATTGACATGTTTTTTTACAAGAATTGACGGCCATGCGATGAATGTTCCAACAACTTGTTCGACTATATAAATGTCTTCGTTTTCATTTGGAATAGGTATCTCAACACTCGGGTCATTATCTACATTAATTGATACTCTGACATGATCTTTTGTAAGTTGTCTGTTGTGTAGCATGTCGTTCTGCATATTGAACACAGTATCCATCGCTACAAGGCAATAGGTGGGAGTTGATAGATATAAATCACAGTCATTTTCACCTTGTAGAATATTATTACAGGAAAGGTATCAGTGTCTATGTGATTTACATTTTATAGAAAAAATTATTATAACATTGATTACCTCAGCTAAGTCAGGTTTTTGAGGGGAATGGCTCACCACAAAGCTGGGGGGTGGGGGGTATCTTCATGCACAGGTTGTTGCTGATTTGTTTCTTTTATTTTCCTCCCCCCCCAATCAAAATTTCTATCATCTCTATTTGGAATTGTAATTATTATTGAAACATAGATATTGGTTCTCTCATATTTTTCATTTCCTTAGTTTGATCCTTCATTTGTTTTTCTTTCTGAAAATATGTTCGGGGTGTCACCCTAAAACTTGCACCTCTGATGTGGCCATACTATTTTGGTTGCTTCAAGGCCATTAAAAGTATGTCTGCATCTCGTGCGGGTGTTGTTGATTCCCATGACTATGTCAGATAGAAAATATAGGAAAATAAGTATTCATTGTTATGTAATAGTGATTTAAAGAAAATCAAATTTATATTATGTCAAACTCTGACATGTTTCCCACACTTTTGTGTGTTTTAATCTATCAGTTTCCCCTCTTTATTTACACAATACTCCTTCTATAGAACATGGCATGGGATGGAAGTGGATTTTGATTTCAATTCATCAATCTGCATATAAACAGAGGAACATGGTTATGGTTTTTTTATTTCACATAAAAGTATTATGGTAGATTTAAAATATGTACCAATTTTTTCTCAAGTGAAGCATACCCCATCCTTGCTTTATGATAGGGGTACACTAGTTTTGTTTCCCTTTATTTATTTTCATCACTTAATTGATGTTTCATAAATAAAAAATTGTCAATCAAAGTGATGAATACAAGAAATGTCAAAAAAAACATATTACTAGACACAATGTACCTGAAAAGTATGCTCCCCATGATGGTTTCTAAATGCATCCCATGCTCCTTGGGATATCAAGTGTGCATAAAGAATAGGTGGGTGCATCTTGATTTTCTTTTCAACATCTTTAAGATGATATTTCATTAAAATTGTATGAAAGACTCTATAAATCCTTCCTGAAACTCTTAATACATATTCCTTGTGCGAGGAATATACTATAAATGCACTCTTCAATGTATAATGGAGAGTAAGTCAATGTTTTAGTATTTTATTTTATTTTAATAAATTAAATAAATTATATCATAATGTTACCATAATCTCTTCCCAGATTAGTGTCTTAAGCATAGTGACAACATGGTGCCACGACTGTACATCAATCGGCACATGTTGTCGAGTGATGATTCCAATGTAGCTACTCAAGATGGCTTTGTTGGGGTTAACATGTTGGCCTCGTTTATTCTACCCCACCTCATATTTGATGCCTTTTTCTTTTTCCTTAAGGATTTTGGCTAACACTGTCAAAATACAGTGCTTTTGTTTTTTTTTTGCACCGTTATGGTTTCATTTCCTACCATTTCCTTAGAAGAATCATCATTATGTTCCTCTAGAGCACTATAATTGACACTAGTACCAGAAGCAACAGGTTGAGAAACCTGTTGTACCTCATCACTAGGACCAGTAACAACAGGTGGAGAAACCTATTGTTGCTCTGCACTGGGACCAGCAACAGCAGGTTGAGAGACCCATTGTGCCTCGAGATTAGGTGCATCAGTAGGTGCAGAAGTCATTATCTCCAAAAGTGTTTTAACATTTAATTTAGATTACATAAAAGCATCAGTGAATAGATAATAACATAGCATAACTCAATGTATATTACAATAAACAAATCACCTGATTATTGAACTCTTTTTTTAAAGGATGAAGAGATTTGACCCTTCTATCGACTATGTAAATCCATTTATTATGGTCTCCTATAACATACAAAACATCATCTACATTGTGACCACTATGAAATGATTTCAAAGTCCCAATGAAAGGGTCATCCCCTATTGAAATTTCATCTGACCCTTCGGTTGTTTTGGTCAATAACAGAACAATTGACCAGTTTTGGTTTGTGGGATCTGGAACAAAAATACTTGCACTGCCTGTGATGACATTATAAATAGTTCATCTTTATTCCCTTACATGCTGAAATCAACTTTCACAAATCCTAATTCATCTATTTTAATAGCACTCCTATTACCAACCCACTTGCATGGAAAAATTTTCACTTGGAATTTCATATAATCCAACTCCCATGATTGTTTGATGATTCCAAAGTATAACATATTCACATAAATTTGATTTCTGTCCTTAGCACTGGAAACATGCATCACTTCAGCCACAATTGTGACCCCACTATTCTGTATGGTACTATATTCAACATGTTCATTAATATATAATGTATAACCATTAACTACATAAGAATTGTAAGATAATACATGTACACTTTCTCCTTCAGCTAGCCATCAAAGTCATTATAAAATTGAGTCCATATTTTCATCTAACTTCTTAAAAATATAGTTCTGAAACCATCCTATAAACTGTCGATTATGTGTGTAAGATATCCATTTTTCAGCCCTATATGGATTCAAATACCTAACAATTTCTTTGTGGGTTTGAACATATGGGTCAATATTGAAACTGTTATGCAAAACATAAAGTTGGGCCTACTCTCGATCTTGATTATGACAACCTCTCTTCCAGAAATTCCTTCACCCTCAATCCGCCCAGTGTGATGAGATTTAGGTAGGCCAATGTTTCCACACCAGACTGGTATTTGGTATAGAACTCAACGAATTCCTCAATAATATATTGCTCTGTAATACAATCCTCTAGAAAACTTCAATTTTTGACATACCCTTTCAAAATCTTCATATACCCGTCAATGGGGTACATACATCTATAATGTACAGAAGCACATATTTGAATCTCTCTCACCAAATGAACCATAAAATGAACCATCATATCAAATAATGTCAGCGGGAAGAACATTTCCAATTCACATAATATGAAGACAATTTCTCTTTCCATAGTTGGTACTTTTGTCGGGTCAATAACTTTGCTGCATATAGATTTGAATAAGAAATAGAGCTTCGTTAATTTATAACATACATTCTTGGGAAAATGTAATGTAAATCTATAGTAATTAGATATTTCATCAAAACATGGAAATCAAGTGATTTCAGACCCTTTAACTTTAAATCGCTCATTGACATGATGTTCTTGATATTTGATGAATACCCCTATGGAACCTTTATATTTTTCAAGAAGTTTCAAAACTAATATATCTCCTACCTGGAAAGATTATAAGCACCAAGAGGAAGAAATGTTCATTTTTCACCCTTCACTGGTGCCAAATCTTCTTGTATTCCCATCTTAACCATGTCCAATCTAGCCTTAATTCCATAGTTTTTTGTTGGGTTCATTTAACAATGAGCCGATGACACTATCATATACATTTTTTCAACATGAATAACATTAAGAAAATGTCTGACATACAGACAATTCCAATATGGTAATTCAAAAAAAAACTGATCTCTTTTCCAAACGGTTTTCATAAGGTTTTTCGAAAATGGTTTACCAAAATTAGTGTCCACATCTTTTAATTTTGCAAAAAATTGATCACCTGTTAGTGGATATGGTGTTGTATGTTCTTATTAACTTCCATCGAATGATTTCATCCAAGATTGGTACTTATTTCATCGGGGTAGAAATCTACAATGTCCTAGAAACACGATTTTTGATGAATGTTTCAACCTAATTGACGGTGTACCTTGTTCGAAAACGGGACACCCTTGAGTTCCTTTAATGCTATATCCTAACAAATTTCCATAAGCAAGAAATTCATCTATCATCCCGTAAAACATGGCTCTCAAAGTGAAATCTTTATTTTTGTAAGCATCATACAATGTAACACCTGAATCCCACAATAATTTTAAATCTTCGATCAATGGAGCCAAATAAACATCAATATCATTAACTAGTTGTTTTGGTCCTGATATAAGCATAAATAACATGTTGTATTTTCATTTCATTCATAACCACAGTGGTAAGTTATAATTTACCAACATAACCAGCCATGTACTATGACTACTGCTTTGAAAACCAAAAGGATTCACTCCATTTGTAGATAATACAAGACGAAGGTTTCTCAGCTCGTTTCCAAATTCAGAATACTCAAAATCAATTCTATTCCTCTGAGGAGAGTCTATCAGGTGATGTAGTTTCCCATCGTTAATTCTTGTATCTGCATGCCATGTCAATTGTCTTGTAGTATCCTCAATTTCATATAGGCACCTAAACCTTATAATGATTGGAAAGTACCATAAAACTTTTATAGGACAGGATTCATCTTTCTTGTATCGATAAGAACCACATTTTGGGCATTATTTAAGTGATTTTTTGTCCTCAAAAACAATATACAGTCATTCAGGCAGGCGTATATTCTTTCAGAGATCATACCCATAGAGTGTAGAATTCATTTGGCATCGTATGTTCAGCTCGGGAGCTCATTATCTTCTAGGAGCATGTCATTCAAGAGAGAAAGTAGTTCTGTAAAACTGGCATCACTCCACCTGTTGCCTGCTTTCAAATTATATAGCTTTAGTATGACTAACAATGCTGTATATTTAGTGCAACTAGCATACAATGGAATATTTGAACAACTCTTTAACTTCTCAAACAATTTTGGGCAATCAAAAAGTTCATCTTAAATTGTCCTTGTCATTTACTCAATACGATCTTCATTATTATTCACATCTATAATCACATCCTACATACAATCATCTTCATTGTTCATGCTTGTAATCATATCAGATGATCCATAAAATGCAGTGTTATCCCAGCCACCACCTGAATTTGTTTTTCCCCATGTTTATTCAAACATGTATAACTTCAATCTATTCCATGATAGATCAAGTGTTCTTCCAACTCCTTTGGACTAATTTGTCTTGAATAATAATAGCAAAAACACAGACAAATAATTTGATAAGGGTCACATGCATGATCTTTTGAAAACATTATAAACTATTTCACGCCATATTCATACTCTTTTGTCCATAGATTGGCATTCATCCATTATTTATTCATATTAATCCTATTTGATACAGTAATATTAATATTTAACAAAATATTTACACAAAAGATGTTCAACTAGGGTCATCATCCAACTATAATCAATAGAACTAGCTATGGTAAACAATACCCTTACCTCTCCATGCATTACTCAGGACCAAATTATATCACACCCATCTTCCCAACCACCTAATCAATAGAACTAGCTATGAGAATACCTTGAACTAGAATGTTTTAGTATCCCACATGTAATCTATATGCATTTTTGTAAACATGTTTTTTAGTGTTTCTCTAGAAACATAATGTCTCTAGTAAAGAAATATAGTACTAAAATAATAAATGGTGTGATTTTAAATAGAGTGCTTGTGGGTGGAAGGATTCATTACATGTATTGTTATGGTTATTTGACTATGGTTTCCATAAAGTGTCTCATTGAGTCCTCTAATGAAGTGATTTTCTAAGATTCAGTGGAATTGCACTAGTAACAAAGTGGTGGTGCCATTGAAATGGGTAGAGTTTGGATTGATATTTAATGGTGGAATAACTACAACATGGAAAAAAATGGCATACCAATCATTTCAACAACCACAACACCATACAAACACACAATCGTTCTCATAATCGCAACACCATACAAACCAAACAATCACAATTTCAAAATTTACAAAGCATCCCTTATTCAATTCTGTTTGTTAATTCTGGGGTTATCATGAAAGTTTTATCATCCTGAGGCATTCAATCATTTGTTATTATACGTAAATTACTAATTTTTATATTTAAATGTTCAATAGGAACCAACCAATATGAAATTCATTTAGTACACAAACGAGGACCACCAATGGCCAAGATTTTTAGTGGAGCATTTAGCCCGTACATTTCACAACATAACCATCAATATCAAAAATTAATAACATGAGAACAAGAGGAAACCAATGAGTAAAAAGAGAAAACTCATCGTGAAGGTGTCGTTCAACACACAGAAGAGGTGCGTTCATGGCATAGGAGAGGCACGCGGTAGAGGAGATTTCCAACTAAAAAGAAAACATAAAATGAGAACTCACAAGTTAAACAAATTTATTGGTCAATATTGGGATTTTATTTTCCATCTATGATATCTTATTCCTGTTTAATTATTTTTTACATATCTATTATTTTCCTAGATGTTCAACTTATGAATGGTACATGTCTGCTTTTCAGAAGAAAGATGATTTTTAATTTACTCTAATTTAGGGGTAAAATATTCCACATTAATTTTATTTTTTTACCAAGGGATTTTTTCTATCCCGTAGGGATCGTGAATGCCTCTTAGGTTAGTGTAAAGTCAGGTCAGTTGTTGGTTATGATACCAGTCAGGGCCGTATAATTACATTTCCAATTGTAATATACCCATGTCCATTTAAATATAGGATTTGGGTGGGTCAGACACTAATATATAGAAGGAATAAAAAAGGTAAAAAATATCCAAGGATATCCAATACATGTGATGAAATATGAAATATACACTGGGTGAGGTTGAACCACCCAAGAGGAGAGGAGGGGGAGGTTGGCGTAGTGAGAAGGGATTATAAACTTATGTTTTTTATGCATTACTAAAGCTATGATTTTCTCTCATAGATCATGACTGGTTATTGATGATTTCCCACTATTGTAAATATTTTTTACATGGATACACATAGCCTAATTTACCTAAGGGTGAATATCCTCCACCAACTCAATATTCTTTCTACCTCCCAAAAAATTTGATCACCTTTTTAAAAATCATAATGCATTATATTAAACTATTTCAATTATTTAACATGAATTGGTTGGGAAGATCTATGATGACCACTTTGAAATGTTTTCATTGGAAGAGATAATGAACATGATGTTCAGGAGATATAACCATTCACACATTCAAGAATAGTTCATATTTAATTAATTACGAATTAAATACTATATGAAAATATGTATATATTAAAACTCCACCAAACTCTTACCCTAGGGTAAAACCCCTATTCCGGGGCCAACATAGTAGGAACAAAAATATTTTGAGATCATATCATAGGAGAGATTATAATTTTCCCATCAGAACCATATGAGATAAAAAGATAAAATTGTCCTTGATTTCATTAAAATACAATGATGTGGCTCATTATAATCTCTCAAACACAGTTATTTTGACCCTCGAGAAGTCTGAGTGGCAAATTAGATACCAAAATCTCACAACGAGCACTGACACACCGATGACCTCTCAAATGAAAAGGTTATTTATACACATTTTATGAGATACTCCCCACTATAAGGGTATCCTTATTATCACACTATGACCAAAAACCAACCTCCATGGCCCATGCTCTATTCACTACTAAAAAAAATGATTGTATGTGGCCAGATCACTCATACCTATGTGCCAAAAAATGAACGGAAACCTACCCCCATCCCTGAAACAATAGGAATAAAACACTCTATACTCAAAACCCATTAAAAATGGGATTACCTCCTCAGAAAACTAATAGTACCCTCCCCTAAAAAAGGATTCCTTTACACCACTCCTTAAGAACATACCTCAACAGGTTCACTTCGGTTACACCACTGACTTATGAACCAACTAGTACTACACAAGACCAGTAATTACAAGCCTTAATGAACCAAAAAAATGAGTCTAATAAAACTAAATCACTAACCATTACCCTATTACATTCTAGTTCCAAAAAGTCAAAGAACCCTCAATTCACCTCTTTAAAAATAATTTCAATTAGACCAACCAAATAACCACACAACCACACACTACTCGAGCATTATTACTAAAACAAAGATCATCTAACCATGCTACCAACATGACACCAAAAGTGAAACCAAAACCATCAGAACTAATAGGTCTAGACATCAAACTGAACCTTCCCTTTCAACCAACCTCATATCTAGGAGAACACAAGGTGCGCAACTTTTTAAACCAAAGGAAACCCCATTCCAAAACACAAAATGAATTCCTCTTAGACTTATCTTACTTAGGGATCACCCTTATACAGTCAATTGAAGCATCCCGAATCACACCACCCAACTCAACCACAAGTATAATCCTCTTACCATAAAACTACACATCATAATGCATGAAACAATACATACAACATTGGTAATAGTTTGAAACCACCAACCTCAAAGTGGAGGAGGATGATTCGGTGGCTGGAGGAGGAGGAGGATGCAGTGGCGGTGGATGACGATGAGAAGTATGGTCATAGTGGAGGAGGGATTGCGATGTAGGAGGATTAGAATGCAGTGGTGGAAGAAGATGAGGAGGATGGTCATGGTGGAGGAGGTATTGCGACGAATGAGGAGGAGAAGGCATCGACGACATAGGAGGAGGAGGATGGTCACAGTGGAGGATGAGGACAAGGTAGTGGCAGTGGCGGTGGTGGAGAAGGAGGAGGAGGAGGAGTCACGGCATAGGGTTTAACTTCCGTGAAGTCTTGAACATGTGCGACGGAGGAGGGGCCTATTAGGGTTATTTTATAAAAAACGTTGGAAAATTTATCAGTTCTAGTTAAAAGCGCTGATAAATTTATGTTTTATCAGTGCAAAAATAAAAGCGATGATAAAATATACCTTTATCAGTGCTTTTTGAGTGCTGCTAAAGGACCTATTTATCAACGCTAAAATGTTAGTACTGATAAAGGCATATCTTTAGCAGTTCCAAAAAGGCGCTGATAAAACAAATATTTATCAGCGCTAAAATAATAGGGATGATAAATACTTATTTTAGCAATTCTTTTTAATTATATATATATATTAAAAAAATAAAATATATTTATAAATATAATAAATATATTAAATATAAAAAATATAAAAAATATAATTAATTAATCTAATAAATCTCTAATAAAAATTATTTTTTAATATAAATATATTAACTTTATATAAATTAATAATAAAAACTTTTTAAGCAGTGCTAATAATAGTGTTGATAAATGTACACTTTATCAGCGCTAAAAAACACTCATAAAGGGTATATCTATATCAGCACTTGTTTCAACACTGATAAAGTCTACATTTATCAGCACTTTTAGCTAGAGCTGATAAAGGCCCACCCACTTATTAGTGCTTTCCTTTTAATGTTGATAAAGGGCAGTACTTCCCTTGCCCTATTTTGTGGTAGTGGGGGGAGAGGTCACACATGGAATTTTTTAAAATATAAATTGATACCCACGTTTTTATCATGAAAAAATCTTAAAATTTGGGAAATTATAGATCCTTAGAGATTATAGGGTCGAAATATGGCCATAAAATGGATTTTGGACCATTTTTATGTCATTTTTACCCCTTATCTTCTTATTTTAACCCCCCCGATATACCCATTTTTACATTAACTGCGGTAATTAATTTTAATTGTTATCACTATTCATTATGGTGAAAAATTAAGTTGAGATTCTTATATAATATAAGTAATTATTATTCCAAATATAGATTCCATTCTTCCAAATTCAACTCACAGAATTGGAAGAATTCAATTTAAAATTAAACCATAAATGTGATGAAAAAACAGTTTTGCAAAGAGAAAATTCTCATAATTATAAAATGTTTTAATATCAATATTCAATACAAAATTTATTACAATGACCTAAATTAGTTAAATTTTAATATAATTTAACTAATGTTACTTTAAAACCAATTTAAAATATAATTGAACTTTATGAATAATTTATACTAAAAGGAAGTTTTCAATAAAAATCAATATTTTTAACTATTCATCAAAAAATAATCTTTTAAAAAAATTATCAAAAATTCACCCAAGGATAATTTTGATATATATATTTCAAAAATGAAGTTTATTTTTTAAAAATAATTTTTTTAAAATTGGTAAAAATTAATTTTACATTATGTATGAAAAAGAATGACTAAACCACTTTTTAGAAGAATATATTTTTCAGAAAACACTTCTTTTTATTTCAAATGGTTTTTATTTTATTTATAATTAGTAGATAACCATTGAATTTATTTTATACATGTTTAAAACATATAATTTTCATAATTTAGTTAGTATTATTCATACCCTTCAACTTAATAGCTAGGTTATAATGGTCATGTTTAAAGAATAATATTTTAATATAGTATCATGTTTTATTTAAACCTAGTGTTGTGTGCATTGAAAGTTATCAAATAGATTGAATTTATTTAAAAAAATTATCGTAAATTATCAAGGTGTTACATTATCTTTTAATCTTGGTGTTGTGTGTCATACATGCAATCAAAAATGATGTTCCTCATTTAAAATATCAAGGTGTTACCAGAAAATATACCTAGGGATCAAATTTTCTTTCTTCCTAAATATCAAACCTTCTTCCATATAGAAATACACAAAAATAACTTTACACCAACTTCAAATTCCATATTTCACCGAATATTATCAACATTATTTTTCTGTTGATTTTGAGATGCCTTATTACGTTACTGTATGGCTCTAACTTTATCAGTCAATTCCTCAGATAGCTTAAGTCTCAATAGATTTGTTTCTCAAACTTCATTGCATCATGTTGGAGTTCTATAATTTATTCCATAAAGTTCTTTATAATGAGTCATCTAAATACTCAAGTAAAAGATATTTTTGTAAGAAAACCTGAATAGAGGAAGGTGTTGATCCCAAAAACCTTTTAAATCCATAGACCAATATCTCAGTATATCCTCTAAGGTTTGAATAGTGATCTCAGACTAACCATCATTAGAAGGATGATATGTAGTAATGAAACTAAACTATGTATCTAGATTCTATTGAATACTTTGCTAGAACTTTGAGGCAAACCTAAAATCCTGATCATATACGATATAATTTGGATCTCCATTGAACCTTAATTCTTTCTTAATGTATATCATGGAAATATGATCAAGAGAGAATTCTTATCTGATAGAAATGTAGTTTGTTTACTTCATTAGGTGATTGATTACAAACCAAATGGAATTATGGCCCTTATAAATTTTGGGGAGTATAATGAAAAAATACATGGTGATGTTTTCCCATTTCCATTATGGTGTGGGTAATGGTTATAAAATCCCATTAGACTTATATCTCTCATCTTTAACTTACTGACATACCAAGCACTGAGATACATATTTAGAAATATCTCTCTGCATGTTTTCATACTAGAAATACACTTTCAGATTGGTATACATCTTCATATTTCCATGATGAATAGAGAATTATGAACTATGAACCTCATCCAAGGTCACCTTATTCAAATCTGTAATGGAAGGAATGCATGCATGGTTCCTAAACCTTATTATTCCATCACAATAAAGGTTAAACACAGAAACATTTATGACCTTCTTCTATAGTTCCACATTTTCCTTTTTCACATCTTTAATCCTCACATGGATATATGGTTGAACACTCATTTGATAAAGGTAATATTTCTCCCCTTCCTTCAAGATTTATTGATATAACCTTTTCAAATCCATAAATATTGGATCTTTTGTGATCCTCGTCATAGAAAACCTAGTATGATCCTTTCAACTTAGGACATCTTCCACCTTGTTCACTTTTCCAAGGTGGTAATGTATCGAGCAACCATAATCTGTAATCATCTCTAACCATATTATCTGACACATATTCAACTCTTTATATGTGAATATATACTTTATTTTTTTTATCAGTATATATATCACACCTTTATCTATAAGGATAATTCCTCCATGTTTTTAATGAAAAATTTATCATAACTAACTCAAAATCATGAGTTGGGTAATTTTTTCCATGAACCTTCAATTGGGGTGATGAATAAGTTATCACCATATAATTATACATGAGGACACATCCCATTATCTTATTTTATACATCACTATAGTTCACAAACCCTTCTCTACTACAGGGTAATGTTAGTATAAGTGTTCTTACTAACCTTCTCTTCAGTTCCTTAAAATTTTCCACACATTTATCTTTCCAAAGGAACTTGGATCCCTTTCGAGTTAACTTAGTTATTGGATTATATAGTCATGATAAATTCATCATAAAGAACTAATAATATCCATTAAAATCAAGAAAAATACGAATCTAGGTCATAGTAGTTGGTCTAGTTCAATGTTCAATAACCTCATTCTTTGATGGATCCACTGATATAGCCTCACATGAGATTATATGACCTAAAAATGAAACCTTTTGTATCCAAAATTCACATTTTGTAGCTTTTTTATATAGATTCTCCTTCCTTAGGGTCTTCAATGATATTCATGATCTTACTTTCTCTTTGAGTATATAAGAATATCATTTATAAATACCACCACAAACTGATCAAAGTAATATCTAAAGTATACATTTATTCAATCCATGGAGATAGAGGGGGAATTAGTAAGACCAAATGGAATCACTATATATTCATAGTCTCTATACCTTATACATAATGATATCTTGGGTATATCATTCTTCTTGACCCTTAATTAATGATATACAGAATAAAAATCAATCTTGGAAAGGTATTAATATTTTCATACTTGATCAAACAATCCATCAATACGAGGAAGAGTGTACTTATTCTTGATTTTAATCTTTTTAATTTCCTGATAATTAATACAAATTCACATTGATCCATATTTATTCTTAACAAAAAGAACATTTTCACCCTAAGGTGATGCACTTGGATAAATAAAACCCTTATCAATATTCTCTTGGAGTTTCTTATTTAATTTTTTCAAATCAACTAGGGAAATTATATATGGAGTCTTTTAAATGGTTGTAACACCATGTATGAGTTCTATTGAGAACTAAATTTCATGATTTGGTGGAAGACTAGGAAACTATTTTAGAAAAAATATCAACAAACTACCTCACAATAGGCTTATCTTTGATGTTGATTTTATATCCAACTATCTGAGATAAAAACCCCTTTTAAATAAGAATGAAAACCCATGAAATGGATGTAATTTACATTAAAAGTTCATATTTATCATCACATCGATAAAAAATCATAGGTTGGTTAGGAATATCAAATGTGACCTCCCTTTCTCAACAATTGATGTGGGATTTATGTAGAGAAAGTCAAACTGTGCCTAACATAACATAAAATTCAACTAAAAGAAGAATAAAAAGATTTATAGAATGTATATTCCCACAAACTTAAATAGGTTTATAATCATGGAGTTGTGATTCAATCATCATACCATTAGGGTTTTCACTACTAATTAAACATCTAATCATTAAGGATTTGAATTAACATTCCTATATATTTTTCATAATATAGGGGAATTCATTTAACTAAGATCAAATAATATACATCAATATTTGAGTGTACCTATCACCACCTCAACCTCATAATTCTATCTTAAATCCCTTAATAAAACCAAAATAGTTTGTATGAACATTAATAATTGTTAATTAGAGTGATAAATCATGAAAAATCATTCATAGGATGTCTAAATCATGACACCTTTTCAATCTATGACATATTAGGTTTAACCTAGGTCATCTATAATCATAATTTATTCAAATACATCATAATGTTTCATAAATAAAATGATGATTAACCCAAGAATATCCTCTTGGAGTATCAAAACAAGTGCATATTAAGGGAACACTCACCATGCACTATAATGATGGATACGATATACTTGACTACATTTTTCAAGGTTATTAAACCTAGTTGTATATATTCCAAAATGTTGTCCACCTATAGTATCTAGAAAGGGATGATTTTCTAGGAAAATAAAACTCCTTTATTTACCACAACATAGGACGTTCTCATATACTTAGGATTATCATAAAGGTTCTCACTAAATTTTTCTCATCCTAATTTCTAAAGGTTAACTAAAGATTTCTCTAATACCAACTATATAAATCTATATTTTTATACCTAGATATTACATCTTATTAGATGAATATTTATTATATAACATAACAATCTACATCAAAATCTTATAGGTATAGTATATTTGGAAACTTGGATACATAAGAAAATGGTTCATAAATGAACTAAATCATCTCCCTCAAAAATCAATATAACTAAAACCCTTCTTAGACATATCATACTTAATACCTTTCTTAATAACCTTGGGAAAAGAAACATAAGAAAAGTTGAGATTAGATGCTCAGTATGTGTAGACAAGAGATATATCAATCATCACTTAAACATAACATGATCATAAGGGTATTTAAACATGATCATAACTTTTTAAAATCATACCTTGTATATCATAGATCTTAATCTTGAGTCATTACATAAATCTTGGTAGTTCATAAGACATGAATCATAAATTAATCAAATAACATGTGTCATGAGAGAATAAAATTTGCATAAGACATAGATTTGTGGAATACACATAGGAATAGAAAATAATTTCCTTAGTAGTGAAGGATTACTAATAAAACTATCACAGTGGATTGGGTTTACTACACAAACCATCATAGTAGTCAAGGTTCACTTCCAAAACTATCATAGTGGAAAAATTACCTTACTAAAATAGTTTTCCTCCCCATTCAATCCCTATTTATCTTATAATATATCCATAATTACCCAATGAATTAGAAGGATATATATTTTTGAGCCCACCCATCACATAAAGAAAATCATACATATTTGTTCCATAATATCATAAAAAATTAAACATGTAATATCTAATTAAAATTAAATAGGTTTTATAGACATTTCCTCATGACATAACTTATGGAAAATAAATAGGTTTTATAAACATTTTATCAATTCCTCATAGAATAACTCATTGAAAAGGAATAGATTTCAAAAATATATTGTTATCATAATAATAAACCATATTGAGAAATAATAAATATGTTATCATCATATCATATCCTTATTAAATCATTAGTAACATAAAAGGATTTTACCATAAAATAAAATGACTTCAACAGATCACTTGGAATATTTCTTGAGGAAAATAACCTTTTCATTTTGAAATCAATTATTTAAAATATAAAAATTTATCAAATATTAAGGACAAAAATTTCTTTGAAAAGAAACTTATAGACTTGTAAAGTTATCTTTAAATCACTAATTGTTCATGACAGTGGAAAATTCCATTCATGTCAAGTATGTTAAAATAAATATTATTTTCACATTTTCGGTATAAAGGTAAAAAGTACCTTGTTTTGAAAAATGAAAATAATATTCCTTTTAAAATATCTTATAAAAATATAATCATGAGTTAAAATGAATTTAAAAAATCATATTAGAATATTTAAAACATTATTGAAAACATTTTTAGAAAACATTGACATGGAAGAGAATGTATTTTCGACCAAAGAGAGAAATAAAGTCATTTTTCCTTAAAAACATCATTTCAGTATCTTGGGTACTTAAAGTGAGGAAAATGAAAGGAAAACATGTATTATATAGAAATAATAATAATATAAGAAAAATAATGAGATTATTTATAGGTATATTATAATATTTCATCATCGAAAACTTAATCATAAGCAATCTTGATAAACAATGAGATTGTAACATAAAACTCTTACCTCAAGTTTGAATTGCTTCAAAAGCACACTAACCTCTGATATAATAAATTTGAATTTATTATAATTCTATAAAAATAATTTACATAATTATAATATTATATATTATCCCTTTATAAAATTTTAATACCCATTTATTAATAATTACTTATTAAAATTATCATTTTCAGGTTTTAACTATTTCATTTTTTTTATAAGAATTTGAGTTCGGTAGTTCTAGTCCTTGTACTTTGATCATAGTTACATAATCTATAAGATTTTAATAATTGTATAAATATAATATATATTCATTATATATTTATATTTAGGGTCATCCATAAATTTTAATGATATAAAAATGAATTACACCGTTCATGGTGATGGTAGGTTGTATGTACGTAGGAATGTTGTTTTCACTTTTCAAAGTATGTAATGAAAGAAAGGTAAATAATAATTAACATTTACATAATAATTATTATATACTAATTATCATATATATTCATTAAATCTATTCTTATTACTATCCATGTAAAATGGAAATGAAAAATTAATCATATCATTTTGTGGAGGTGGTAGTCCACAGTTACTCATGGGTGACATTATCATTTTTCAAAAGATTGGAAGGTAAGAAGTTAGATATGATATTATAATTACAGAAGAATAATTATATCATAAATATCATATATAAAAATTAAACCCATAGTAATACCCATCCATAAAATGGGTGATTAAAAATTAATTGTATCATTATGTGTAGACGATAAGTCGTATGTACGCACGATCGATACTTTCATATTCCATTTTATGGGAAAGAGGGTAAATAATGGTGGTTTAATAATCAGAATAAAATTTCATAATATTAAGGATATATAATAAATTATTCTATTATAAATACCATATATTTAGAGGTGGAAAAATAATAAGTAAAAAAGAAAGTGATCGGTTAAGGAGGTTATCTCTTCTATGAAAGAACTCCTTTAGATATCCACTTAAGGATCCTAGGGTTGGTATTTTAAGATGACCAGAACCTATTGAATGTGGACATGGATGTTGATAAGATAATTTTTAAGGGTTATATTGAGATAAAAGTCTAAAATTTGCATAAATAAGATAAAGGAGGGGTGTCCTTTTATAAGGGAGGGGGAAGACACATGGAATTTTTTAAAGATTAAAATATAATAAAGTCATTCTCAAGAAAAATGCTTCAAAATAGACATGAATTAAAATAAAAAGAGAATATGGTTGAAATAAAATCATCCAATAAAATTTATCTTGGTTTTGGTGACATTTTGAACTTTATATTTTTTATTAACCCCTTCATTAATCATTTTTACCTTAATCACAATAACAACTATTTCAATCTTAAAGGGTTAAGAATATTGACATAAATGGATAAATGACTCATAAATGAATCTTGGTTGATATTTTTAACCATATTACATTCACTTGTATTAATATAATATTTTTATAAATTTTAAATCATTTAATAAATTTTATTTATTATAAAGTATCATTAATATCAATTTTGGAATGATTCATTTAACTTGACTTTATTAAAACCAAGACAAATATGAAATTTGAATTTAATATTTTTCACACATCCCTAATATTTATTATATATCTAAAAACTTATTTGAACCAAATTATTCATTTAAATTGTACTACATTTAATATTTTTAATATCATTTGTTTTATTTTTCTATGAATTGAATAAATATTATATCAACATTTCATAAGTGTTTAAGGTAATTATTCAATCACTAAAAATTAAAATAAATTTACATGATAAAAATAATAATTTATATTTTAAAAAAAACTTTTATAACATATATTATCCTTATTTTATCCTTATATAAAAAAATAATATATATTAAAGTCAAGATAGTGACATATTGTATTTATTCTTTTCTTAAATTAATATAAAGGTCATATTCAAATAAATATGGCACAAAATGTCCATATATTCAAGAAATGGATATAAATATCCTAACTAAACTCATCCAATATGATAAATTTCAGTGTTAGAAAAATTTTAAATCCTTTTCCCAAATTTTTAACTCTTTTTTTCCTATTTTATCCTTACCGAGATAACAAAAATTTACTATGGTTACTATTCATATTGACCGAAAATAAAAGGGACCTACTTATAAAATTTTATTATCATGATTTCAAATATGGAATCTATTTTTAAAGATTAAATTTAAATAAGTTTTAGAAATTCATTTTAAAATAATTGTGCATAACGCACCGAAAAACATTTTTTAGAAAAATAAATTTTTAATCATAAAACTAGTTATTTTTTCTTATCTCATGCCTAGTAAAATTTTATATTAATGATAAAACATTTTATTGAATATATAATATATAAATTTTATTAAAATCATTTATTAATAGTTATCAATTTAATTTATTAAAATGAAAATGTATTGCACACATAAAAATAATTTTTCAGCAAAACGTCTCTTTTACTTACAAATGATTTTTTATTTTCATTTCTAATCAATTTATAGACAATGAATTTATTTTATAAAAGTTTAAACTATAAATTTTTCACAATTTATTTATTATTATTCATACCCTTCAATTTAATAGGTAGGTTATAACGATATACTATATTATGGTTCATTTAGACTTAGGATTGTGTGTATTGCAATCTATAAAAAAATTTACTTGAAAAGAAATATATCATAAATTCTTGGTGTATTACACCATTATTACTAAATTTTCAACTATTGATTTAAATTTTATCTAATATGAAAATCATCATTCACTGTAGAATGCTTATACAATGGTGGTCCTTATGAGGTAATTGTTCTACACTTCTTACTGGGAATGTATTCCTAGATTATTATTACATATTCATCTTCAATAGTAGATACTACTTATTAGACTTTTATATGTAGAAATTATCTTTATATCCAAGTGAAATAAAAATTTTACAAGAGGTATTTCAGAATTATTTTGAGGAACCATATGGAGGTAGTTAAGTGAAACTAAAGTCCAAATACAAGAAACACCACCACCATTTCAGAAGTGAATAAGTGTAGAAGGATGAGTTCCAAACACTAGAAATATTCACTAGAATGAGTGTTGAAGTTAGTGTATTTAGAGAGTAGTTGTAGGTGGCCTTGATCAAGTAAGGATGACCACAAAGATCAGAAGGTGGTGGAACCAAATGAATTGGAAGTCAGTTACGCAACTCATCTATAAATACATATATGGGGTCATTTTTTGAGGATTGAATTTATTTTTGTAATTTTAATTTATATTTTTTTTAAAGCATATTTTTTTCTCATGGGTATTTTTTTTAAGTTTTTACACTTTTAATTCAGTGATACTTTCTCTTGTTCTTATATTGAAGTTACTGTGTTTCCCATAGAGTAGGACTTATTCTTAACCACATAAATTCATAGTGTTCTATATTGAGTGATCTCATTCCATTTTTCATTATTCCATTTTAGTAGTGAGATGAGTGTTTCCTTTTGTTTATTCTATAAATAAATGGGGTGAAACACTTCTTAGTTTGAATACATTGATCTAAGCATCATTCAGTTTGGAACTTTTAAAAAAATGTTATTTATTTGAGGATCTGGAAACTAGTTCTAGGTTGTGGAGTTTTGATGCAACAAGTGGTATCAAATATCAATTGTAGAGTTCAGTGACATGTGGTATATTTATATTATATATTTATGAAAATAATTTTTTTCTATCCTTTATGATTTTTCATCTCAGTGGGAGTTTCTGATTCAAACAATGGTGTTAAAAAAGTGAAAGATGTTTCTAAACAAGTTTTATGGATCAAATTTTGGATTATGGTGGATGTAGGTATAGGATTATTTGTTCTAAAGAGATGATAATATTTCATTAAAGATGGTTAATATAGAAGTAATGGAAACATGGGAGTGGGAAAGGATTGACCGGAAGATGCTAGGTGTGACTCAGATGAATGTTCCCCAAAACATGTTATTCAACATCTGTGAGGTGAATACCACTATGGAAATTATTCCCATGATGGAAAATGTATATTATAATTCATTATTAATGAAGAATTATTTTTTTATTTAGTGAAATTTTGATATAAATATTTTATTATGAATATTAGTGGATTATAATGTCAATGACTTTAATATGAATTTCATTCAGTTAGATCCCATTATAGTGAAGTTTTCTAGGGAAGTGTGGGCATTGAACCTTCTATCATCACTTCCATAATCATGGTATATAGTGGTTACTATGTTGAGAAACTATAGTGGTAAGGATGACTTGGTGTTCAAGGAGATCTGTTATTTAATTTTGAATGAAGATATCTAAATGAAGTCTCAAGTGCTAACAGAACAATGATTAGTGTGAAAGGTTATAGATGTTCTACTCAAATGAAAGACAAATTTAGAAGAAGGGTGAAGGTGGGAGGGAAAGGAGATGGGGTAAATTGGTTGGACTAGTTGATTTTTCATGCTATAACAATGGAAATAAAAGGAATTTGTGGAAGTATGATCGAGAATCATAGGTTAGATTTAGAAATAATTCTTCTCGTTTATCTGTAAACTCCGTAGCTGGGGAAGAAAACACTTTAATTATAAGTGTCATGAAATCATTGGAGTTATGGATCCTTGAATCTGGGAAATCATTTCACTCAAAAACCAATAAATTATGCATACATAATTATGTATCATCATTATTTAGCAAGGTCCAATTTATGGACAGAGAATCACTCAATATCATTGCAAAAGGATATATTAATTTATAAATAAATAATGTACGTATGTTGAATTTATAGCATGTCCATAATATCTTGAGATTATGGAAGAACTAAATCTTAGTTGGTTAGTGAATGATGTGGGTTTCTATAAAACTTGTATGGATGGTGTGTGGAAAATCACATAGGTTTCCATAGTGGAGGCTTGAGGTGTTATGGATGAAACTTTATACCTAGAAGGGAATGAAAAAGGTTCAATTTTTTCCAGAGAAACAACTTCTAGAAATTAATTTTGTAGAATTAACATTTGGGTCACATTGGTGAGAAATTTATAATGATAATTTCTATAATAATAATACCAAAAATTGATAATGTGGAGTATGGAACATGTGAAAAGTGTATCCTTAATAAGTAGCGATATGTGTCTTTTTCATCAATGGTCAATGCACTAAATAATCGAAAGCTTGAGTTGGTTGAAATGGATGTATGGTGGATAATGCTGGTTAGATATCATAAAGGCAAAATATACTACATTACCTTCATTGATTACACATGGAAGGTGTGGTTGTTTTTCCTCAACAACAAATCTAAAGATTTTAAAAAATTCATCAGGTGGTGATAAATAGTTGAGAATGAGACTAGAATGAATCATAAGTGCTTGAGGTTTGAAAATATAGTTGAGTATAGAATAAATGAAATTTGGAAGTTTTATTTGATGAATAGAATATGGATGGAGAATACTGTACCTAGGAAACAGGAGCATAACAATGTAGAAGAATATATAATATATACTTTGAATGAGAAATCCAAGAGCATGAAGTTATATTTTGGTTTCCCAAAGTAATTTTGGGTGTAAGAGGTTGACTATGTGGTGTATCTTGTGAATCTAATTCCTTCCAAACCAATGGTTTGGGAACTTTTGGAGGAACTATGGACCAAAAGGGTGGTTGATATGTCTCACATAAAAAGTTTTTATAAGTATCGTGTATATCCATGTCGATGTTAGGGAAAGTAATAAATTGGAAACTACGTACTGAATATGTTTCTTTGTTGGGGATGATGATGGAAACTTTTGATTTAAGCTATGGGATAACAATAATAAAATTTTTATCCAAAGATGGAATATATTATTCAATGAGGAGATCCTATGAAAGTATCATAACTTAGTGGAAGGTGTTGTTGATATAAAAGAATCAACAGAACACCTCCACTTTAGTCTTGATGGAATTATAGGGGTTTTTAATTTTTTAGGGGGAACAGAAGTCTAAGCGGTACTTGGAAGTTATGGAATGTAAGTCACTGATCAATTTTATGGAATACCAAGGTTTGATGTACCCAAATTCTCTAGTATTGTGAAATTTCATGATAGAGTTTTGGAAAGACAATATCTAGAAGGAGATGAACCTTGAGTGTTGAGGTATTCTACCAAGGTCAAGATATCAGTGTAAAGGTTTGAATTAAATATTCGTTATCTAATTCTTATGAATGATGGAGAACCCAAGAACCCAAATGAGGTGATAAATCTAAGTGAATCAGAATATTGGTAGTTAGTAATGAATGTGGAGATAAGATCCTGGTATTTTTTTAATATGGTATCTAAAAAACTACCACTAGTAAAAATAGAATTGTGGAACAAGTGGATCTTCCAAGTGAAATATAAATAGGTTGATAGAAAATGATGCAAGATGAGGATGGTTATAAAGGTATGTCAACAAGAAAAAGGAGTATATTTTAGTGAGATCTATTCTATTATTTTTAATTATTCAATAATTCAGATGGTTCTCTATCTAGTTTCTATGGAAGGCCTATTTTTGGATTATTTAGATATTAAAAGTGTGTTTTTTCATGGTGATTCAAAGGAAGATATCTATATGAAGTAGCCAGAAGTTTTTATGGAAGACAGAAAGAAAGGTCTTTTGTACAAGATCAAACTGAGTTTTTATGGGATTAAGAAAGCACCAAGATAATTTTGAATGGTTCATGTACCATTTATAGTGGTTGAGGAGTTATTATGGTCATAAACGATAATTTTAGAGAGTTGAGTATGAACCCATTTGAAATTTTGTGTTTTGGTAGATGATTCATTTTAAGGATTTCATTTTTATCTTGAGTGTTTTGGGATGAATTATTAGGTTTTTATATATGTTTTGAGGGTTTTATGTGGTTTGGGGGTTTGGAGGTAGTCCTGGAATCAAACCCCTTACAATTTATAATTTAGTGTGGCACTAGCTACCCATGGAAGGTACCAGGTACCTAGTGAAGCAGAGCAGGATGGGTATTGGTTATGGAGATTCATCAGGTAACTGATATCACTTTAATGGGTAACTAGTAGTCTCAAATAAAATTTTCTATTGAGAAATGAATTTTTTATCTTTTATCCCATTCTTATTACCCCCATTTGGCCTTCCCCTTAGGTCATTCCTTCTCCAGTTGGCTATGGGGCTCTCCATTCCCTCCTCCACCCCCTCTATTTTGTACTTGACTTGAGAATTTCAATGATTTTTCTACAATATGGGTCTAAGTTAATATTCCCTCATCCTCTTATCTTCCATATTCCTCTCTTCCACCCTAATTCCTCTCACATTGGATAAGTATTTTGATTGGATATTTTACCAAGGCATGGTGAAATATCATTTTGACTATAGGATTCCCCTATCCTTATTTGAATTAAGTACTTAAAAATTTATTTCTCATTATTCTTCATCATCTAAATTTAATGAGATTAAGGTATTGATTTATATATGATTTTATAATTTCTTGGGTGATATTTTATGTTGATTACTTATAAATTATTTTGGGGTTAGGTCTGCTATTATTTTGGGGAACTTATGGAGTAGATTTCATTAATTTCTATTGGGGTTTTATTAATCATCCATTATATTAGTTTTATGATTTGGATATTTTGTTATGGGAATTTTGGATTACTATTTTAAAGGGGATGTTAGTGATTTTATAGAGTTATTAAAGCTTTCCATTAGTATTAATAGGTGATATAGACTCACTAATTGATTCTAAAGTTATGCATAAAAATTCCTATTTTGTGTTTTCTATCAATCATTAAAAATTTATCCTATTTTTATAATTATAAATTAATGTTTTATAAATATAATTTTGATATAAGGACTTAAATTATTTTCAAACTACTATTTATAACTATAGAATTGAAACCTATTTTATATTAAATATATTAAAACATAGGTAAAATTATTTATGTCTTGACCATTAATGGTGAGTCTTAACCTGTATGATTGGATTTATCTTTTCATATGAGGTGGGTGGATATTAAAATGGAAACTTTTTTCTCTCTAAATAAATTCTTCCTTGAGGAAATATTGTATGTTATGGGATTTTCCTTGACCTTGACCTTCATATATTATTGTAGAAACTTTTTCATTATAACCCCATGAGTTTTAACAAAATCATGTTATATAAATATTGTTTCCCTAATTAAATTGAATAAACTATATGTCAAAATACTACACCTAACCTCTAGTTAATGGAGTTATTTGGTGATTATGTGGATTATGGGTTAATTTAGTGGAAAGAAGCGGTTTAGTTTGAAAAGTTAAAATATTAAATATTTTTTCAAACTCTTTGAAAACCTTATTTTAAAAAGGCTTCTTTTGTAAATCCTTTCTTAACTAGTTTATCATATTCCTCCCTTTTCTTATCCTTTAAGTTTTTTACTAAATTGTTTTTTCAATTAAATTCACCTATTATAACTTTTAAAACTTGGTTTCTTGAATAAAATTATGTTATAACAAGTTTCATTTTAAAACTTCTAGTGTGGGGTAAGTTTTAAAGTGGAACCTTGAACTTATAACATTTTATTAGGTAATATTATGAAAATATGTTCCTTATATTTAGAAAATACCTTACCCACACTTTAAGAACCACTTATGACCAACCTTGGTTATTATCATATTTGACCTACCCATAGTTTAGTTAAGGTGTTGTGTCACCCTATTTTATTGTGTTATTTATGCCTCAATTGGTGCCTTATTTAGTTACTCACTGATATGTCTCAAATTTTTGGTAGATCGTACCTTAAGGAACCCAATACTATCATGTGTGACTAGTTATTGTTTGACTTTTATTCATGGAGTTGTATTTCACTTTTTTATGCATGTACTTCTGTTTAGTAGTTTTTATGATTTCTTGTTATTATAACACCCTTGGATTGATGTATTTACCTACTTTATCGTTTATTATAAGTTATGAAATTATTGGGTTAAGTCTTGGGATGATTTTGGATAATTTTGGGATGTTTTGGAAAGGTTTTTTAGGGCACATGGTTTGAACATGGTTAGAGGAAACCGTGCATGATATCTAGGAAAACATGTGGGATGGATAGGGGAGTTTCTGGGAAGGCGCACGGTTGGCATAAAATTTTCAAAAACATGAATTCTAATCATGAAACCTTATATATATCTATTCGTATGGTTGGCACACATTTTTACAAACCATGTGTCCTAACCATGTGATAGTGATTTTAATGTATAGAAAATATATTTTTAACCTGGAACTTACCTAAAATCCCTCATATATCTCCCATACCCTTAGGATATTGAATACTAGAAACCCTATGGGTGATTTTTTATAATATTTTTCTTTTGGACTCTGATTTCATTTATTCCTTAAACTTTGGTCCTTAAGAATCATAGGTATGAACTTCATTCTTCCCATATGTTATAGATCTACTTGTTTTCTATTAAATGGAACCCTACACCAAGGATGTCATGCCCGAATATATAGTATGATATTGGTTTTAATAGTATATTTTTATGATTTTTTAGAGGAATGAAAAAACAAAACTAGATCAATGTAATCATCTATGGTCTATTACACCAAACATATGTAAGGTAGTTTGTTTTTTCCTATTTATATTTTTTTAAATACAAAGGATCATGGATTTCATAAAGAATTATCTTATTATTTTGAATGAATTTACCCTACTAAAACTCTATTGGATGTTCTCTTACTGGTTGGTTCTTGAAATTTGGGTTGCGTTCGTCTCCCACAACATGTTTAATAAATTGATTGAATTATTTTTCTCAAAGAAAAATTGGTTTTGATATGGGTTCTTGGAATTGATGGGTTGATGTGTGTTCATGTGTATGTGGGATGGATATTGGTTAGATGTATCACCATCAAATAAGGAAACATGGGATGGATCATGGTCAAAAGTACCACCATCAAATAGAGAAACATGGGATGGATCATGTTTAGAAGTACCATAATCAAATTGGGTCACCAAGAGACAACTTGGTTAAAGGAGGACTCACCACTCATGAGTATAGGGAGGTACAGGACTTGCATGTGTGTGTGTGTATGAACATGGGATGATTTTTCCAAGTTTAATTTAATGAACTATTTCTACTTCTTAAAGGGGGAAACTTAACTTTAGTTTATCTTTTTTCAAAAAACTTGTCTATCTACTTTATTTAAATTGTGAAAACTTCTTTATCTACTTTTGATATTCTTATTACCTATTTATAATATTGTGATCTAACATATTTCTAGTATTAGTGGAATATGGTAATATTTTCTTGGGTTTTTCCTACTGGGTATGACTACTCACCCCCTATATATTAATTTTGGTGCATATACAGATGTTGTTTCCCATGATATAGAAAAGGGTAAAGTTTCATAATTCTATAGTGGGGATTATTGATGTCATTGTTATAGTTGGTGGATATGGATCTCTGGAGTATTTTTCATCCTAGTCTTGAGTGGTTCCACTATAGTTCTAGATTCATTTACTGATTTGGTGTATTAGTGTTCTTATTTACATTTTTTCATTGTTATTATGATGTTGATCTTTGATATCTTTATTATTATTAGATTTTTTGCATGCATCATTTATATAAGAATCCTTGATTTTATTTATTTATGTTTTATCATGTGATGGTTGTGTGTGTGAAAAAAGTTATATCACTTCCCCCTTGTAATCTTGTTTTTAAACTCTTGTCATTTATTTCTAGCCTTTGGTATCTGAGGAATGTCACATAAGGTTAGTAGAACCTCCGATCCATCCCAAGCCAATGGGTTGAGAATGGATGTTACAAATAGTATCAATTTGGTCAGTCCTTGAGTTGGGATGGTATCATGGAGATAAAACATGTTGAAAATTGAAATATAGATTATAAAAAAATATAGCTAACCTATTTATGTTGAAATTCATGTTAAAAGGGTGATTTGGGTACAAAGGGTTTTCTTACACACCTATAGGAGAATATCCGTCTCATAATCGTGGGTTTAGTCGATGATTATAGAAGTATCATGTATTTTTAGAGATACTTAACACTAGTATTACATAATTCATTTGATATTTTTTTATTAAATATTTTTAAATGATAACTTGGTTGTTTTTATTACTAGAAATTGTTATTTCTTCTTCTGGGTGAAACTGATAGTTTCTATGAAATTGATTCAAAAAATATGATAAATATGTTGTGAATTTTCTTGGTGTGTTGATCCATTTAATCATTGAGTTTTTTTATTCCTTCCTTCAGTGTTTTTTTAAAGTATCATAAAATTTATAAACAACTAGAACATAGTTTGGTAAAAACTCAACTATAAAATAATTAATTAAGTGGTATGTTTATTCTCTAGAAAACCTTTACAAATGTTTGACTTCTTTTTTTTAGCCTTAAATTTTAATATTTTTATGAATTTCTATGTGTAAATTTAAATTTAATGGTTTTAAATGGTGATTCATATTGACTATAATTAGACAAGGAGCATGCTAGAACCTTGACCTGTTACTGCCTTGGTAAATTTAATGGTATGTTAAAAAAAACTAGAATAAATAATTATTTGTTTTGAACATAATTATTAACACATATCTAGTATACTGAAAAGTGTAGCAAGTATGATTCTTATATGATAAATGTGATATATTTTTGTAATAGTTTTTTTTAAAACTATTACAATTACTATCTTAATGTCCCTGAAAGTATGCTAAAATTTTCAATATTTTTGTTAATTTAAAAACTTAAGAGAGATAAAATAACATGTTCTTTATTAATTGTGATTTATATAATTAGTAAAGTATGTTTGTTATAATAAAAAACATAACAAGTTATTATATGTCAATATGGATATCCTACTATAATGTTTTAATTACTTTGTAAACTTCTAAATAAATAGTACATTGGTCATAAAATCATGTAAAATCCATGATGTGTAAATTTGGGGTTGTTTTAATTTCATTATTAATTGATCCTTTGTAATTATAATGATTTCAATGAAATATTTAACCATGGCATGTTATGGAATGAAATATGATTTAGAAGTAAGTGTATCATGAATTTTTTTATTATAATTTGGAAATAATTTCACATAGTTAAGGTTTTTGAAACATGAAGTAACTTATCTTCATCTTAAACTAGTTTATTGATCATGATTTGATAATAAATATTGTAACCTTTTCATGCATATGATATTATTAGTGTAGATTTATTTCTTCTTATCTATTTCATGATTTGGTTGTGTATATTTATATGATCTATATTGATGAAATGTATTGATGAAAGAGAGATTTTCTAAAAAAATAGAATGTTATTGACAAATTTTATTTTAAAAACATTTCTTTGATTTAAAAAAGTATTTACAAAAGGTATTTTCTAAAAACTTAATGGAAATTTTCAAATGTTTTGGGTTTAAGAAAAGATTTGAAACCCATTATTTAATTTGAAAAATGTTTCAGGACTTTGAATTTTAAAAAATATTTAAAGTGTTTATTTAAATAGTACTTTAGGAAAGGTTATGTTTAATGAAAACCTCATCTTTTTTTTCAAAACATGATAATTGTTTACATCATTTTTGAAACCGTTATATTGTGATGAATTGGAAAATGGGAACCTTATGTTGGCCTTCTAAAATAGGAATAATATAAGTACAATTCTTGGTAAATATGTTATTTTAAATTTCCTTATGGGAGTTTGGGGTGTTGATTGTGGTTAAAATTCTAGTTATGTTTAGGAATTGGTTCACTTGGTTTTGTCTTCATGTTAGTGTACTTGCTATACTTTTTTTCCTAATTGTGCTTCAATATTGCTTGTTCTTCTTATGAAAATTAGGCATGTGAATTCTTATTCATACTTGTAGATTATTATTTTTTATGTGACATACTTAATACAGAGAAGGAGGAGAGTAATTTTATTAGATGATAATGCCTCATGGGATGAGTATCAAGGAATGGTATCAGTGTTGTGATATTATAGGATTTAAATTGTTCACCAAGATCAATTACCATTTAAATGGTGTAGTTTTTGTGGAATTAAATATCTTAAAGTATTATTTCATTAATATTCAAAATGTTATTATTAGTAACATTTAGTGTCACATTGATTTCTACACCTAGCATGTCACTCTCATATATCATAAAAGAGATGTGCATATTTTCAATGGGGTTTAAACATCCATCAACAAAGAATATCTGACATAGATGGAACTATATCTTATCTCTATAACAAATAAAAGTTTTATAAATGAAATTATCTTTTCAAATGAATAAATTCCTTTTTAAGAAATTTAGTTATATAAAATACATGCACTAATTTGGTTATTTTAGACCATTGTAAGTTTTATCATGTCATATTTAAAAGATCATTAAGCAACATAACCATTTATAATATATCCATTTTACAATGACTATTATGATTAGTATATATTAAGGGTTATGATAATGTACAACTAACATAAATGAAAGAAGTGATGACCTTGAATAGTAGGATCATATCTTATAAATCCTATTTATCAGAGCTTATGAGGGAGATGGAATCACCAGGATTTTCCCTTGAACAATCCCAAGTCAAGTGTAACGTCCTAGATTTCTAGTGAGGTAAGTTTTATTTTTTGTTCTGGTAAACTGATGATTGGTACTTTAGGCTAGTCCATTTTCTCTTGTAAGGAAAGTTTTCAAGAGGGTTGGAGGCTGGTTGTAGGAAACATACATGGTTGTATTATGTACACAGTGTTAATTTCAAATACAAGGTGTTTATATAATACACATCATGTAGTGGGTTGGATAGACCCCTTACACATTGTGATCTAGGTTTTTACTAGGAGGTAAGGGCCCCAAACTTTACATGGCATGTAAATATTACACATCATGTAAATTCTCATACTTGTTATTTTAAATGGAAAAGGGAACTTGTTTTTACAGAGTCTTTCTTCTCTCATACAAAAGAGGATCCACATGAGATACCTTCTCCATTCCTAATCTTGGGATCCCTATCCATCCTTAATCTAATCTCTATTTTATTCTCCATTAGGTGGGTTGGATCTACAATGGTAGGATCCACATTTCTCTTCCTTCCTTCCATCGTTTATCTTACCATCTACTATACTATTTTAGTGTGATCTCATTCACCCTATTTTTAGGGAATTTTTCTATTCTTTTTATTTCTCATGTTCTAGCTTGATTCAAGGTCCTACACTAGATTAGGAGAGTGTTATTAACCTAAGGTAGGTGTTATAGATCTTTTCGCAAAGTTTCATTACATTTATATTATGAATCATTGTGTTGCATGTCATACTTCTCCAATGACACCCCCAAAACCTTGAGTAAATATAATTGAATGTTTTACATATGCCTAATGTGGTCCTATCTAGAAGCTAATCATACTTTCGGTTGATCACCTTAATGTGAGCCACCCTATGGGTGTTCTATTCCTCAAGGACTTAAGCCTCTTTTATTAAATTATTAAGCCACATTTGTAGGTATGTTAATCTTGTAATAAATTAAATGGGATGAGTTTTCATAAGATAATTTAATCTCCATGAGTTAGGCCCTTATGTATTACTCCTTATTCCATATGCTTTATTCCTTAATCCTTATGACTTATGTCATAGTTAAATTGTATGAATTAAATGAATTGGACTGCTTGATTAAAATTTTATAAATGAAATTCCTTGTAAATAGCATGAGTTCTTTTATTTCTAAATCATGACTTTCCTTTCATCTCTAAGCTAAGAACAATACAAGGGTACTAGTTTAAGGATGCCTTGGATGGTCTCATCATTCCATATTATTGAGAATTTTTATGAATGATTTTAGATGTGCCAAGAGCGATACTTGTTATGCCTTGGACGGGCTCACTGGGTGGCTTACTTATTTACCCATGAGTGATACTAGTTCCCTAGGGGAGTCACCATAGACAGTCTCGATGTCAAGATGGTTATACCATGCAATGAGTGATACTTGATACCCTATGTGAGATAACTAGTATGGACTTAGAGTCTCATTCTTACACCATGTCGAGAGTGATACAAGGGATTCATTTTACAAGTTTCCTTAGACAGACTCTGTGGTGTTGGGTATTTATAGATCTCCTATAGAGACTCCTGGGATTCATGTTATGGATCTCCTTTGATGGTCTCATGATTCCTTTTTATTAAATTATAAGAATTCTTAATTGATATACCATAGAAACATCATCCAATTCAAATCACATGCTTGAGTTTGGTCATATTTTGATGTTTGATTTTGATGTACTACTATTATACCCACATCATAATTGTACATGTTCACCTTGGTTCAGACATCCAACTTAGGCTAAAACAGGTAGTATCGGTTGGGTATCCATGTGGAACTTGGAACAACATATTTTATTTATTTACATTTATTATGTACCTTCACACTGGACTAGATTGATCTAGACACCATTGGTGGTGGCCCACTGAATATATATCACACCTAGATTGGGACACCCTTGGTAACTAAGAAGACTTCATGGTTATAGGTGTAAATAAAGGGAATAATTTCGCTTTTGGTGCTTGATTTTCAGTACTAGGATGGAGTATGGTAGTAGAGGACCGATCATATGCTTGTGATGCTATTAGAGGCATTTTTTGGCCTTTTATATTTTTTGTATAGCATGTGGTATATTCATGTTTCCCCTACATCCCTTGTAACTCGTTTTTTCATAGGAACATGAATTGATCATCATAATTTTGTATCTATTTAAGAATAATATTCTACCTATTTATTATGTTGGATGTTATTTACATTGGATACTTTATTATTCTTATTCAACTACTACTTATTTATTATCACTACTTATATTGTTCTTTACCTCTTATTTACCAATGTGATATACTATGACCCATGAGGGAATAGTATCCCCATGGATAAACCCTATTACTATTCTACTAGTTGGCATCCTCTGGCATACAGGTAGGCACGCTTGAGGCTATATGACCAAAAATCTTGGGGCACTGATTAGTGGATTCTGAGGCGGGATGCAACAAAGTGGTATCAGAGGGGCCTTTTACTTTTTTCTTACTATTTTGGTATGAGAAATGAGACTAGGATATAATTTAATTTGGTAATGATATTGAACCAAGGATTATCTAACCCATGTATAGGGAAAACCTAAATTACATGGTATTTGTTGATGTTGTTATTAGTTATGCATATTATAGTTTTACTGACTTTTCATTTGGGTAACACACATGTTGTGAGATGTTACTATTTTTGGTGTTATTATGATATAATTTCTTTTATTTTGTCCTAATTAGATGAGGTAATATCATTTCATGCATTATACTAGGAACTTTAGGACTTATATGCCATGCATTTTTCCATGAAATGTTTACTTTCCAAGTGCATTTCTTGTATTGCATGTGATTTTTGTGAGTGCCTTGATTTCTATATATGTAAATGTGCTAATGATTCTTGAATGGATAACATAATTAGATTAATTAAAAGTTCCTACATAAATTTAAATAGTTTTTTCCTATATATATTGATGATAATGCATTAATTAACCGATTATTCCACGTTTTATCCATGAACCATTGGTTCTATGGACTGAAACATTAGTTGATTTGATTTTTGAATTCCATTTTTAATTTATGAAGCATGTACTTTTATAAATTGGGAATGGTGATTCAATCAATCAAATCATTTCATATGACATATTACATCATGTTAATGAATATAAAGTCCAGGTCATAGTTACATGTCATACCAATTTCAATTTATAAAGAGTATGGACTTTTTAAATTTGGAATGGTGACACATTTAACTAGACCATGATATATATATATATATATATATGAGTATGAACTCAATAATTTTAAACTCTAAATAATTTTTACCACTAAATGGGGATTCCAATTGAAAAGTAAAGGGTGTTTCCTCTATACCTTGAAATTGAAACTCTATATACCGGAACCATTACTGTGTTATATGAGACATTGACCCTAACTCGACCTTAGTAGTGGGAAGTGGGTAGTTTCTCCTACGATCCTTGTGATATTTATTATCACCTAGACCTAGATTTAGGAGTAGGATGAGAGTTTGAATTGTTTATAGGATTTATTTATACCTATCCTTTCCTATTATCACAATTACTATCTATTGTTAAATCTTATCTAAGGTATGCACTTGTAAATTGCACAACTATTCCACCATGATGTTCTCAAGTCGTACGCAAAGAGGGTGGTGATAATCATGCTTCAGACATGGTGGTCCCTGATCCACCCATATTACCTCCTATAGTTCCACCTAAATCACCTCCTGTTGATCTCCCACTGTACAGTGATGCTCAATTCCGAGATAACTTCTTCCACTTCATACTATCAGTACAAGGAGCTCCATGACTTTCACATACTATAGTAGAGTTGATGTGTGAATTCCAGTAGCAACGTCCTCTCACCTTATCAGGGGATGGAAGACCTCAGGCTATTGATTCATGGATAAAGGTCATGTTCTCAGTCTTTGATCATATAGATATCCCTCCATAGTAGAGGTTCGAGCTCTCCACATATATGTTTCATGGATCTACTAATCATTAGTGGGATGTTATCTCTTAGGTTGATCATCATTGGGGTATGGTCTAAGAAGACTTATAGATAGACTTCTTTGACCACTTCCTTCTACAGACCTTGAGAGCATACCAAGCCAGATAGTTTATTCATCTTTAGTAGGGAACTATGTCCATGTTTGAGTATTTAGCTAGCTTCACCAAGATTTAGTGTTTTTATCTACCTTTGATTGGTGATGAGTTGATGACTACAAGATGATTTGAGTATGGGATTATGTATGCCATCCGATCATAGGTGAATGTCTTTAGGTTGACTAATATTTCATATATAGTGATCTAGGACCTCATTAAAGATCAAAATATGAGGGTATATAGCAATTTGATCCAGGGAGATTCATCTTTAAGGCTGGGAGATAGTTTTTCCAGTGGTAGGAAATGTCATTTAGAGGGTGCATGTAGGGGGAAGTTCTAGCCATAGGACATGTACTTAAATTTATGTGGTTTTTCATCAATGTGGTAGGGTAGTCTATAAGAAGACATAGTGCATGAGTAACCTGATCGAGTGTCAATATTGATGTGGGATGGGTCACCTTTAGTGCTTCTACCAGGTTTTCCCTCCAATTTATAGTGAGATGGGATCTATACTAACATTGCATTCAGGTACATGGTTAGTAACTTCACATCAGGCTGGGATCTAGTCTTCTACTGGATGATCAGGTAAAGGAGGTGGTCTTTCCAAATTATCCAGGTTTTATAGGTTCATCTCCAGTATAGTGGACTTACCTAGGCTAGTTAGGTTGCATCTAAGGGCTGCAGATCAAGCCATATCTATAGAGTGCAGCCTAATCTTGAGGAGTAGAGTTTGGGGCCTTCTACAGTATGAGGTACTATTCTATTATACTCTACTTAAGTTTTTACCCCTTTTTATACAAGTGCATCACACTCTTTTATATTTTCAGAAATTATAGATAGACTGGGGATAGAAATGGTGCACTTATGTGGTGTAATGTCTCTTGATACACATTCAAAAGTTTGATCAGAGAGTATAAACTAGTGTAAGGAGTTACCCCTTGATATAGGTGGGTACAGTTTTTTATGTAACTTGTTTTTCCTTAAGATTACAGGTTTTTATGTCATCCTCCTAAAGGATTATCTAGTACCTTATCATGCCCAAGTTGATTTTTATCACCAAAGGGTATCATTTACATAACTCAAGGGAAGTACTTATGTTTATAAGGGTGAATTGGATATTTAGGTGAGTAGAGATATACCCGACCATCATGGGTTGGGTGGATTGAAATATCATATGGCTAGTCTCTTTATGAGAAATCAAGTAACAAATCATATGGAATTCCCGCCTATTATGGATCATTTTAGAGATGTCTTCCCTGATGATTTCTCTAGGTTACATCTTATGGGAGAGGTAAATTTTACCATTGAGATAGTGTTGGGTGTAGAACCAATATCCATTACTCCCTATAAGATGATGCCTACTAATCTCAAGGAACTCGAGAAGCAATTGGAAGAATTAAAAGTTAAGGGTTTTATACGACCTAGAACTTTACCATGGGGTTTTCCCATCCTTTTCACCAATAATTTGGATGGTACTTGTAAGTACCCAACCCTAGTTTCCCAGATCTAGTGCCTTATTTTATTACATTGTCATACAAACAAGTAATATGCATCCTAGAAGATTGAGTAGTTTAGTATATTTGGAAACAAGATACATACATAAGTTCAACATTACAACATGAAATGAAATAAAACATATAAGTTTTGTGGGGAATATCTACAACTATAAGTTTATCATTGTAGGTAAATAGTAATGAAGTTCTTCATTTCCTAAGAAAATGAAACATAAGAAAGGGGTGAGCTCAAATTGTTAATAAGGGTAAGAAAAAAAATGGAATTTATTATAAGCATAAACATTAGGTATAGTGAATATCTAAAAACACATGCCTTTAAAAATAATCTTGAACACGTTATGGTAGGAATAAGATACGAATAAATAATGCCATAATAAAACATAATCATGGGTATTATACTAGTATAATAACCACATGAACTATCAATACTATTTTCATAATGATGGAATTCATAATGTGGTGCATCATAACCTGACCGTCAAGGCCTTGTGCCAAGACCATAAATATCCATTTTGTAAAGGCATAATGACAAGACCATAGTTTGTCTCATGAGACCTACTGATGCACCAAGGGTCTATGTAGGGCCCCACCAGAAACTTAATAAGTCAAATTAATTCCTCATATGAACTGGGATAAACATGAATAACATATACATTCATATTGAAACTAACATATGAAATATAAATAACTTTCCCCAAACATTAAGCACAATCACTAACCATTCAAAGTAAATTAGTGAATGTTCTTAAGATAGCACATACATAGTCAAAACATATTTGATGATACCATAAAAAATTAACCCCATTTAAACATAGGAATCAAAAATATTGTTTAAATGGGTGAAAATACTCTTTTAAAATCATTGATCAATTCTTATTATAAAAATCCTTTTACTTAGAAAAGAAAAGTTCTTTTGGAAAAATATCTGTATAAAACAAAAAGTGATTTGAGGTAGATTTATCATAATAAAAATCCTGACTTTATGAGAATAATGGTTGTTAAAAACAGATTATATAGTGCTCTTGAAAATAGGTAATAATTGATAAATTCCATTGAACTGGGCTTGTATTTCGGGAAGAATTTTTGGAAATTCCTTTTAAAACATGTAACTCTCCATAAAATAAAGAAGGATTATGGTTGGTAAAAATATATAGAATAATAATATATAATTTATTAGGGGTGAATAATAATACTTAATAATTTCATTGAGATAAGTATAAAATAAAAGTAACCCAAATGAAAATGGAGGTTCGGGTGGAAAACCCTTACCTTAAGTCCAAAGGTATTCCTAAATTGATATTAACGACATGAAAAATTAAATTTAGGTTCATAAATTAATGATTACAGAACATAATCTACATTTAATTTATTTATTATAACCTTATTATGTTCGTTCATGGCCTTTTGATGGGTTAATAGATTCAATTTCATTGTTTGGGAGCATTTTCTTCCTTGGTTTTCATGATTGGATTAGTTATATTCATGTACGAATAAACATGTAGAATGAAAATGGTTGTCAAGAATTGAATTTATATGTTATTAGTAAAAATATATAATATTAAATAGTTATAAAATTCATTTGGTTATTGGGAGTGAAGATGAATCATTATATAAATCTTTAATGATAATTGTTTGGGTTAATTAGTGGTTTTTATCACAACAAACACATTTTGATTTATAAATTAATATCATGTGTAAAAAAAGATTACAGAACCTTATATAAGATATATTATATATACTATAGTCTGTTTAAACCATAAAAATGGTTTCATGACTAGAATTTATGACCATAATAGAAATTGAAAACCCATCATCCTTGAATGTGATAAATTAACACATCTTGGATGGTGTTTTCATTTTTAGTATAAAAGAATGGGAAAGGAGAGATGATGATGAATTATTCCATTATCAAAAAAATCTAGTAAATTTAAGTTATTGGAGTTATCATAAAATTTGTATTAAAGGATGTGAGGAAAGAAAAAAAATAAAGAAAGGAACTCGAAATAAAAGAAAAGTTGAGAAATCCCTTATGAAAATTCAGCAGCCTAACAACATCGCTTAAAATTCATAAAATATTTTGATAAAATAAAAGGGGTATCTCATAATTAGTAAATAATATTTATAGTAATGGGGATATGTAATGACATATCCCAACATAATATAAAATAAATTAAAAGAGAATAACATAAAAAGAGTGCTTGAAAAAGGGAATGGGGGTAGATTCCCTTACCTTGTAGAGTATCTCCTAAAACTTGAAGGATGTGACCTTGGGGAATTTAGGACACCATGGGAGGAATAATAAGGAGGTAAAACTACAGGATATTCTAGAATTATAAGTTTTTAATTAAATAAAACGAAGTAATGGGTGGGTATTTATAGTAAAAGAGAGGGAGTTTTTTTATTAATTTCAAAGGACACCTCATTAGTGGTTTTTGCAAAACCATGGGTTTGCCCATAATATTTTCCCATGGTATTGGACTCATGGGACACCTCATATCATATTTTAATGTAAAAAATTCTGCCAAAAGTTTATATTAATTATTACATCATTATGATGTCATTAAACATATCGAAAACTCAAAAATGTATTTTTACTATACATGAAAAATACAAGTATTTTAGAAAAATACCAAAAAATCACCCCAACCATTTTTCAACATGTAGAATTAAAAAATGGAATAAATTTTATGAAAATAAATTTCTATATATTTTTAATTTAATTTTTAAATAAAATCATAATTTAGTCTAAAAAATCAACTTTAAAACTATAACTCATTTTATAACACCTTGAGAAATTAATCAAGGTTCCATAAAATTATCTTATAACCATAAGAGAATAAAGTAAAAATTTATGATTACATTTATTGAAAATAAATTTCCATTTTAAATTATTAAATTAATCATAAAATTGTAATTAAAATATTTATAACATACAAAAATACCAATACTTATACTATGATCATTTTTCACTTATAATATGTCTAAATTGTATTTATACATTCATCGGTGAAGTTTCTATTTTTTGGACGATTTACTATTCATTAATATTCTCAAGAGTAACATTACTATTCATAAGGGTATATTACTACTCATAATAAATTAATTTTGTCTCATCAGATTCTAAATATCTTACTAAAATCAACCATGTATATCAGTTTTTCAAAATTCAAATCATAGAGGTGGAAAAATTATGTTTATTGTCTAGGTTATAAAAAAAGTTATTTTGTAGAGACTTAGTGTTTCATGCATTCAATATTAAATTTATGTGTAGAATCTTGGGGTGTTACATTATCCCATACTTACAAAAATTTCATTCTCAAAATTACCAGAATGTTACCTCACAAAGATATTTGGGTAGTTCTTCATCATAAGCTCCTTAGACTCTCATGTTGCCTCTTCGATTTTATGATTTTTCCAAAGTATCTTTATCAATTGAGTCGTTTGATTCCTCAACACTTTTTCTTTAGTGTCTAGAATCCGGATAGGCTCTTCATAGTAAGATAGGTCAGGTTCCAATTTTATACCTTCAGAAGTGAGGACATGCATTGGGTCTGGCTTGTACTTTCTCAGCAATGAGACATGGAACACATTGTGTACTTTAGACAGGCTAGGCGACATATCCAAATGACATGCAAAATATCCAATTCTCTCAAGAATTTTAAAAGGTATTATGTACCTAGGTCTCAATTTCCCTTTCATCCCAAATCTTATAACACCATTCCATGGAGATACTTTTAAGAAAACATGATATCCCACTTGAAATTATAAATCCTTCCTTCAATTATCAGTATAACTTTTCTATCTGATTTGTGATTATTTGATATGGCCTTGTATATTTTTTACCTTCACCACTGTTTACTCTACAAGTTCTGGGCCCACTAGCTTCCTTTCAACAACTTCATCCCAACATGTTTGTGTACAACATCTCTTTCCATACAATTATTCATATAGTGCCATTTGAATACTGGAATGGAAACTATTATTGTAGTAAAACTCTACCAAAGGTAAATACTAATCCCACATACCTTGAAAATAAAGTGAGCATAATCTCAATATGTCTTCTAAATTTTGGATCGTCTTTTCTGATTTTTCATCAGTTTGAGTATGATAATCTTTACTCAAATGAAACTTAGTGTCTGAAGCTTTATGAAAACTTTTCCAAGATTTCAATGTAAATCAAGGATCGTGATCAGATAATATTGAAATAGGTGGTCTATAAAGTATTACAACTTCATTGATATATAGTCGTTCAGGTCTCTCTAGTGTAAAATCCTTCCTTATAGTGATGAAATGTCCATCTTTTGTAATTTGATCCACAATTACCCATATTTCATCATTCTTTCTTGGAGTTTTGGGCAATCCAATGACAAAATCCATGGTGATGTCATCCCATTTTCATGTAGGAATAGGTATAGGTTGCATGACTCCTCTTAAACCTTTATGTTCCATTCAATGGCCTGAAGTCCTTCATTTTTTTATTGATTTTTGATAATCCACTTTTTAAGGGGTGATGTGGAACCCTTAAAAGGACCGTAGGTGTAAGTATTACATGCCCCATAGGCCATAGAGGAATTCACTGCCCGTAGGATTCAAAAATTACATACAACCCAGACTAACTACTTGGAACTGATCCTCCCCAGCATCTTCATAATGAATTATCTCTCCACTTTCGCATGGATATTTGACTAGGCTATCCCGTGAATTCACATTTTTGTCTCAATTGCAGGTGTCATACCCTCTCATTATTTCCATCTGTGTAGCTTCTGCTATAGTGAAAGCTCCTTTCTCATCCTTCTATAGAGCTTGTTCCTTGTAGTTTGTCTGGTTTTCATCTGCACTTAAGGTGGCCCGAAGGCCTTGAGGTGGATCAAAGGCCTTAAAGGACTCAGAGACCAAATCAGCGGCTTGAAGCCCCAAACGGGGGAAAATTCCCGGGTACTACAATGTCAAACAGTGCCTGCTACTGTTCCCGCTACAGTACCTAGTACAGTACCGCACAGTTCCTGATACAGTACTACTATAGTATTGCACAGTACCTACTACAATACTACTATAGTACCCAGAAATTATGCCTCCACCTAGATTTGATCCCAGGTCACCTGGATGCACTTAAGAGTCCTCACCAACCAGGATGAGGCTCATGTGCTAAAACATGTGTTGCTAACACCGACTCTTAGAGGGTGCCCCCACCAGGCCAAGTGTGCACCACGTTCCCTAGCTAAGAAATGGCTTTGAATCACCCTATTCATAATACGAACAGTGTTCAAGCCTAGTGAGACTCAATCCTGCACCAGTTCCCATGGAGAGCGAGGGGTATAACCAGTAGTTACCACTCCTCTAGGATGTTGTATTTCATCCTTTACTTGTTGACAGACTAGACATATTAATACATAATTGGTGATTTCTCGCTTCATGTTGTCCCTCTAGAAATGTTCCTTCAAATATCTATACATTTTAGTGCTACCAGTGTGTATAGAGGAATTTGAGCTATGAGCATCATCCAATAACTATTTTTTCAGCTTGGTTATAGAGGGGACACATAGCCTCTTCCCAAATTTCATAATTCCATCTTCGTATATGAAGTCATCCAACTTCCCATCTTTCACAACATTAATTTTCTTTTGAAGGTTCTCATCATTAGGATAAGAACTTTTAACCCTTTATAATAAATATGGTTGGTCAAACAATTGAAAAAGTAATGATTTTTCACCTTCTTTGATAATTATCATGTCCATCTTTATTAAATCCATGAATACATGATCCCTTTCAATCCTCATTTTATTTTAAAACTCCATGATCCTTCTAGCTCAATGCATCGACTACCTTATTTTCCTTTACTGGGTGGTACTGTATGGAACAATCATAATCCTTGATTAGTTCAATCCATCTCATTTTCCTCATGCTGAGTTTTTTTGTGAAAAGAGATACTTTAGACTCTTTTGATCCATATACATCTCAAATTTTTCACCATGGAGATGGTTTCTCTATATTTTTAGAGAAAATATAAAAAAAGCTAACACAAGATCATGAGTAGGATAGTTTTGTTCATGAATTTTTAAATGCCTTGATACATAAAAAATAACTCTATCATTCTGCATAAGGACAAAACCAAGTCCTTTATTTGATGCATCAATATAGATCACAAACCCCTCATTCCCTGATGGAAGGGTTAGGATCAGATAATTCACTAATATCCTCTTAAATTCTTCAAAATAGTCCTCATATTCATTTTTACATACAAAATTAACCCCTTTACATGTAATATTGGTCATTGGGTTGGATAAATAGGAGAATTTCTGAATGAAACATCGATAATAACCTACTAAACCAATAGAACTACATACCTTAGTTATGTTTATTGGAGTAGTCCATTCTTAAACAACATTTTTATTTACATGATCAAAAGATATTCCATCCTTAGAGACAATATGGCCAAGAAAGGAAACTTATTGAAGCCAAAATTTACACTTGCTAAACTTCCCATATAATTCATTTCTTCTAAGAGTCTTCATAATAGTGCACAAGTGATTTTTATGATCTTCATAGACTTTGGAGTATACCAAGATATCATCAATAAATACCACCAAAAATTCATCATGATATTCCTTGAAAACTATTTTAATTAGATCCAAGAAAAAATAGGGTGCATTAGTCAGTCAAAAGGCATTACTGTAAACTCATAATGCCCATACCTGGTTTGAAACATTGTCTTTGGAATGTCTTCTTTCCTTGCTAGCAACTGATAATATCTAGATCGAAGCTCAATATTTGAAAAATATTGGGCTCTATAAAGTTGATTAAATAAATCATCATTGAGAGGTAGGGGATACTTGTTCTTTATTATTATAGCATTGATCTCCCTCTAGTCAATGAATAGCCTCATATATCTATCTTTCTTTTTATTGAAAAGAAAAGGGGCTCCCCATGTAGAGATACTAGGGAGAATAAATCCTTTATCAATCAATTCCTATAGTTGTTTCTTAAGTTCTACTAACTCCACAATGGTCCTTCTATAAAGAGTATTTGATATAGGCATTGAACCAGGAATTAAATCAATGGAAAACTCAATTTCCCAATCTAGAGGATGTCCAGGTAAATCCCCTAGAAACACATCAACATATTAAAGGTTTCAGGAACAGTGGAAGCATGGTTAGGGTGGAACCCAATTTGATTTTTACCGTGATCAATGATTATTCTAGGATTAATAAGACGATGAACTCTAGTCTCCATGGAATATAATCAAAGATTTAGATAAAGGGAAAAAAGGAGGCCCAAAACCTTTAGAGAGGATCTGGCACATCATGTTTATAATTAATTTTATTAATTTCATAAAGAAAAATAACACATGTGTCTTTGGTATTTTTCTTCATTGATGATGTTGATGTCCGGATTGACCCTTTCGGATTATCTCATTGTGGTTGTAAGAATCCAAACTAGAATCCCTCTAGTGGTGATCCACACATGCTTCGATGGCCTCTGATTGACACTACTCGTTCTCTGGGTGCTAGCGCGGAAAAGTGAGTGTCTTGTGTCAATCGTTCTTGATAGCTTGTTCTTCAGACTTGGAAAACGTCTCTCATTCTTGAGAGGGGAGAGAAGAGGATTTGAGAGATAAATTGTTTGGCTCAACAATTCTCAATTCACTAGGCATGTGTTGTGGTGTATAGAATAATAGGGGTACTTGCCTATTTATATTCATGGAATTTTAGTTACAATATTTAATTTCATAGAAATAATTAAATACATTCATAAACGTAGAGAAAACCCATGCATTTAATAATAATATCGTGTCATTATTTATAGTGTGCCAACTTGTGCAAAAAGGAATTATAAATAAAATTCTGCATTACAAAATAATAGCAGTGTTATTTTAATTTGTGCCAACTAGTTAAATAATTATTTACCACCTTAAAAATAATTATTTTACTACCGGACTGACCTTGGTCCGCTCAAACTCCACTTCCATTTATTGAACACCAGAATAAATAAATAATTTATTCTCTTAAATAAATATTTTATTTACAAACTATTAAATAAATATTTATTAAATGTTCAATAAAATAAATAAATATATATTTAATTTAATTTATGCAATCATATTAACTTGAATAAAATTATTCCACGGTCTTGAGAATAATATTTATTTCATTAATTAAATTCAAATAGAATTTAACAGAGACCACCAAAAACACATAGTGTGTGACCCTCGAGGATTCTTTATCATTGGAATTAGGTAGACTTTCCTAAAGTCCAAGAGTACTATCTAGCAATGGGTCAAGGAACCCAAGAGAAAGAACGTAAAGTCACAATAACAATATCCACATATGAGCGCTCACTGTGTAATATAATTCCTTTGTCACAATATCACATCAAGTAGGTTTCATGATTGTGTCATCAACTTTTATGCTTGATACGTCATTCTTTTACTACCTGAAATAAACTCATCGTTACACCATGGACATGGAATTTCACATGACGGTTCTATTTCAATCAAAGGACTGAGATATCAACTTCCATAAATGGAAGGGAAAAATCCTTCCTTGACTTATCCATTAATAACATGCCACTCATGACGCACCCAACGTACCCTACATCCCGCCAACTATCTTCATGATGGTTTTCGTTAGTAAATCAAAGTGCATAAGTCGTGACATGTATTAATGATATTCTTAATGTCTAAGGATCATTACACACACTCACGGATATAAATATTCGATGACACCAAAACATGTGGAATTACTACTAGCAGGTTTGTTCTCATAACTTATATCTTAAAGATTACCAAGTGAAAACTTCATGAGAGGAAGTCTCATCTTCTTACGAGTACTCACACCTGACTGTCTGCATGCTATGTGTCCCATCATAGCATGTCGTTCAACCACAGAGCTATACTTAAGAATATTATTATAGCATTTCAAGGTTCTCATCATAGTGGGAAACTACCATGACCTTATCAATGCAACAAATACTCTAGGACATTATTACATCAAAATCATTTAGAAAAATGAACAATATGTAATAATACATTAAATATTCATGTAATAAAAGTAAAAATAGTTGGTTCTAGGATACCAACTCTTACAAACTCCCACTTAGACTAGGGTCAAATGCCTATAGCTTTCAGTCTGCTATACCTCACATGATGATCATGTTTCTACTGAGTTAGGGCTTTAGTCAAGGGGTCTGCCACATTGTCTTCTGTGGAAATACTACTCACTGCAACTTCACCTATATGAGAAAAATTCCTCAAGAATTGATACTTCCAAATTATGTGCTTCGTCCGCTGATGTGACCTTGACTCTTTTGAAAGATCCACCGCTGCAGTATTATCACAGTATAGTGTGATGGGATCTTTACTGCTAGGTATCACATCTAGCTCCTGGACGAATCTTCGCATCCAAACTGCTTCGTTAACTGCCTCAGAAACTGCAATATACTCGGACTCTGTTGTAGAATCTATGACCATACTCTTCTTTGAGCTCTTCTAGCTCGCTGCACCTCCATTCAAAGTGAAGATTTATCCCGTTTGCAACTTCATGTCATCTTGATTAGTCTGGAAACTAGCATCTGCATATCCTCTTATGACTAGTTGCTCATCTCCTCCATAAACCAGGAACATATTCTTGGTACACCTCAGATACTTTAGGATAGTCTTGACTTCCATCGAATGGTGGTCACCTGGGTCATCTTGATATCTGTCTACCACACTCAATGCGTAGGCGACATCCAGCCTAGTACATAGCATGGAATACATGATTGACCCAATCGCTGAGGCATATGGGGTCCTTTCCATTTTCTATCTTTACTCATCTATCTGAGGACACATTTTCTTGGAAATATGAATTCCACGTGACACTAGAAACAATCTCCTCTTGGATTGTTCCTTACTGAATCTCTTCAGTATCTTATCAATGTATGTACTTTGACTTAGGCCCAACAATCTCTTGGATCTATCACAATGTATCTTTATTCCAATAATATATTATGCCTCACCCAAGTCTTTCATGGATAGGCATTGATTAAACCATTCCTTATGATTCTCGCTCAAATTTACCCAAGAGATGAAGGTAAAACGGTCCTTGTAGTTTAGCTTGGGTTATTGAATCCTTAGAGACCTAAGAAGAAACCTATAGACACGTACATTCTATGGACTATTTTCGGATATGAAGTGGCCAACTTGGATTGATTTTAGATGAGTTTAGAGGATATATAATAGGTTTAAGTTAATTCAATTTAAAATAATAAGTTGAGCCTAGGTTATCACTTGGGGTGGATTGGATGTATTTCCTTTTCAAAGATTTCAATTTCTTATATTTGAGATGTGTTCATTTAAGAAGATAAAACAACATCATAACTTACTGGTTCAATGCCTACAACCTTTAATACCAATCTCCTATACACTTGAAGGATCAAATTTTTGAGCACTTCAAGGTAAAGGTTCGTATTATCACATGAAGTGTGTCGCCTTAAATTCAACAAGGACAATGGAGTTTAAAAATCATCAAATAAAAAATTTCAATTTAAGAAGTGATTATAAATTAATGGGGTGATAAATAACATCCAATATAGACCCTTGATACTCCCTTGGATCAACCCATAAGTGGGTTATCCCTCCATTGATCCCATGGTTTCAATGGAAGCGGAAAGTAGACTCATGAGGGAGGAAATGGAGAAGTAAAGAAAACAACAAAAATAAAATGATCACTCCACCGTTGTGTGAATAATTTCACAAGATTTGGTGTGAATAAATTCAAACCTTGAAGAAATGGTATCAAAGTAAGATTTAGAACAACAGAATAAGAAGAGAAGAATTTTTATTAAGAAACTAAATTTAATTGAACAACTTACATGTGAAAGATAAACATGAGACAACAAAATTGCAGAATAACATTACAATTGAACAAAGCACCAAAGATTCTTCAATCCTTAAAAAAAACTACCTTAAATAGGCATTTTTTAGCCCTTGGGTCGAGCCTCCAACAGTACAAGTCATCCCACTTGAATATAGTAGGTCTAGGGTGGTGGAAAGTTTGTGGAAAGAAGACTTTCCACCCTTGACCCAATAAGGCATCCAGCTTGCATCCACCAAACATAGGCGCGTGAAACACCTTCTAGATGGACAAATTTGGGTGGGCCATAGAAGACCTAAATTAATATCATGATGTCCCCTAACATCCTGTAAAATAGCATCCCAAAAGGAGTTATGGTTTTCGAGATATGGTTTAATTGGAGGGCTGTTTTTCTGGGCCGCAGAATCTGGCATATAATTTTATCTCTAAATTGGGCCGCCTAAATGGATACCATGGAGGCCTAATTAGCATTGGATCATGAAGAGTTATTTGTTCCTATACATGTCTTATATCGTACCACGAAATTTGGGATTCATTGGGACTGTATGTTAGGCCCCACCGTCTCATCAGTGGGATGGTGTCCAATCTGTCTTCTCTAGAATTGCTTCATTTCATCACAAAATATCTCCATCTTCTTCCATGAATTGTCCATTTATCCCTGAATGAAACATATTCATATTGGAGTGTATATAAATTTCCAAAAATATCAAAATAAAATATGTATAATCAGATGAATCATTGGGTACTTCAAATGATGTGCAAAAATGTACCACATAATAGTGCATTTTAAGAAGGCATTACAATCATAATGTGAAATGATGTTCAAAGTGTAAAATGCACTAAAATGGTGTTTATGAATAATAAATAACATGAATATTATGTATATTAAAAATGAATATTAGCCTCATTTAGTGGCTAATCACACCCCCCAACTTGAGTTTTTCTAGTCCTGGTCAAAATATATCTCAACAATATGAAATTCAAATTCACTTTTCCAAAAACATTTTAATACACAATGATCACCAGAAACCCTTATACCAAAAAATCATGAAACCCATCAAAATATTTTAATACAAGATAGTTTCATAAGCAGATCCCAATCCCAAGCCCATTCCTTTGTTCAAATTCATTGCCATATTTCATCCAATATCAATTAAGTATGAGGATGTGTTGTGCATCACAATAGACATGGGGGTTTATATTTATTCAAGGTGGAAATGATGGAAGCTCTAGGTGGAATAACATTTCAATATTAAGATGAGTATTAAAAAAATTTGTATCATATTTTTTTGTTTTTTTTTTGTTTTTGTTTTTTTTTTCAATTTTTCCATGGTAATTGAAATTGCACTCAAAAGAGTCAACTCCTGTAGTGAGACTTTGCCGATGACTCCCAGACTCAAAGAAATTAGGGAACCAAGTGAATCCCACATACTCGGGCATCATCTCGAGTTAACTCAGTCAAAAACAAATTCAAATTACTAAAAATAGAGATAACATTACTAACTCTGGGCCAGACAACTATGGAGTCACGATCCCCAAGTGCCGAAAGCCACGCATTAGGTCATTTCATTGCTCTACGCGTAAAAATTTTTTTAATTTTTTTTGAATACTCATATTAAACTAAAATGATCACCAAACCTATGATATTTATTTTGGGGACCCCATGAACTTAAACTAATACCCCACTATCCAAAGGACGTGCATTGTGATCTTTTTTTTATTTGGATGAAAATATAAATGATGAAATATCACATTGGACAGCCACACTTTCCAAAATCTATGCTCATGAAATTATACAAGGATTAAAATCAGAATCAAGGTATGCTAAATTATTTGATATTCAGTTTCAAAGTGAGCAATGTGTATTACCATGTTCAAAGTTAAGGGAATTTTTCCTTCCATTTACACATTTTTTTTCAAATCATTCAATTTTTTTTTGACACAAAAGCATTTTTTTATTTTATCTCCCCCCCAACTTAACACTATCCCCAATTTTTTAAAAATGAAAATTTAGAAGGAGTAGAGGCAGATAATGGAAGTTCAAAAAAAAGGGAATTGAAACTGAGGATCATGGAAAGAAATCACCTGGTGGTTGAAATTAAAGTTCTTGCTGCTCCAAATTAGTCCTTTGATCTCTTTGGGGATGTAGGCACCTCCTTGATTGAACATGTATCACCCAAAATAGTACCTGAACCATAAACAGAAGAACAAACTAGACAAAACAAACAACACAATGACTCATTTAATTCCAAGTATCATCATTTTTATGGTTTTTCCAGTTTTCTGTTTTTTTTAATCGAACTAATGATACATTGTCTTCTTTTAATTTCCTGGGTAAGGTATTACTCAGGGATCACACTGCGTGACATGGATGAATACGGTGCTCCCCTTTCATACCCATCCATACTCATAATAGAAGAATAGGTCAACCGTTTTTTTAAATAAAAATTATTAATTAATCCTATTTAAAATATAAATTTTATTAAAACAAAAAAATGATAGTAAACTTGAAAACCATGGGTTTCCACCCATACAGTGCTTTTTTTAACGTCGTTATCCTGACATGGACCCTAAATCTATCAAGTTTTTCCTGGTTCATAGTTTAGCTCTGTTAACTCAACCTCTATTTCCTATTTGTTGAATGATTCAATGAATGGTTTTAACCTTTGAACATTGTCTTTGAAAATGTAACCACTTGTGGGATCTTGAATCTCTACTGCCCCATGGGGGTACACATGATGCACTATGAAAGGTCCTGGCCATCTAGACCTTAACTTTCCCAGGTGTAAATGAAGTTTTAAACTATACAAGAGCACAGGTTTTCCCGGTTCAAAATGTTTGACCTTGATATTCCTAGATTGGTAGGCTTGAACTCTAGCTTTATTGATCCTTGAATTTTCATAAGCCTCCATCCTTAATTCCTCCAGTTCATTGAGATCTAATTTACTTTTTGTTCCGGCCAATGAGAGGTCATAATCCATTTTCTCAATTGCCCAAAAGGCCTTATGATCAATTTCAACAGGTAAATGGCATGCTTTTCCATAAACCAACCTATATGGTGACATTACTAGGATGGTTTTATATGCGGTTCGATAGGCCCAAAGAGCATCTAAGAGTTTCTCAGACCAATCTTTCCTAGAGGGGTTGACAGTTTTTTCAAGAATTTTCTTAGTCTCCCTATTTGTTAACTCAGCTTTACCATTGGATTGAGGATGGTATGCAGTGGACACTTTATGAGAAATACCATACTTATACATGAGTGAAGAGAATGTCCGGTTGCAGAAATGGGTTCCTCGATCACTGATTATAGCCCTAGGAATTCCAAATCGAGAAAATATGTTCTCTTTCAGAAATCGAATAAAAAATTGATGATCATTGGACTTAGTGGGAATGGCCTCAACCCATTTTGAGACATAATCAACAGCTAAGAGTATATAGAGGTATCCCTGAGAGTTTGTGAAGGGACCCATGAAATCAATTCCCCAACAGTCAAATATTTCAACCACTAAGATGGGAGTGAGTGGCATTTGATTCCTTTTTGTGATGGACCCTACTTTTTGACACCTAGGATAGCTTTGACAAAATGTGTAGGAGTCCCTTGAGAGGATGGGCCAGAAAAGACCACATTGAAGAATCATAGCAGATGTTTACTTAGAGTAAAAGTGACCTCCACATGCCTCACTATGACATAATTTAAGGATGGACTCTTGTTCAGATTCTGGAACACACCTCCTAATGACTTGGTCAGGGCAGAACTTATAGAGGTATGGATCATCAAACACATAGTGTCTAACATCAGAATGGAATTTCATTCGATCTTGAGTCCCTAAGAATTTTGGAATGACTCCTGTAACTAAGAAATTGGCTATGTCAGCATACCAAGGGTAGTCACTCATAGAGTATAGGTGTTCATAAGGAAATGAATCAAACACAGAAAGGTGATTTGAGTTGTCTTTTAATTCCATCCTAGATAGGTGATCAGCTACAACATTTTCAACGCCCTTTTTATCCTTGATTGTGAGGTCAAATTCTTGTAAGAGAAGGACTCACCTAATCAGTCTAGCCTTAGCATCTTGTTTTTGGAAGAGGTATTTTAGTGCAGAATGGTCAGTGAACACAGTGATGGGGGATCCTAATAGGTAGGACCTAAACTTCTCTAAGGAAAACACAATTGAAAGCAACTCCTTCTCAGTAGTGGTGTAGTTTATTTGGGCATCATTTAAGGATTTTCTTGCATAAGAAATAAAATGAGGATTTTTATCACAACGTTGTCCTAACACAGCTCCAATAGCAAATTCACTATAATCACACATAAGTTCAAAAGGAAGGTTCCAATTTGGATATTTCATAATGGGAGAAGAGGTGAGAGAGGATTCGAGGGTTGATAATGAACCCTCACAGCTTTCTGTCCAAACAAATGGAGCATCCTTTACTAGGATATCACAAAATTGATGGGATATTGAACTAAATTCCTTGATGAATCTTCTATAGAAATTAGCATGTACTAATAAGGACCTCACTTCCTTGACAGTTTTGGGTGATGGAAGGTGACGAATGATGTCAACCTTGGCTTTATCAACTTCAATCCCCCTACCTGAGACCAGATGGCCTAGAACTAGTCCCTCTTTAATAATGAAATGGCATTTTTTCCAGTTTAGGACCAGATTCTTTTCTTCACATATTGATAAGACTCTCTCCACATTCTACAGACATCCCTCAAATGTATCCCCAAATATAGATAAGTCATCCATGAAGACCTCTAGAAAATCCCCTACCATGTCTGAGAAGATTCCCATCATGCACCGCTAGAAGGTTCCAGGGGCATTGCATAACCTGAAGGGCATGAATTTGAAAGAAAAGGTTCTGAATGGACATGTGAATGTAGTCTTCCCTTGATCCTCTAGGGAGACCTCAATTTGATTATACCCTGAGTACCCATCTAAGAAACAGTAGAATGCATGACCTGCCACTCTCTCAAGGACTTGGTCAATGAATGGTAAGGGGAAATGGTCCTTCTTAGTGAATGAGTTTAACTTCCTATAGTCAATGCAGACCCTCCATCCACTACTCACCCTTGTTGGAAGAATCTCTCCATCCTCATTGGTTATCACTGTGATTCCATCGTTTTTGGAAATACTTGGATTGGGCTCACCCATTCACTCTCAACTATGGGATATATGATACCAGCTTTTAACAATTTTAGAAGTTCTTTCCTTACTACCTCCATGATATTAGGATTGAGTAGCCGTTGAGGTTGACGACATGGCTTTGAATCAGATTCCAGAACTATCCTATGAGTCCCAACAAGTGGGCTAATCTGGGGAATATCATATAGGGTCCAACAAATGGATTTCTTATGTTTCTTAAGGACATCTAGAAGCATCCTCTCATGATTGGCTTCAAGAGAAGAATAAATGACAATAGTATGTGTTTGATTGTCCCCTAGGAAGGCATACTTTAGTGCAGCAAGAAGTTCCTTCAATTCAAGATCAGTTTGGTTCATAATTTCAGCAGAAGATTGGGACATTGGATCAAGATAAATTTTATTTCCTAAAGTTTTAGACATGATTGATTCCCCACATGTAGAAGTTTCAGCTACTAGATTGGCTTGATCAGATTTAGGGAAGGAAGTTTGATCGGTCTCCATGAATGTGGTTTGCTGAAAGGTTTCACTGATTGTTAGACCTAAGAATTCATCATAAGAGAAATTTTAAAATGATTCAATCCAAGGAAATAAACTTCCTTTATATGAACAAAGGAAATCAATCTCATCCTGACTTAAACATCCATAAAATATTCTTTGATGTTCTATGGATTCATTATTAATGATTCCTATCATGTTTACTTCATGAATGTCCTCGTCATCCCCTATTTGTGAGCTTTCATTATAAATGTTCAAGTCTAGACTCATGTTCCCAAAGGTGATGGTCATGTTCCCATTTCGGAATTAGATAACAGAGTTGATTGTTGCAAGAAAAGGATGTCCAAGGATGGTTGGGGTTTGTTCATTATTTCCTAAGTTTGGATGGTTGTCAAGGACAATGAAGTCAGCAGGGTAGATGAAGTTTTCAACCTTTACCATAACATCCTTTAAAATCCCATTTGGAACCTTAATGCTATGATCAACAAGTTGAAGTGTGACAGATGTGGGTTGGAGTTCTTCTAGGCCTAACTAGCAGTACACGACATAGGGGATGAGATTGAAATTAGCACCTAGATCACACAAGGCCTTGGCAACTTTTCTTTCTCCTAGTTCAACATTGATGTAAGGGCAACCTGTGTCTTTCAAATTAGGAGGAATGGTCCCTTGAATGGTGGTACTCACACTAGTAGCCAAAAGGACTTGGTTTTTATGTGAAAATTTTCTTTTAAAAGTGCACAAGTCCTTAAGGTACTTTGAGTAGGCAGGTATTGTTTGGATGGAATCGAGAAGAGGAATGTTCAATTTGACTTGTGAGAAGATTTCCCTCAATGTTTCACTCAATTCAAGCTTGTTTTCCCCCTCATGCGTTGAGGAAATGGTGCAGGTTGTGGGGTTATTTATTGAAGAGTTTTTTCTTTGAAAATGTTATCATGTTTTTTCGTTTGATCATTTGGTTTATTTGAATTTTCATCCATGTTTGAATCTTCAGGTGGGTTCTGAATTAGTTTTTCAGGTTCTTCAATTGATTTCCCACTTCTTAAAACAATCACAACCTTTAGTTGTTCATGAGTTGTTTGAGTGCAACTTGACTCTCCCCTTGAAGTTGAGGATGGCACCGCCTGAGTAGGCATGGGTGCCTTTCCAGTTTTGATGGTTTGAAGTTCTTGTTCTAGGTAAGAGACTTCTGAGTTCATCCTCTCAATTTTTTTGCACAGTTGTTCTAGTAGGCTTTGTGGAACAATTTGGGTTGGTGCTTGAGAAGATTGGTTTATCCCGGGGGGATATTTTGGAGGTGGGATGGTTTGTTGAAAATGGACTGGTGGTTGTTGGTATTGGATAGGTTGGGTTTGGAACTAGTTATGGGATTGGTAGTTCTGATGGGGGTAAGGATTTTGTCCCTGTGGTTGGCTAGGTTGTTGGTTATCTTTCCAGCGGAAGCCTGGGTGGTCGTTATACCTTGGGTTGAAGTTGTTTTGGTATTGAGGCTTTTGAAAGTTCAAAGTATTTACTTCCGCTAGGGGTCCTCCTAAAAGAACATCCTTGATGGATGGAATGGTTGGGAAGTTTTCTATCTTATGGTCATGTTTGTCACAAATTGTGCAAACAGGGTCAACAGTTTGGATTTCATGGACTTTCCTAAGGTCTATTTCTTCAACCTTCCTAGAGAGTGTTGTGATTTTAGCCCTAAGGATTTCCTCTTCTCTAAGTGTATGAATTTCAGTATTTCTTTGTGGATTTTCAGAATAAGGTGAAGTTACCCATGTTTGGTTTTGTTCAGAAAGGCTTTCTAGATACTTGTAAGCATCATTTGGGGCTTTGTTTTTAAAGGTTCCATTACACATCATGCCAATGAATTGTTTTTTCCCTGGACCCAACCCTTCATATAAAATTATCACTTATTCAGGTATAGAAAAATCATGGTGTGGAACCATGTTTAGAGTGTCTTTGAACCTCTCCCATGTTTCATAGAATGAATCTCCCTCTTTTTCAAAAATGTTTTGGATACTCTTTTTAAGTGCAATTGTTTTGTGGTGGGGAAAGTATTTTTTGTATAATTCTCTTTATAGTTGGTCCCAAGAGTTTATGGATTATGGTCTCAATTTTTTTATCCAATTTTTAGCTCTATCCTTTAAAGAAAAATGAAATAGCCTCATCTTAGCTGATTCTAGTTGATGTGGGGGACACATGGTTTCTACAATGTCATTGAACTCCTTAATGTGAAGGTAGGGCATCTCGGACTCCATTCCATGGAATGTGGGAAGATGGTTTAGGACATGGGGTTTAAAGATGTAGTTCTCATCTCCTAGGGAATTGTGTCTAATGCATGAGGGGGCATTGGTCCAGGAATGTGTGAGGTAGTCATTCATGGTTTGATCAATTGCATTCCCCAAGTTTGGGGCTGCCTCATTTGGGTTTCCATTTTGGTTTCCACCCGGGTTTATGAGTTGGTTTTCATTGAAGAACTTCCATTGAAATGGGATCAATTTTGGACTCTAGAGTGTTAGGAAGATTAGGATCTAATGGAATGAGTTCCCTTGGTGTACTTGACTCCCCAACCCCAGGACTATCCACCCTAACTAGACGGTTTGATTGATCGCGGGTATAGGCGGACATGCGCCAAAAGAAAAGAAAAACGAGAAAGGGACAAGATAAGAGAATTTGGATGAGAAAAGAAGAAATGGGGGAGAATATAATGTTTGTTTAGATGAATTACTTGGGTCCCCAGCAATAACACCAAAATTTGATTCTCGCTCAAATTTACCCAAGAGATGAAGGTAAAACGGTCCTTATAGTTTAGCTTGGGTTATTGAATCCTCAGAGACCTAAGAAGAAACCTATAGACACGTACATTCTATAGACTATTTTCGGCTATGAAGTGGCCAACTTGGATTGATTTTAGATGAGTTTAGAGGATATCTAACATATTTAAGTGAATTCAATTTAAAATAATGAGTTGATCCTAGGTTATCGCTCGGGGTGGATTGGACGTATTTCCTTTTCAAAGATTTCAATTTCTTATATTTGAGATGTGTTCATTAAAGAAGATAAAACAACATCATCACTTACTGGTTTAATTCCTACATCATTTAATACTAATCTCCTATACACTTGAAGTGTGTGGCCTTAAATTCAACAAGGACGATGGAGTTTAAAAAACATCAAATAAAAATCTCAATTTAAGAAGTGATTATAAATTAATGGGGTGATAAATAACAACCAATACATCCCCTTGATACTACTTTTGATCAACCCATAAGTGGGTTATCCCTCCATTGATCCCATGGTTTCAATGGAAGTGGAAAGTAGACTCATGAGGGAGGAAATGGAGAAGTAAAGAAAACAACAAAAATAAAATGATCACTCCACCGTTGTGTGAATAATTTCACAAGATTTGGTGCGAATAAATTCACACCTTGAGGAAACAGTATCAAATTGATATGTAGAATAACATAATAATAGGATAAGAAGAAATTTTATTAAGAAACTAAAGTGAATTGAACAACTTACATGTGAAAGACAAACTTGAGACAACAAAATTGCAGCATAACATTACAATTGAACAAAGCACCAAATATTCTTCAATCCTTCAACACCACTACATTAAATAGGAATTTTTGAGCCCTTGGGTCGAGACTCCAATAGTCCAAGTCATCCCACTTGAGTATGGTAGGTCTAGGGTGGTGGAAAGTTTGTGGAAAGAACACTTTCCACCCTTGACCCAAAAAGGCATCCAGCTTGCATACACCAAACAAGGGTGCATGAAAAACCTTATAGATGGCAGAATTTGGGTGGGCCATAGAATACTTAAATTAATATACGGATGTCCCCTAACAGCCTGTAAAATCTCATCCCAAAAGGAGTTATGGTTTTCGAGATATGGTTTAATTGGTGGGTTGTTTTTCTGGGCCGCAGAATCTGGCCCATAATTTTATCTCTAACTTGGGCCGCATAAAGGGACACTATGGAGGCCGAATTATCATTGTATACTAAAGATTTATTTGTTTTTCAACATGTCTTATAGCATCCCACTAATTTTTGGGATTCATTGGGCCTGTATTTTGGGCCCCACCGTCTCATTAGTGGGATGGTGTCCAATCTTCCTTCTCTAGAATTGCTTCCTTTCATCACAAAATATCCTCATCTTCTTCCTTAAATTATTCATTGATACCTGAATGAAAAATATTCATATTGAAGTGTAGATCAATTTCCTAAAATATCAAAATAAAATATGTATAATCAGATGAATCATTGGGTACTTCAAATGATGTGCAAAAATGTACCACATAATAGTGCATTTTAAAAAGGTATTACAATCATAATGTGAAATGATGTTCAAAGTGTAAAATGCACTAAAATGGTGTTTATGAATAATAAATAACATCAATATTATGTATATTAACAATAAATATTAGCCTTATTTAGTGGATAATCACCTTAACAGACTGTAAGACTGGTATCTTGTTTCTAATGAGTAATATGTCATCTACATATTCTATTAAGAAAACGACTGCACTCCCACTAAACCGTTTGTAGACACAAGGATCACATTAATTTTTGATTAAAAAAAATTCTTTTATGTCTTCATTAAAATGAATGTTCCATGACCTGGATGCTTGCTTTAATCCATAAATGGATTTCTGTAACTTGCATACCTTATTGGCATCCTTTGAGTCACAAACCCTTTAGGTTGTGTCATGTAGACATCTTCCTGAAGGTTCTCGTTAAGGAATACTATTTTGACATCCATTTTTCAAATCTCATAGTCATGGTAATCCAAAATAGCAAGTAGAATTATGATGGATTTCAGCATTGCAATTATTGAGAAGGTTTCATCATAGTCAATTCCTTGACGCTGTTTAAAACCTTTTGCAACTATTCATGCCTTATAGGTACCAAATTGTCCTTCCATGTCCAGTTTATTCTTTAATACCCATTTGCAACCAACAAGATTTACATCAACTTGAGGATATACCAAAATCCAGACTTGGTTTTGGTACATAGAATCCATTTTAGAATTCATGGCTTCTTGCCACTTGGAAACATCTATGCCACTTACCACTTCCTTGTAGGTTAGAGGATCATTATTATAAACTAATAAAAAGTCACCATCCTCAATAACTAGAAAACTATACCGTTCTGGTTCTATAACCTATATTGCACTCCTACGTAGTACTTGTGTCTCTGGAATAGATTCTTCTTCCATAGGGCTTTGTGAAATCTGTTCTTGTACCAACTCTTGTGCACCATAATCCTCAACTTCATCAAATTCTATCTCGCTCCCACTATCTATTTTAGAGATGTGCTCCCTCTCAAGGAATATGGAATGTATTGAAACTATAACCTTTTTTCTAAGGGGTTGTATAGGTAATATCCCCTTGTTTTCATGGGGTATCTGATAAAGGTACACTTTGTGCCTTGGGGTGCGAGTTTATTACCTGAAGAGGCCTTAACAAATGATTCACTTCCCCACACATGTAAATTTGATAACATGGCTTTTCTTCCACTCCAGAACTCGTATGGAATGCCATTTATAGATTTAGATGGTACTTGGTTTAGTAAGTTTACTTCTGTTTGTAACGCATATCCCCAAAAGGATAATAGAAGACTCGCATGACTCATCATTGATCTCACTATGTCCAACAAGGTGTGGTTCCTCCTTTCACTCACACCATTCCACTGGGGAGTGTTTGGAGGAGTGAGTTGGGATAGGATCTCAAACTCCCATATGTAATCAATGAAGTCTTGATTAAGATATTATCTACCTCATTCTGAGAAGAGTTTCTTAATCTTCTTACCAAGATGGTTCTCAACTTCATTCTGGTATTCTTTGAACTTATCAAAAGTATCCTACTTATACCTCATTAAGTAGATATATCTATATCTAATAAAATCATCAATAAAAGTTATGAAGTATGAGTACCCTCCCCTTGCTTCAACAGGAAATGGTCCACACACATTGGTATGAACCGATTCAATAATTTCTTTTTCCCTTTCACCTTTCCCACTAAATAGGGATTTGGTCATTTTTCCTTATAAAAATGCATCACATATGCCAAGTGGTTTTAGTTCAAAAGAATATAAATATCCATCCTTATGTAACTTTGTCAAGCATTTCTCATTTACATGACCTAGTCGGTGATGCCAAATTTGGGTGTGGTATGAGTCATGTGAAATATCTTTGTTATCAATTGCAATTACTTGGTTTGTGTAATCCAACACGTAAAGTCCGTTGTATAAATGTGGCCTACCATAACAAATGATATCATTATAAAAGAAGAAAAATTTATTTCCAAACTTGAAAACAAATCCATATGTATCTAATCTGGATATAGAAATAATGTTATTAGTAATATAAGTCACATAATAACAACACTTTAACACCAAGATCATCCCAGTTGGCAACGTGAGGTGGTAGTCCTCAACAGCTACAACAGCAAATCTGGCTCCATTGGATACTCATAGAACTACCTCCCCTTGATCAATATTTTTAAATCTACTTGGTTTCTGTATTTGGATACATATGTGAGCACCAAAAGATGTATCTAATACCCAATTTGTAGAAACAGATATATTACATTCGATAAAAAATGCACCTGAAGCTTCCCCTTGCTTCTTAGGTAGGGTGCATTTCTTCTTCCAGTGACCCTTCTTACCACATTCAAAACAAACAGCCTCATGTTCTCTTGACTCCCCTTTGATCTTCCTTTTCTTAGAAGGTCGTGAAGAATCTTTGGGCTTAAATCTCTTCGCCTTCCCTTTCCTCTTATTCACCATAAGGACATAAGGCTTTTCACACTTCATATATTTGTCCACTTGGAGAATTAGGGTAAGATGATCAGATAGAGACTTCTCAATGTTGTTCATATTGAAATTGACAACAAAGTTAGAGAAGCTCTGAGGGAGTGATGAGAGAATGATATCGGTGCCCAGTTCTTTGGGGAGTTTAAACCCTAGAACCTCCAGGTGCTCAATGTAGCCAATGATCTTGACTACATGAGGCCCAGTTGGGGAACCTTCTCCAATATTACTCTGAAATAGTGTCTTAAATATCTCACACTTTTCCTATCTTGATCTCTCTTGGTAAAGACCATGGAGGTGCTCGAGCATGTTATAAGCATCCATGTTTTCATGAGACTTCATGAGCTCACTAGACATTGATGATAGCATCAAACATTGAACGTCGACTGAGTCATTCATATGTTTCTCATAGACCAAGAAATACTCATCACTCGCCTCTTTGGAAGGTGGATCAAGTAATGCTGACTCCATCATGTAAGACTTATGTTCATGACATAGGATAACCCGAAGGCGTCTAAACCATTCCTGAAAGTTACCGCTGGTGAGGATGTTGTCTTTATCCAGAATTGATCGTAGGGATAGTGCGGTTGATGAGTTTGTCATTTTTATTCTACAATTAAAATATCAGATCATTAGTACTTTATTGATTACATTTTATGAGAAATAATAAATTTTATTAAGTCTCCAACTATTTTATCAAGTCCCAATAGACCTCACCATTGAACTCGGAATGTCCATTTTCCATGACATTATAGTGGCAAGGATCCATATTCCCCTTTGAATAACCCCATCAAGGGTTGTTCAAGCTATTTAGAAGGTATTTAGGTAGGCATGTCTTTGCCAACTATGGGATTGAAGCTCCTTGATATGTTGAGTGGACTCCCCAATCCTGAAATCATGACTTTGGATTTCCTCAAATTTTGCCTCCAAATATTATACCAAGTCTAGAAAGGGATACTCCTATTGATGTAATATGGTTAAGTCAACCTGAAAACTTTCAAAAGGGCTTCCTATATAAAAGTAAGTGTCCCAAAAAGGGTTGGTCAAAAACATTGTTTTATTTATTTTTTCCCTTAATCAAGTAACGGAAGGATTATTCTGACTTAATATTTTATTTGAGTGATTATTATCTCTTATGTGTGAATTGCATATTATCATTATCACACACTTGTTAATATTAAGTGGAACTTACTTAAGTGATTAACCATGTCTTGAAAATATTTACACATAAGTCTGGTTTATTTTAGTTCCATCTTGCATGCTTGTTTAATTCATTAGTTATGTGATCATGACAACACATCCATAATGATAAACCATGCAACTAATAGAAATAAAATAAAGTAAATGGCATTATCATGAGATTTTCTAATGGTTAGTTTATCCAGCGGTTTATAAACTAACCCTGACCTAGGGGAGAAACAACTTGAACCTTTTGGGTTTGTGTTTATAGCTTTCCACCAATCCACATTTGTATCTTCTTAGATTGGTTTCACCTTGGATCCTAACTTGAGCTGCCTCTTCTAGCTTAGGAGCTCCATCCATTACATATGCTTTTATCTCACATGCAGGTGAGGGGTAAAGGGGGTTTTACATAAAAGAAACCTTGGGCACACGAGCCCTACATATTAATGAGGAGAAGACTCGCAGGCCAAAATTTTTAATTAAAATAAATAAATTAAAAGAAACCATTCACATACAAAGGTCTTGGTCTATCTCATGATCATCCATACATGCAATGATAGTTATGCATAAATAAAACTAGCATTCAATTCTTTAATCGTTCTTGTTTTAGATAAATCATGCGGGAATCAATTAATTGTCTTTAATTAATCAATCCTTTTATCTTAAACCCTTTTTTGAATTTACTTTAGATTCTCATCCATCATAAGTTTAAACAAATAAATTCATTTAAAATTATCTTTTTTTGTAACTTGTACCTTGGAGGAAACCCGATGAATTCCTATTCATAACTACCCAATGAGTAGAAATGAAAATTACGTAGATGTTAAATTAAACACATATATATAAAAAACCTATCACGTGTTGTGCCTCAACTTTAAACCTGCACGATGGTACACGTCTCAAGGGTTTGTATAATATAATAATAAATTTTAATAAATCTGTGTAATTTGGATGAGTACACGGTGTGTAGTTCCGACTACACGATGTGTACTTTTGTTCACCGTCCATCCAAAGTACATGCCCGGGGACATGGAGTGTAGATGTACTTCAGAAATTTTCAGATTACACGGCATGTTCAGTGGGACACACGTCGTGTAGTATCTGCGTTACACGGTTTTCAGTCGGGCAAGCCGTGTACGATGTACACGGTCCAAACCTAACCCGAAGGGACTACACGTCGTGTTCCATGGGCCACACTACGTGTAATTTGGAAACTGTGTGACACCTATTCCTGGTCAGCACATGGAGTCTTAAAGACTTAGATAGGATCCATTTACATGGTCTGATTTGGAAGATTAGTCCAATGCATTGAACCTAGACTACACGGAGTGTACTTTTGAATACACGCCGTGTATTTCAGTGTTGTATGGCCAGGAATGTTTGGAACCTCCAGATAAGATCCTCTATTTTATTTTAATCAAAATTAAAATAAAAATTCGTTTCTGTAAGGTGAACAAGAAATGAAAAAGGAGGAATAGATCTTGAGATTCAGATTTGCAGAACGATTAACTTGAATTGAAACAACTAAATTATTAAATGTGTAATTCATCAATGAAATATTTAAATAATTATAAACTATTATGTAACCCCTATGATACCACTTGAATGTTATGGGCACTGTAGAATCATGGTTAGGGCGACACCCAATTTGATTTTTACCATGATCAATGATTATTCCGGGATCAATACGACAATGAATGCCAGTCTCCACATAATATAATCAAAGATTTAGATAAAGGGAAAAAAAGAGGCCCTAAACCATTAGAGAGGATCTTGCGCATCATGTTTATAATTAATTTAATTAATTTAATAAAGAAAAATAATACATGTTTCTTTGGTATTTTTCTTCGTTGATGATGTTGATGTCCGGATTGACCCTTACGGATTATCTCGTTGTAGTTTTAAGGATCCAAACTAGAATCCCTCTAGCGGTAATCCACACGTGCTCCGATGGCCTCTGATCGACACCACTCGTTCTCTGGGTGCTAGCGCGGTAAAGCGAGTGTCTTTTATTGATCTTTCTTGATCTCTTGTTCTTCGTACCTGAATAATGTATCTCGTTATTGAGAGGGGAGAGAAGATGATTCGAGATAGAAATTGTTTGGCTCAACAATTCTCAATTCACTGGGTGTGTGGTGTGGTGTATGGCACAATAGGGGTAGTTGGATATTTATATTCATGGAATTTCAGTTACAATATTTAATTTCATAGAAACAATTAAATACATTCATGAACTTAGAGAAAACCCATGCATTTAATAATAATACCACATCATTATTTAGAGTGCGCCAACTTGCACAAAACAGAATTATAAATAAAATTACACGTCACAAAATAATAGTATAGTTATTTTAATTTGTTCCAACTAGTTAAATAATTATTTTTTCATCTTGAAAATAATTATTTTACTACCAGACCGATCTTGGTCCGCTTAAACTCCACTTCCATTTATTGAACACCCGAATAAATAAATAATTTATTCTCTTAAATAAATATTTTATTTATAAACTAGTAAATAAATTTTTATTAAATGTTCAATAAAATAAATATATATATATTTTATTTAATTTATGCAATCATCTTAACTTGAATAAAATTATTCCACGGTCTTGAGAATAATATTTATTTCATTAATTAAATTCAAATAAAATTTAACCGAGACCACCAAAAACACTTAGTGTGTGACCCTATAGGATTCTTTCTCGTTGGCATTAGGCGGGCTTGCCTAAAGTCCAAGAGTACTGTCTAGCAACGGGTCAAGGCACCCAAGAGAAAGAACATAAAGTCACAACAACGACATCCACATACGAATGCTCACTGTGTAATATAATCTCTTTGTCACAATATCTCATCAAGAAGGTTTCATGATTGTGTCATCAACTTTTATTCTTGATACGTCGTTCTTTGACTACCTGAAATAAATGCGTTGTTACACCATGGACATGGAATTTCATGAAACGGTTCTATTTCAATCAAAGGGTCGCGATATCAACTTCCACAAATGGAAGGGACAAACCCTTCCTCAGCTTATCCATTAATAACATGCCACTCATGATGCACCCAACGTACCCTACTTCCCGCCAACTGCCTGTGTGACGTTTTTCATCAGTAAATCAAAGTGCATAAGTCATGACACATGTTAATGATAATCTTAAATTATAAGGATCACTACACATGATCGCAGATAGAAATATCCGATGAAACCAAAACATGCGGAATTCCTACTAGCAGGTCTGCTATCATAATCTCCTATCTTGGAGATTACCATGTGTGAACTTCATGAGAGGAAGTCTCATCTGCTTATGAGTACTCACACCTGACAGTCTGCATGCTATGTGTCTCATCATAGCATGTCATCCAACCACAGAACTATATTTAAGAATATTGTTATAGTATTTCAAGGTTCTCATCATAGCAGGGAACTGCCATGACCTTATCAATGCAACAAATACCCTAGGATATTATTACATCATAATAATGTAGAACAATGAACAATATGTAATAATACATTAAATATCCATGTAATCAAAGTAAAACCTATTGATTCTAGGACACCAACTCTTACACATATTCTTTCACAATAGGTATGTCCTCTATATGAACATTCCTTTCTTCACCCATAGATATTGTATTCCCTTCCACCCCAATAATTGAATTTAGTAGAGCTATTATGGGAGGATCTAGATAAGAATAATTTGGCGAGTTTTTTGCTCTAAAGATAAGGGATTCAACACCATTCTCAAAAAGCATAACTTCCCTCTTCTTGCAATAGATCTTCGTATCATAATGTAAAATACAACTCATACCAAGGATTATATCAAACTCAATAATGGGTATGATGATAAGTTTAGTAACTAAAAAATGTTTATATGTTATGAGGGGGACTGATCGACACATATTTGTTGTAATGATACATCCCCTAGGAGTTTTGACGGGAAATTCCTTTATTAAATCAAATTGTAAATGTCTAATTTTCTTGGAAAAATGGGAATATATAAAATAATTTTATTATACAGAATCAAATAAACAATTGGATAAGTTAGAGGAAATAATTAAAGTACCTTCCACCACATAGTTAGGAACTTCAACCTCAGTAATTTTGACCACATAAGCTTATCCTTACTCCCTTGGCCTTATTTGGTTAATGTTTCCATGAATTTTAGGACATTCATGTGTATAATTTCCCATATCTTTACAACTATAGAATTGAAAATTGTTTGTTTCATTCTTCCCCTTGAAATAAATATATTGGTGTATTTTTTCTCTATACTTTTAATATACTATCATTCTCTTCAGGAAAGTGCCGGGGTGTTTCTTCCCACAATTATTGCAGGGTGGAAGGTCAACTCTTCCCTTCTTCCCCATTTCCTTATTACCTTTTCCAAAATTTTCAGAATCCCTCTTTTCCCTTTTTTTCCTTTAAATTCATAAGACTTAGAAAATTCTTTTTCTATCTTGATAGCACTTGAAACAATATATTCATATGATTAGAAAATTTTGGATACTATTTCCCTTCAGAGGAATGGTTTTAAACCATCAAATAATCGATCAATATTTCTCCTTGGATTATTTATATAGTTTGCAACATGTCTTGATAACCTTATGAAGTTAGCTTCATACTTTGAAACATTTTCATCCTCCTTCTGCCTCAGATTCAATAATTTCCTGTCCATATCCACTCATTGTTTGCGGGGAAATTATTTTTCTAGGAATATTTCCTTAAAATTCCTCCATTCCATATCTTCTATTTATTCCTCCTCCTTTGTGTTTTGGATTAACTAACACCACTGATCCAAATCTCCCGATAGACGATAAACTAACATGACAACCTTCTATATTTTATTGCATCTCAAAACAAGAAATATCTTCTCTAGGGAACTTTTCCACTGCTCAACTAAAAATGGGTTTATAGTCCCACTGAATGATGGTGGTTGTTGTCACATAATGCGATCCAACATAGCTTCTCCACATTTTGGATCAGGATGCCCCATACTGGTATGGTTATTGTTCATAACCTGAGTTAGTTATCCCAGTATAGTTATAAGTTTCTCAGCACTAGTCATAGCTCCAGATCCAACATCATTATCTTGCATCGGAGGGAAATACCTACATGGGATATGTGTGTTAATGTGGTTTCCATTCCTTCCACTAGGTTCCATTTCTAAATAATGGAATACACTAGATTAGTTTATGAATCACAATGTATAATAACAATGTAGAAAAATACCAAGCATAAATTGAAATTATACACATAGCTAATATCATAATAATAAACATGGTTTCTTTGAGGAAAAATTTACATTTAAATCCTTCATAATGTATTGTAAAGAAATTGTAAATTATCCTAAGTATATCTCCTAGGAATGTCAAACAAGGTGTGTAGTAAGGCTCATTTGTGTGTACCAAGATACCTCGGGTCAAGATAGAAACTCCTTATCGGAGTTTTCACTCCTAGGTACATCTGTTCCAGAACCACATCCACTTATAGTATCCAGACAGGGATGTATTTTCTATAAATATCCACATAATTTATTCCTTACCAAGAAATCCAGGATTTTATTGTATGTTTTATCCTCATAAACTATCTTAGTGGTTTGTTCCATAATCTTCTTTCTCTAAATCTAGTTTCCAATTTTTATACTAAACATACTCTTATACCAACTACAATGACCTGACCTCATTTTCCCAGAGCCAGTGCCTTATTTCATTACATTGGTATACAAACAAGGAATATTCATCCTAAAGTACTGAGTAGTTTAGTAGATTTGGAAACAATATGCATACATAAGTTCAACATTACAACTTTAAATGAAATAAAACATATAAGCTATGTTGGAAACATCTACAACTATAAATTTATCCTTACAGGGAAATCATAATAAACTTATTCATTTCCTGAGAAAATGAAACATAAGAAATCAGTGATCTCAAATGCTCAGTAAGGGTAAGAAAAACAGCAGAATATATCATAAACAGAAACATTAGGCATGGTGAATATCTAAAAACAAATGCCTTTAAAAATAATCTTGAACACATTATGGCAGGAATAAGAGCTGAATAAATAATGACATAATAAAACATAATCATGGTTATTATACTAGTCAAATAACCACATTAATTGTAAATACTATTTTCATAATGAGGTAATGCATAATGTGGGACATCATAACCATACCATCAAGGCCTCTTGCCTAGAACATAAATATCCATTTTGACAAGGCCTCGTGCCAAGACCATAGTCTGTCCCGTGAGACCTACCGATGCACTAAGGGGATATAGAGGGACCACCTAAAACTTACTAATTCCAATTAATTCCTCATATGAATGAGGATAAAAATAAATAACATATACATTCAAATTGAAACTAACATATGAAATGTAAATAACATTCCCCGAACATTAAACATAAACACTAACCATTTGGAGTAAATTGGTGAATGGTTTTAAGATATAACATCCATAGTAAAAACATAGTGGATGATACCATAAAAATTTAACCCCATTTAAACATAGGAATCAACAAGAGTGTTTAAATGTGTGAAAAATACTCTTTTAAAATCATCGAGAAATTATTGTTATAAAAACCATTTTACTTGGAAAAGAAGAGTTATTTTGTAAAAATATCTATATAAAACAAGAATTTATTTTAGGTAGATTTATCATAATAAAAATATTTATTTTATGAGAATAATGGTTGTTAAAAATGGATTATATAGTGATCTTGAAAATGAGTAATAATTGATAAATTCTCTTGAATGGGGCTTGTATTTCGGGAAATTTTTTTAAAATTTCCTTTTAAAACGCATAAATCCCCATAAAATAAAGAAATATTATGGTTGGTAAACATATATAGAATAATAATATAGAATTTATGAGGGTTAAATAATAATACATAATAATTTCATTGAGATAAGTAGACAATAAAAGTAACCTGAATGAAAATAGAGGTTCGGGTGGAAAACACTTACCTTAAGTCTGAAGGTGTTCCTCACTTGATCATAACTACCTAAATAATCAAATTTAGTTTCATAAATTAATGATTAAATAACCTCATACACATTTAATTGATTTATTATAACCTTATTAGGTTCATTAATGGCCTTTTATGGGTTAATAGATTCAATTTCATTATTTGGGAGAGTTTTCTTCCTTGGTTTTGATGATTGGATTACTTATATTCATGTACAGATAAACATGTAGAATGAAAATGGTTTTCTAGAATTTAAATTATATTTTATTAGTGAACATCCATAAGATTACATAGTTATAAAATTCATTTGGTTATTGGGAGTGAAGATGAATCATTATATAAAGCTTTAATGATAATTGTTTGAGTTAATTGGTGGTTTTTTATCACAACAAAAACATTTTGATTTATAAATTAATATCATGTGAAAAAAAAGATTCCAGAACCTTATATAAGTCATATTATATATATTATATTCTTTTTAAACCATAAAAATGGTTTCATGACTACAATTGAAGATGTTAATAGAAATTGAAAACCTGTTATCCTTGAATGTGATAAATTAACACATCTCAGATGGTGTTTTCATTTTTAGTATAAAATAATGGGAAAGGAGAGATGATGATTAATTATTATATTATCACAAAAAAATTCCATTACATGTGGAGTTATCATAAAATTTGGTCTAAAAGAGGTGAGGAATGAAAAAAAAGAAAAGAAAGGAACTCGAAATAAAAGAAAAGTTGATAAATCCCTTACGAAAATTCGGCAGCCTAACGGCGTTGCTTAAAAATTCATAAAATATTTTGATGATATAAAATGGGTATATAATAATTCATAGATAATATAAATAGTAAGGGGTATATTGAATTACATATCCCAACATAATATAAAATAAATTAAAAGAGAATAACATAAAAAGAGTGCTTGAAAAAGAGAAGGGTGGTAGATCCCCTTACCTTGTAGAGTAACTACCAAAACTTGAAGGATGGGAACTTTGTGGATTGAGGACACCTTTGGAGGGATTATAGGGAGGTAAAAATATCAGTTCTTTGTGTATGATGATTTTTTAATGATAGAAAACAAAGGAATGGGTGGGTATTTTTAGTAAAAGAGAGGGAGTTTTTTATTAATTTCAAAGGACACCTCATTAGTGGTTTCTAAAAACCATAAGCTTTACCATGGTATTTTCCCATTTTATTGGTCAATTATGACACCTAATATCATATTTTAATGTACAAAAGTTTACCAGAATTTTATATTAATTATTACATCATTACGATGTCATTGAACATACTGAAAACTCAAAACTGTGTTTTTACTATTCACAAAAAATACAAGTATTTTAGAAAAAACCCAAAAATTCACCCCAAACATTTTTTGACATGTTTAATTCAAAAATGAAATCCATTTTTGGAAAATAATTTTCTAAATATTTTTAATTTAATTTTTAAATAAAATCATAATTTATTCCAAAAAACAACTTTAAAACTATAAATCATTTTATAACACCTTGATAAATTAATCATAGTCCCATAATATTATCTTATAACCATAAGGAAATAAAGTAAAAATTTATGATTACATTTTATGAAAATAAATTTCCATTTTAAATTATTAATTAATCATAAAATTGTAATTAAAATATTTATGACATACAAAAATACCAATACTTATACTATGATTGTTTTTTCACTTATAAGATGTCTAAATTGTATTTATACATTCATGGGTGAAGTTTCTATTTTTTCTGATTTACTATTCATTACAATTCATAAGAGTAAAATTACTATTCATAAGGATATGTTACTATTCATCAAAAATTAAGTTTGTCTTATCAGATTCTAAATATCTTACTGAATGCAACCATGTATGTCAGTTTTTTGAAATTTAAATCACAGAGGTGAGAAAATTATGTCTATTGGATAGGTTATAATAAAGAGCTATTTTGTAGAGACTTAGTGTTTCATGCATTCAATATTAAATTTATGTGCAGAATCTTGGGGTGTTACAGTACTCTTAGGTTGTGCGTGGATTATTTCTGATTTAAATAGATTATGGTCAAAAACTGGTATCCATAGCTGCATATTGATGACCTCTTCAACTAGATTTGAGGAGTGATAATTTTCACTAAGATTCATTTGAGACTGTATTATCATCAGGTTCATATGAGACCATTATAAATACCATATACATTGTTCTGAAGTAGATACGACTTGTATGAGTATCTAGTTATTTCATTCGGCCTTACGAATGCGCTAGTAATCTTTATAGATCTGATGAATTGGGTATTCCACTTGTATTTGGATTCATTTGTGGTCATATTTTTTGGAATACATCTTTGTGTATTCTCACACTTGATACAACTATTCCAAACATATTGAGATCATGTTGAATACACTAAGATATTACTAGCTATATTCTAAGCTCATCAAATGCCACTTATGGATAAACAATGTTCACTTATTAGGACATATCATCTCAAAGTTTAAAGTGTCTGTTGACCCAAAGAAGGTAAGTTTTGTGGTTTTCTGGGAGCAGCCCAAGAATTTTTTTGACAAATGTAGTTTCCAGGGGATGTTGAGTTATTATAGGTGTTTTATTCAAGAATTCTCAAACCTAGCAGCTCCTCTCATGAGCTTGACCAAAAAGGGTGTGAATTTATTCTAGTCTAAAGCTTGTGAGATATATTTTCAGGACTTGAAGGGGAGACTGACTTTAGCACCAATCCAAATTCTTCCAGATCCAGGAAGGATCTATACAATCTATTGTGACACTTTAGGAATTGTGTTTGGATAAGTTATAATATAGGGAGATTGGGTTGTAGAATATGGGTCCCTCCAATTGAGTCTTCATGAGAAGAATTACCCTACACACAACCTTGATCTAGTTGTTTTTGTTCATTCTTTACATTTTTGGAGGAATTATTTATTTTGGGAGTGGTTCATCATTTAAACAGACCATAAAGGCCTCAAATATATCTTCACTGAGTGTGATTTGAATATCAAGAAATATAGGTGGGTAGAATACCTACATTTTTTCAACTTTAAACTTTCTTATACACTTGAAAAAGGGAAATGTAGTGGCTGACACCCTGAGCTAGAAGACTCAAACATAGGACATCAAAGAGGTCAGTAGTGAGTGGAATCTAATGGATCTATTTTCTAAGATATAATTGGAGGTTCAGGAATATCATGGTCAGCCTATATTAGTAGCTTAGGTAGTGATATCCTCCCTTCTAGAATGGGTAATGTTGAGATATATTTATTATCCTGAAGGCTTAGTCCTAAGGGAGAGTGTCTCGGGTGAGAACCCACCTCCTGGTTGGGTTTTTGATGGGAATGAGATCCTATACTTCTATGGGAATGTATGAGTTCCTTCTGATATATAGGAGGATTTGATGTAGGAATATCATGCCTCTATTTTGGTATTACACCCTGGACTTACCAAGATGTACTGAGACATACATCATCAGTATTGATGTCTAGGTATGAAGAGGATGATTGTAGGTTTTATCACTCAGTGCTCCACATTTCAGCAAGTGAAGGCTGAATACTAATGACCTATGGAAATTCTATAGACTCTATCCATTCCTGAGTGGAAATGGGTTGACATCACCATGAATTTTGTGATAGAATTTCTGAGATCCCCTCAAGGCAGTGATGTAGTATGGGTGATCATCGATATGTTAACCAATGTCACACACTTCATACCTATTTAAGAGACCTTATTAGCTAATGAGCTTGGGAAAATTTATATTCAATAAATTGTACACACTCACAGTGTTCTCCTTTCTATCATATCATATCTATATTTCAGTTTTACATCACACTTTTGGCAAGGTTTGCAGAAGACACTGGGTTCATAGGTGCTCTTGAGTACATCATATCACCCTTAGACCGACGAGAAGTCCAAGAGGATGATATGGGTGTCAAAGGAAATTCTATGATCCCTCTCATTGATTTTTCCTACAATAATAGTTTTAATTCAATGATTAAGGTGGATATATATAATTCCCTTTATGGTAGGTAGTTCTGTTCACACCTATGGTGGTTAGAGGCAAGTGAGTTAGATCTATTGGGTCCTTGTCCCATTCAATATAATTAAGAGCAAGTATAGCTTATTCAGAATCATATGGCTACATATCAATTTAGGAAGAAGTCTCATACTGATCTTCACCTCTGACCTATGGAGTTTGAGGTGGGACATCATGTATTTATATGAATTTTTCCTTGATTGAGTCATATATGGATTTGGAGATAGGGAAATCTATCACCTCATTATATAATTTCTTTTGAGATCCTGGGGAGATTCAATCTGGAAGCCTATCGGTTGTAGTTACCTTAGAGGTACCATGACATGTACGATATCTTCTATGTATCACAACTTCACCATTATCATTCTGACCTGTCTCATTTGTTTGATCCTAAGGATATTGAGATAGATAAAAATTAGGCCTTTGAGGAGCATATGATGCAAATCATTGATGGTAGCATGAAGTCTCTCCATGGTAGGTTAGTTCCTCTAGTATAGGTTCTATGGAAGCATGACCATGTACAAGATGATACCTGGGAGAGAGAGGTTGATGTATATACTTAGTGGTCAAAACTTTTCTCAGACAAAGTTTTACAGCCCTCAAAATGGAAACTTAGGGATGATTTGTTTTAAGAAGGGGAGTTTATAATGTCCTAGCTTTTCATTGAAGTACGTTTTATTTTTAGTTTTGTTAAACTGAAGATCGGGCCTTTAGGCCAGTCTGTTTTCTCGTGGAAGGGAAGTTTGCAATAGGGCTAGAGGCTAGTTGAAGGCCAAATACACAGTGTGTATGAATTGTATTTCAAATACAGGGCATGTAGATAATACACAGAGTGTAGTGGTTTGTCCATACCCCTTACACATTGTGATCTAGGTTTTTCCTAAGAGGGAAGGACCCTGAGATTTACACAACGTGTAAATCTTACATTCCTTGTAAATGCCTAGAATCATTTTTTTAAATAGTCAGGGTATCTTTTTTTTTTGACATATCCTTTCTTCTCCCACATAGAGTAGGAGCTGAATGTGATACCTCCTACACACCTAATCTAGGGATCCCTCTCCATCCTTTATCTGATCTATGTTTTCTCCTCCATCGAGTGTGTTGTATCTGCAATGGTAAGCTCCTCATTCCTATTCCTTCCTTTCATTGTTTATCTTCCCATCTGCCACGCTATTTTGGTGTCATCTCATTCACCCTATTTTTAGGTAATTTTTCTATTATTACATTTTCTCTCATTCTATCTTAATGAAAGGTCTGACACTAGATTAGGAGAGTGCTAAAAACCTAAGGTAAGTGGATGATAATAGTGGTATCTCTTTTCACAAATTTTATTAAATTTATATTGTGTGTCATCATTTCATGCATTGGGATTTTCTGGTGATTCACCCAAAACCTTAATTAAATATAATTTAATGTTTTACATATGCCTAGTGTGGTCCTAGATAGTAGTGAATCACACTTTCGGTTGATTTCCTTGACGTGATCCACTCCATGGGTGTTCCATTCCTCAAGGTCCTTAAGACTCTTGCCTTAAATTGTTAAAACACCTTTGGAGGTGTGTTAACCTTATAATAAATGAAATGGGATGATTTTTTCATAAGATAATTGAATGTCCATGAGTTAGGCCCTTATGCCTTATGCCTTATTCCTTATGACTTATGAGTTATTACATATCCCTTAAGCCTTATTCCATATGTCATATTTCAATTACATGAATTAAATGAATTGAGCTACTTGATTAAAATGTTATAAATTTAATGCCTTATAAATATCATGAGTTCCTATTTTTTAAAATCATTCTTTTTCTTTCATATCCAAGCTGAGAGAAACACAAGGCTCCTAATTTAAGGATTCCTTTGATGGGATCATCATGAAATATAATTAATACTTATTATGGATGATGTTGGATATGCCAAGATAAATACTTGGTATGCCTTGGACAGGCTCACTGGGTGGTTTACTTATTTACCCATGAGTGATACTGATTCCCTAAGGGAGTCACCATGGATGGGATTGGTGGTAAGATAGTTATACCATTCCATGAGTGATACTCGGTCCCCTATGTGAGATACCTGGGATGAACTCAGAGGGTCATGCTTACACCATGTCAAGAGTGATACAAGGGATTCCTTTTACGAGTCTCCTGAGATGGACTTTCCAGTGTTAGGTTTTTATAGAGATCCTACAGTGACACTTGGGATTCCTGTTATGGATCACCTAAGATAAAGTGAAGCATCCAGATTCTTGTGCTTGTTTTTCAGTACTAGGATGGAGTATAGGAGTAGAGGACCGAGCCTATGATCAAGATTCTAGTAAAGGCAGATTTTTTCCTTTTTGTATTTTTTTTATAGCATGTGGTATATTCATGTTTTCCTTATATCACATGTACTTCATTTTTTTATAACTACATGACATGATCATCATCATTTTATATCTATTTATGATTCATCCTCTGTTTGTTGATTATGTTTGTTGTTATTTACATTGGATGATTTATTATTCTTATTCTGCAACTGCTTATTTATTATCACTACTCTTGTTGTTCCTTACCTCTTATATACTGTTGTGATACACTCTGACCCATGATGGAATAGTCTCTCCATGGACACACCCTAGTACCTTATAGTTAGTCATCAGCCTCTGGTGTATGAGGAGGCACTCTTGAGGTCATGTGGCCAACAGTCTCGGGGCACCACATAGTGGCTTCCAGGGCAGGATGATACATTGATATTCAATAGTTAAAACACAAGTGGAACCATTTATGGGAGAAGTTTAAGCTTATTGAGAACAAGACTCAAACTATGTTCACCAAACCACCCCAAGAAATTGTCACCATCATACATCTTACCCTTAGGGTAAACGTTAGTGTAATAAGGAGTTATTTATCTTGACCCTGATATTATGAATTTGTTTTAATAAAATAATGATTATATTTATCCTTTTTTTATTATTACTTTATAAATGATTAAATAATGAGTTTGATAAAAATTATACTTTGATATGATAAAACACAAATTGTATTCTTGTGAAATATATTGTTTCAATCAACATAATATTTTTAACGAATTGAATAATTTTTTAAATAAGTTTTATTTTAATAAAATATTCTTATTAATCAATATTTATTTAAATATAAATGATAATATAATTTTATGAAGTCAAATGTAATTTTTATATGGGTTAGAAACTATTATCATCATAAAAAACTGAGTTTTTTAATAAATAGATAGTTTTTATTTAAAAGTGTAAATTTTCATATTTAGAGAATTATTTTGTTAAAATGAATATTATTTTTGAAATAAAAAATTAAAAATTATCCAATGGTGAATTTTTCATAATTTTTTGAGATAGTCTAATTTTGGGGTAAAAATTAAATACAATATAAATATGCAATATGTATTATGACATCATAAAATATCAAAAGTGATATAATAAATACTATAAATAGTATACAACGAAAAAATTATAATTTACCTTTAAAATAATTAATTTTTTAAGTTATTTTATTAATTTTATAAACCCATAATGAATCATCTGAAACCTATATTATATTTTAAGATTTTAAAATTAATTCTCTATAAACATGACTCGCTTCCGCATCACCAAGGGTATTATTTTAATGAGTTCGATTCTTATAATTATAAAATATTTAAAATCACTCCTATTTGGAAGAAACCATGGGAAAAATCATGGGAAGGTTTTTGGTTTTGATTATTTTATTATATAGAGTCCAAAATCTAAGTTTAGATATTAATAAAGAATCCCCCTCTCTTTTATTATAAAAACTCACCCAGCCTCCCATTCCTCTTTACTCAATACCTTGGATCATGAATTTACTCTAAATTTACCTCTCTATATCCATCCTAAGTTAACACTAAGCTCTTAATAATATCCTCCTAAGATTTTAGAAGTGCATTCTCAAGGTAAGGGATCCTCTATTTCTCCTCTTTATTAAAGAACCTTCTATATATTATGCCTTTTGATTTCCAACTATTCATGTTGGGATATTTTTTTATTCATATTTATTACTATATTTATTATTTTTGAGAGATGAGATACCCATTTCACTCTCACTAAACCCTTCCATGAATCTTTATGTAAACTCTTTATGTTGTTGAAATTATCCTATGATTTTCTTTGCCAAACATTTGGGTAGTGAATACCCATCCCTATTTCCACTCATAGGTATTCACCTAGATTTACCTATACTTTATTGATTATTTACTTCCATGTATTTAACCCACACTCCTTAATCATGAGATTAAAATTGATGAAAGATGTCCTTATGTTGTATGATCTATGTGACACACTTATTCATATACATGATATGAATATGGTGGGTGGGTCCAGAATTATATAGCCCTCTAATGAATTAGGTAATGTTTTTATCTGATGAGATAACATGTATGGTTCATGGGAGGTTATCTTAAGCATACTATATTATGATTCATAGTCATTTATCTTTGAATTATGTTTATGATGTCATGTTATATGTTGTTTCCACATTCCCATGTTGCCTTTATGTTATCATATTATATTATGATTTGATGTTCAAGTTTATGATTCTCACCCCTATCATGATACCTTGATATGAATCTTTAATCACATGTACTAATTTAACTTATTCCATTATTTTATTATTCACTTACAAGGATTTATATCCCACCCCTTTCTTATGTAAATCCCCAAATCATACCATGAAATTTTATAAAAACAATGTTTTTAAGGGCATGTTATGGAGTTTTTAAATAATTTTGTTATACCCATGTTTCAATTTATTGTGCTATACACCTAATTTCCCAAATACATTAGGTTGTACAATCTTTTAGGATTGTCTTATGTGTACCTTTATATAATAAATCATTAATTAAAGTGTATTAAAATATGGGTTTTCATAGTCTCCTTCCAACTAATGTATGGATATTCAAAGTACATTTTAGGGAGAATTATGGAAAATGGTTGATATAAACTTTCTTGGAACCAACCTATATTTAATTCCTCAGTTAATTATGGTTTTTCAAGAATAGGTATATGATGGGTATCCTTCTCTGATGTTTTCTAATATATGGGTTAGTATATCATCATATTCTAGGATTTAGCAATGAGCGTGATACTTTCTTAGATACCCAATGGACTCTTACCCTATATGATTCCTAGGGTTTTTTCAATTCCTTGTCCATGTATTCACATGTTTACACTCACTAAGAACTACTCTTACTAGGTTCAATGACTCATAGTCAGTTGGGTAGTGAATATTTTAACTCTCTAGTCTCTGGGTGATGAGTTAGTGAAGATTTGAATCATGGATAATTCATGGGATAAATCACTAACATGAACATGGGTTGTATAAATAAACATAATTTCATGTTATTCTATTAGGTATCCATCATTCTATACTTGGGTAACGATTTCTTAGTAAGTTTATTGAATGAATTTTCACGATCTTGTCTTTAGGTTAAACCTTTATGGTGGGAAGCCATCGAGGGTAGGTAAAGGATGAATGTTCTTATGTATTGGGATTTAAATATACTTATACCTTTTTAGGATAGCCTATAGTGGATTATAATTATGAATATTATGAAGTTACACCAGGAATAAAATGTTGAATATTGACTAATAATCATATTATGACAATTACATGTATTTTCCTAGAAGGGGAGTGCGTTCTCTGGGGATTTGGAACCAAATTACCTCTAATGCCTCAAAAGCATAGTGTCAATGAATTATGTGTTAATAAAATCATTGAGTTCATTATTTTTATTCATGTTCATGGGATAGTGTCTAGGAGATATGATACTGAGTTATGGTTGGGCAGTGCTGACCTCACATTGGTTTCTAATTATCCTTTTATTATTTTTTTCCCAATTTCATTATGGGTTAGTTCATAGTGCATTTACATCTCATATATGGGTTATCTATCAATATATGATTCCATATTCTATAAAATTGGAAGCTAAGAAATCTATATTCTAGTAGTAAGTATTTAATGAACTTAGGAAATTCAGGGAAAACATTCTTGTTTTTCACAAGGCTTTCATAGATTTTCAGTTATCATAGATACTTTATTTAGAAATGTTTGGAGCATTGTACCATATTTCATTTCTATATTTAGTTTTTTGAGTCATTTTATCATTTTGTTCTGTTATTATTAGTAAAGGGTTATTTATTCTTCATGTACCCTAGGGTTTAAAGAGAAATCTCCTAGGTAAGTAATGGAAGTTAGCTCTTTAGTTGGTGGTACTATATGAGATTCTTGATTATGTCGATGGGGTTGTTTTTAGGAAACTTTAATTCCTTTTTTAATGTAATAAAATTTCATCCTATTACCTCCTTGTTCTCATAGTGTGATTCAGATTATGATTATGTATTGTTTGTGCTCATGTCGATCTTGAGTCGTTTGTTCCTTTGGGTTCTCTCTATCTTTAATATATGGGGTGGGCATGATATGTTCATATAAGGTCAATGCATACCTATATGGGGTTTATTCAATTATTATTAATTAATATTTGATAAATGATATAGGAATCATACTATTATGTTGAACTAGTGGTTTGACCCTTTGTTTTGACACCATTAATCTCTAGCTTTCTGGGGATAGAAATCCTTATGGTGTAGAGAATGAAACTCCCCTAGTTTGAGGTATTTTCCTACTTTATTGCTTATTTTAGGTTATTTGATGATTGGGTTAAGTATCGGGAAGCTTTTGAATGTTTTTGGAATTTTTTGGAAAGTTTTTAGAGGCCGCTCAGTTTTAACATGGTTAGAGGAAACTATGTATATTCTCCAGGAAACCATGTGGAGTGGAGAGGGGAGTTTTTGGGACAACACACGATTAGTGCACAGAATTCTAAACTATATGGCCTAATCATGAAACCCTAAATCGATATTTTTATAAAATTAGAACATGGTTTTCTTAACATTATGGCCTAACTGTGTGACTATGGTTTTAATTTTTGGAAATCATACGTTTAACCCGAAACTTACATGAGAACCCCCATATCTCTCCCCTACTCTTAGGATCTCAAAACTAAGTTACCTTCTAGGTGATTTTTTATGATCTTTGACTTCAAGAATTTAAATTCATTTATTATTTGATATTTGGATCTTGGGAATCAAAGGTTATAACTCTATTCATCCTATATGTTCTATATCTTCTCATTTTCTCTTGAATATAACCCTAGATTAGGGCTTCCATGACCTGGTATATAATACCATAAAAGTATTAATGGTAAATTCTTGTATTTTTTTCATAGAATGAGAGGGTATGGCACCTGCCATCAGGACAAGCCTGTGCATACATGGTAATTCCTATCCGAACATCCATGTGATGGTAGAGAGCTGATTTCACGATGAAGATTCTGGGGAGGAGCAGTTCCAAGTAGTTAGTCTGGTTTGTATGTAATGTTTGAAGCCTACGGGAAAATTAATTCCTCTAAGGCCTATAGTCCATGTAATAATTATGCCTAAGATCCATGTAAGGGTTCCACCTCACCCCTTGAAAGGTGTATTATCAAAAATCAATAAAAAATGAAGGCCTTCGAGCCATTGGATGGATGGATGGAATCACGGTATATTTGTTTCACCAAACCTATATTTGATAGGTAGTTTTCTTTATTTTTTACTTTTATTGGAATGTAAAGGCTCGTTGATTTATTAAAGAATTATCTTCTACATTTAAAAGAGTTTTACCTGATAAAATTATACTAAATTTTTAGCTTACTATTTGGCTCTTAAAATTTGGTTTTTTGGTGCCTCCCATAATGTGTTTGATAAACTTATTGAATTGTTTTTCTTAGGGAAATATTTATTTTTAAATGGGTTCTTAGCATAGTTGGGTTATTATGCATTCATGTTCATGTGGGATGGTTCATTTTCAGAAGTACCACTATCAAATAGGGAAACATTGTATGAATTGTTGTTGGAAGTACCAATTTCAAATGGGTAAACATGGGATGGATCATGGTCGGAATTACCACCATCAAATTGGGTCACCAAGTAACTGCTTAGTGGATGATTGAATCACCACTCATGAGTATATGGAGGTACAAGACATGCAAGTGTGTGTGTGTGTGTGTGTTTCTAAACATGGGATAGTTATTCCAAGTTGAATTTAATGAATTGTTTCTACTTCTTGAAAAGGAAAACATAACTTTAGTTTATATGATTACAAAAAACATGTCTATCTTCGTTATTTAAATTGTGAAAAATAATTTAGATATTCTTTATGTATATTTATAATACTGTGAGTTAACCTATTTATGAACCTAGTGGAATGTGAGAAAAGTATCTTACAGTTTTCTTAATGGATATTATTACTCACCCCCTGTATATGAATTTTGGTGCATATATAGATGTTTTTTCCACTGATATAGGAAATGGGAAAGTTTCTTACTTCTCTAGTAGGTCTTCTTCATGTTATAGTCATAATTTTTGGAGATAGAGCTTTACTTTTGTTTATTTTATAGTCTGAAGTGGTGCCACCTTGGTGCCAAATTCATTTACTAGTTTGGAGCCTTAGTGTTCATATTTAAATTATTTTGTTTTTATTCTAATTTTGGTCTTTAATACCTTAATTATTTTTAGGTTTGGTTGCATGAACTATTTATATAGGAATCCTTGGTTTTATTTATTTATATTTTATCATGCAGTGGTTGTGTTTGTGATTAAAAAGTGTAAATAGTTCACCCCTTGTAATCTTTTTTTAACCCTTAGAATTTATTTTTTGCCTTTATTATCTAGGGAATTTCACCAAAGATTAATACCAACTTTGATATGGCCCATTCCAATGGGTTAGGTGGGAATGTTATAGTTATTATCATTTCATGTTTCCAACATGACTAATGTTTCCTTTGGATTAGAATTTTTTTATTTATGATATGAATAAAATGTTTTGGTTTAATTCCTAGTATTTCCTTGGTCATGTCTACTACTTCATTTAAAATTGTGTAATTTCCTCCTTATGCTTAGCCTATTAGTGGACATAGCTAGAATTGTTATTATGATCATGGATTCTAATTGATTGATTGAGAGTGTGTTAGAAGGGGTACTTTAGTTTGTTTATATATATATATATATATATATATATCAATTAAATAGGTATGGGTTAAATTAAAACTTTGTGATGGGATGGGATCACAACACCTTGACTATGTATACCCCTTCCCCTATCCCATGGGATGAGCTATAGCCCTGACTATGTATACCCATTCCCATTTTCTATGGGATGGAAATTGGCCCTGGATAGGTATACCTATTTACCTAGATGGAATGGGATGAAATATTACCCTTCCACCAGGCTTATCTTTGATACCTAGTGTTAACCCAAAGCATGTAGTATATGTATGAAATCTCCCAGTACAGAGAGTTATTTACTATTACATATTTTTGGATTTCCTAAATATTTATATATAAAAACTATTTTTCTTATATGTATAAAAATGTATGGTCATGTTCATACATACACTCTTTATATCACTATTGTGGTGATACACCATTGGTGGTTCCCTACTGATTATGTATATTATCACACCCTGAATGTGCACCTCAGTGGGAACACAACTTCATAGTTAATATTTCATGTACCTATAGGTATATAGGTATCTGTTGGATGTTTCCTCCAGTTGTGTATGGAATTGGAGTAGGATTGGTTCTCACTTTGGGTTGTAGTAGTGGTCATGTTATTTAGAGGTTACTAGTGGTACATCTTTTTCTTGATGGTTATATTCATTTGGTTATAGGAAATGTTTATATTTGAAGTTTTTAATGTTGTATTTTTATAGTTTGTATATGATTTAGTCTTGTAGGAATATATATAATGTGATGTGCATCAATTCCATTTGAGTTATTATCTTATTCCTTATTTATTATGGTATTTTATTCTTTGTAACATCATATATACGAACATTTCAAGTTGAGTTTTTTGTAGGACTCAACCATGGATCATATTTATAACCAGAGGATAAATCATTCCTCAAGTTGTGTATTGAGACCCATGGCACAAGTTTCCAGCCTCTGAGGATTAGGGAGTGCTCTTGGGGTAGTAAATTTAGTGGTCTAGATGCATTATAGGTTGTTGATTCATGAAAATTAAAAGGTGGTATCATATAAATATTTAAGGTTATATGGGATCTAGGATTTTTAGGTTTGTATGGTATTTATGACTTCTAGGACTCATGAATTAACCCATGAAAAGGAATTGTGAACCACTTGATTACTTAATTCTAAGTTTCTAGTGACGCATGGGTTAGGTAGAGTAGGTTTGAGTGTGATGACAGCTTGGGAGATTTTTTGTTTAATCAAGGAAAATTTTGGGAAATAGGTATAGGGATTGACTTTGGGGAAATATTTATAATGGTTCATTTATGCTGGATATTGATGTGTAGGAATGTGTAGGATATCATATCATAATGCAAGCTTGCCTATGTTTGATTATTCTATGATAAAGATTAATTGGGGGTTTTCATTAACTGAAACATAAAAAATACATATATAAATAGTGATTTTATCTATATATATATCACAAATTGGTTCCTTGATTATGATAGACAGGTTTACTTCCCTAATAACTATTCTTTCTTATTCTAAGTTTTAATGTTAAAGTGTGTCCATGTCCATATTCATGATTTCTCATTGCTAAGAATGCTCTTTATTTTCTGATTAAATTCATTTATTGATAATGTTTCTTAGTTTCTTATTAGTATCCACTACTAATCATGTTTTTTTGTTTATGTTTTATGTTAATCAGGTCACTTTTATTAACTTTATTTCTATTAAATATCCTATAGTTTATTGTAATGCCCCCAAGATTTTGGAATATATTTTTTGATAACTTGTTTTACATGCAACACAAAAATAAATGAGCCAAAACATTTTATATAAATATCATTAAGAATACTGTAAGAATAATAAAACCTCTAGTAAATAAAATTTTATTACTCAATAGAAATTTCTTACATTTAGAGGATAAATAATTTGTATAATCTAATATTAAAAAGGATTGTTCTTTGTCAAATAACTATTTTTTAAAGTGTTTTATATATTATCCTAATAAATTAATTTGACCCATTTTAAAATATTATTATATATTAACTAATATATTAACATTTTTTTAATTATAAATTTAAATAAAATAATATTAAGAACACTTAAAAATGTCATTTCAATAAAAATAGTTTTTTATTTATATGTTGTATTTTCATTTAAAAATAAAATTTATAAAATTTATAATTTTAATTTTATAAAATGAACATATTTTTTGAATTAATAAAATGATAATTATATTAGGATTAATTTTTTATATTTTTTGAAAAGTTTGAATTTTGGATAAATAGTGTAAAATCTAGATTTTTCAAATACTGTCACTTTTATGACATTTTCATAATAAAATAATGATTTGAAAGTTTATAAAACATTTATTATATAAAAATATATTTTTATAAAGTAAAATAATTCATTTAAAAATATAATTTTTAATTTATAAAACCCATGTAAACATTTTGGAAATGTAAGTAATATTTTACTCTAGTAAAAAATATTTTAGGTATGTTTATTTTAACTAAGTATCCATATGGTGGAATTCATTTATGTATTTTTTTATACCCTAGTAACTATTATATGGTTAATAATAAACTAATTAATATCATATAAATAAAAAACATTGACACTTTAATAATAAACATATTTTTTATGCTTAAAATACACTTATTCTAAAAATGGGTTTTTACGCTTTAAATGTGCTCATGTTAATATTAATTTTTCTTACACATATAAATTTTATTTTATAAAATTAATTTCATATTTTTAATAATTATTTACAAATTATTCAATAAGTACCACTTTATTTTTAATCATTAAAATTAAATTACTTAGGTAAAGATTAATTACCATGGTAAAAACCAAAAATAGTAAAAGTGAAAAATATAAGACTAAAGACTAAAAACATGTTTAAAATGTGTGTTAAAATGAATTTTTTGGTGATTCTAAACCTTAAATAATACTTCAATCCTTTATTTTTTACTTTTTATCTACTTTCCATGTGAAACATGTGCTCTCTCTATATTAAGAAGTTATATTTACAAAAATGTTATTCCCTTCACCTATAAAAGGATATCACATCCACCCCAATTATACACTCATTATAAAGAATTATATTAACAAAAATTGTACCCTATTATCTCCTAAAATATCTCCCTATTTCTTATAATCCTTTTTATTTTCAAAAATATCAAGTAAATGAACCTTAAGGTGTTACCTAAGAAAGAACATTCAAAGGGATAGGTAATGTTCTCAAGCGATCTCTCTTAATTCTCTTCTTCCTTTATCCCATAAAACCTATTATATCCATTAAATTATGATAAAATTATTATTAATAGTATTTTAAATTGTTATTATACTAATTTAATATCTATTTTATACCCCCTCCAAACCCATTCAAAAAATGAAGATGGTGTCATGCTTGTGTGCAGACTACTGCCTCCATGAATGACATGCTTGATTTTTCATCACTTCCTGACATGGATGGTTATAAAAGTATATTTAATGTATAAATATTATATTTATAAAATTAATAATATTATTAAATTATAAATCATTCTCTATCTTCATCTCTATCTATGGAAAATGAACGTGTCACTCGTACGTATATGTGGACTACTGCCTCCATGAAAGTGATATATTTGATTTTTCACTCTAGTCTTTTATTATGTATCTGACTCTCTTAAAATATGATTTTACAATTTAATAAAAAATAAATAATATAATTATGATTCTGGTATAATGATGTTATTTCAAACTAATCATTTTCTTAACCATACTCATCCATCGATTATAACATGTTCTTGTTTGGGTCGATTTAACTGCCTACATCAACAATGATATAAAATTATATCATGGATAGATGAGTAAACCTAATTAATGGTGATATTGGAAAATAATATCTAAATAATTATTTTTTTTGTTCTTTAATGGTAATGGTAAAAGTAATATCTATAATGTTATTAAGATACAACCCATAATTCATTAAAATTAATGAAACAAGCTCGTCACCAACTTCATCATCATGAATCCTAACCAAAATACTTATGAAATGAAATCAGAACATTATAAATCATTATAAAACATATATATTAGTACCTATAATTATATATTAATGATGAAATTTGAATCTATAAACAATTATTGATACCTCCATTATGAAACTAGTTCTAAACAAACAATCGAATCTAAAAACATTTTATGATGAAAATAAAATATAACAAAAAAATATATTTGTAATAAATGATTATAAATGAATTTTATAAAATTTACAGGTATTAATAACATTCTTAAATAGGTTATTAAGATAGTTATTTTTTATATAGTAGGTTATATCATGGTCAACTAATTGGGATTAAAGGTAAGGGTTTTTTGTTAACTCAAACTCCCTTTCTTTGAGTTATAATGTTTCATATTGAATTTCTTACTTATATTCCTAGTTTCTTCTTCCCTGAGATTTTATATATTAATTTCTATTTATCTTTAGGTAAAATGAAACTTTTTATTCAAATATTCCTCCTCAATTAATTTCTTCCCCATAAATGTATGACATTATTAAAAATAATTCTCATTCTCATTAGTGATAATTTTTCTTTCGTATCTATATTTTTCCTTACCACCAATTTTAACCTTTATATTTAGAAACATAATTATGTGTTATCTCATATAAACTTCATATTTACCTTATTTTCTTTTCAAAATTAATTTTTATCATTCCTTTTTATGATGTGACATTTCAATAAATGGATTTTAAAATATTAAAACGGTTTTCATTCCATGATCATTTGTTTTATCTTCCACTCCACATTTCCTTGATATATTCTTTATGTATTTTTCAATGATATATTATTGAAGGTTATTTGTTAATATTAAAGTTATTAAAAAAATCACTTCACCTTTTTTAAAATAACATTTGAAAGTGTCCTTTAACTTAATCTCTTTTATGATAATGTTAAAAATGTGTTCTAAAATCTCTTTTTAATTTTTTTCTTTGTGAACAAATTATTTCTCCATTATGAACATTATTTATAATGAAGCTTCCTTTACATGTTTTAAAATGGTTTTAAAAATAAAACTAATTTATAATTATTATAAAATGAAAATGGGATATTTCCACTTATTTTTTCAAAATGATTTAATGATTGATCTTGAAAAGGTATTTTTCATCTATGTCAACATCTTTGATGTTATTTATGTTACATTGAGGATATGATATTGTACCACTACGTACCTTATTTATATTAATCACTTATGAAATGTTATATGGTAGTTTTTATGAAACCCAACTCTTTTCCGTGGTTAATTTAGTGATGTTTGAAATATGAACGTTTTTATATTATCTTGGAACACAAATGTATGGATTATAATTATTGATGGGTGGGGAATTAGATCAACCTAAAATTCATTGGTTGAAGATTTCTCACAAATGGGTACATGGGTAGTAACCCAAGACCAAGATGGTAAATGGGTTGTTATTCTAAGCCCAAGCGGGTCCACTGGTAGTATCCTAAGTCCAAGAGGGTACATGGGTTATTAGCCCAAGACTAAGAGGGTACATGGATAATAGTTCAAACCTAAGAGGGTATATGGGTTATTATCCCAAGACCAAGAGGGTAAATGAGTTGTTGTCCCAACCCTAAGAGGGTATAATTTTTTTTATCCCAAGCCCACTATGTGATGGGAATCAGGTAGAAATGAATTCTTCACTAGGTTATGGTTTACTATATAATGTATCAGGTTTCCAAAACCTTTACTTTGTGATTTCCCAAGTCCTAGAAGTGACAAGAGGGAGTTCAAGGACTTTTTACTTTTTAAAATTTGTAAGTTTTATCTCATGGTCACTTGATTGATCGGGAAGTCACTTGTTCTTTTGCACAGATAGTTGGTTCTTCCATGTGGTCAGTTGGTTCCTTTATGTGGTTGGTTGGCTCTTTTGTGCAATCAGTTGGTTCCTTTGGTTCCTTTATGCAGTCGGTTGGTTCCTTCATGTAATGGATTGGTTCCTTTATGTGGTTGGTTGGTTCATTCATTTGATCAATTAGTTCTTTCATGTGTTCTGTTGGTTCCCTCATGTGGTAGGTTGTTTTTCATTTGGTAGATTGGTTGGGTCACATAGTTAGTCTAATCTTTTGTAAATTTTTAGTTCTTTTTCAAAATACCAAGATTTTTAAGAATGATGTGAAAAATTATTTTAATGTAAAATATGGAATTAAAGGATAAAATAAATGTGTTTAAAATCTATTTTTTGGGGATTGATTCTAGTATTTGAATTACTTAAAGCTTGTGATTTTAAATAGATTGTCCCTCATGTTTTAAATGAAATTAAATAAAATAAAAATTGAAAATTAAGGTTGATTGTATTAATATTTTTAGTTATTTCAAGATATTTATCTAGAATCTTAAAGTACAATAATTTCTATTTTTCAAGTATTTTTATGTTTCCTTAAATTTAGACCAACCAAAACCTTAATCTTGAGCTTTCTATTCATCTTCCATTGAACCAAAGCCTTTCTAATCATGATTCAAGTCATGTTCAATAGCTTAGTTCTCTCTTATTTTTACAATAGTGTGTCACATTTAAGGCATTTGTTTGTTTCTGCTTCATATTATTACCTTCTTTATAAGTATTGTATGATTGATCAATCTCTTAAATTCTAGATTTCCAGGAAGCAACATAAACTTCCTTTCTCTCTATTTTTAGTGCATTTTTTTTGGAACTTATTTTCCAAGTATTGGATCCTTATTATCCTCTTATTTTTTTAATATATACAATTATCATATTTTTCTAATGGTTGGATGGTACGAATTAACTAAATAAGATAATAAACTTAATTAAATTTAATTATAAGGGAAGGATATTAATCGCATGTGTTTATCAATTTATTTGTTATTGTCGATTGTTTTTTATTGAAACATGTAACTTATTGTGATATACATGTTATGGATACTATGAATTGTAAACCTTTATTATGGATAGAGAACCTTTTTGTGTTAAACCCACCACTCATAAAATGTTAGGAACTTATATGTGCCTAATGAACTTGTGGAGTGTGAATATGGAAACTGTGTTAAAATAATCATGCATGAGATGATGAATTAATGAGGCCCCCCACCCAAAATGAATTATGGATTTATGTGGTTTGTAAATTTTTTTTTTTACAACTAGTATTTTTTTCATTGGACTTGTGTTTTTGTAACCTTTGTGTGGATTTTTTGATGATGGTGGTGACTAGTTCAAGTGAATAATGAGTTGTACATAGTAGAAGTTTGGTTGTTGATATGTGGTTATAGTGAGATGGTTGGGTTGTGGTGTTGGTTTTAGAAAGAGAACTAATGGGTTGTTGTGTGGTGCCTTATTTTAGTAGCATTATAATGATGGAATATGTATTTGGTAATGATTAAAGGTTAATGGTTTGGGTTATAATTTAATAAAAGTGGACTAGAGTTTTCATATGGTAACCGGTTCGATGAATTAAATAGTCATGAATAAACTGGACTTAAATGGAAATAAAATATAGATATTGGTTATAGTGGTTTTTCATCAAACATGAAGTTAAATGGATTAATTAATGAACAGTGGATGATAATGTAATATTTTTTAAAGGGGTTTAATCTTTAATTGAAATAAAGGAGAGTGGGTTGTGTGTGGTTGTTTGGTGTGGTGGAGTTTTAATTAGTATTGGCAGTGTGGGGTAACATTAATATGATGTTTCTCATAATTTGGGGATGATGAATTATTGATGTGAAACATTTATATAACACCCCAAAAATTTTGTGGTATGTTTATCTTAAATAAATTCTATTCATCACTGTGTTCCTTTGAAACAACACTAGGTTATTTAGGAGATAGTCAAAACCTAGCAATTAAATATAAATTTTCCACTTCAATGTTTTGAATTTCGAAAAATGGTCATCTAGAGTTGTGATCAGTAAGTCATTTGGAGTCTCATAGAACAAACTTGATTTTTGGTGAATAGTAACATACCCCTATGAATAGTAATATTAATAGTAATATAACCCTTATGAATAGTAAATAATTATTTTATTTTATTTTCTTAAGGAATTAAGATAATGAGATCTTAATTAGTTTTTTAATGAGAAATAAAACTAATTGCACCTTTAAGATTGTTATTTTTTAAATTAACTAAGACTTTATATAAAAATTAATTTAATAATATTTATAAAATTAATTTTGAAAAATGGAGTTCATTTTTGAATTCTAAATGTCAAAAAATGGTTAGGGTAAATTTTTGGGATTTTTCTGAAATTTTAGAATTTTTTATGAATAGCAAAATACGATAAAATACTGTATATACAAATTATCAGTTAAAATACACTATTTATGACATCATAAGTGATGTAAGTCCACTTGGTTTGAAATCACATTCACTTATTATTATTAGGGGTCACATGAAACAACACTATTGGTTGTCTTGAGGGATATAATAAAATAATGAATTAAATATTCAAAATTTACCCCTCTCATCCACTATAAAAACCCCTCACCACTCCCTCTTCTCTTGACTCCTATAAGCCTTGAAGCTCTTCAAAGTTCTTCCCAAATATCCTTCCCTAGTCACTCCCCATGACCAGTAATATCTTTTCCTTTCCAAAATAACAAAATCCATTCCCTTAAGGAGGTTCTTGAGGAAGTTATTTCAAGAGGTAAAACACCTTTCTTTTCTTTTAGTTTCATTTGAATTTATATTCATTTGTATCCTCTCCTCACCTCCTCTGTCCAAATGATCATGATAACTAGTGTATCATCTATATACTGTATTTATATCATGTGAATGGAATAACTATCATCAAGATTCTTACTCCCTCCCTTTTATTTTTATAAATGAAATCAATGTCCATGAGGTTCCAATTTATAACCTTCGTGGACGACGAAGTTTTGTTCTTCAATTGTTACTTCATTACTGGTAATGAAACCATATTTATGGTTGAAACATATCATAATATATGTATTTTATCTTGATTAATGTTCTAGAATCTTTACACTTACATAATATGGAATAATAATACAAAACAAGTTAATTGAGCACAAAACTGCCAAGACAAATTCAAGCGTTTATTTTTAACTCATCGAATGATTCATCCTCATGGTATATAACCAGAATCATTATAAGATCATTTATATATCATTAATATCACTAATAATGTATATTAACAATTCTGTATGTTTAACCATATTTCAAACCAACTTCCATTCATGAATACATGTAAACAAATCATGAAACCAAGTAAGAAAATGCTTCCAAAAAAATAAGATTGAATCTCTTAAACCCATAAAAAATGACATTAATGAAATTAATAAGGTTATATCATATAAATTACATGTTGATTAGTTTCTTTAATTATTAATTAATAAATCTAAATTTTATTATTCAGGTCGTTAAGAACAATAAAAAAACACACTAAAGCAAAAGGTAAGGGGTTTCTCATCTCACTTTCATTTCTGTGATATTTTCATTGTTCGCCACTTATTTCTTGTATGTGGTATATGTTTACTGACATTTGATATATAATAACATTATTCTATTTATATTTATGTTTTTCAATGATTCATTTGATGTTCATTAAGTTCTGGTCATATGATTCGACTGATTACATTGTGGTAAGGGACTTCATCTCAACTACCTTTTCGTTGTGACTAACTTTGTATTGTGCACCTAATAATCCTTATGTAGTGTACCTACTTCCCATTTGAGACCAATTTTCATTTGAAATTGTATTTATATTAAATATACATAATCTCATTCCATGGATATGTTTTTTTCTAAACCGTATACCATTTTTCATACGATGTTTATTTAGAAAGTTATTTTAATTATGGAAATATTGATGAATATGTATACTCTACTCTATAAGGATATTGAAAAAGAATATTGATCTTGTGTTGAATAAATGTATAAATAATTATTTGGACATGCAGTGGAGGGTGGGTCCCTCTATATCCGCTCGATGCATCGGTAGGTCTCATGAGGAAAATCAATTGGCGACAAACACTTCAAGTTTGTTTCCAAAAAAACCAAACAGGTTTCTACCCAAAGAACTAAAGTGTTTTAACGGTATTATGGTTTCATGTGCCAGATACATGACATCCAATTAATAAGCATTATCTTTATTAATTATCAGTTATTATTATTATCCATGAGGTTTTCACTATGACAAAATCTATGGATACATTTTCATTTTTAGTTTATTAATGGAATTAGTTATTCATTTACTCACTATGCCATATTGATTATGTCAGATTGATTGTGATTCACTTATTATTGTACTCATTATTCTACTATTTGTAACCCTTAATGAGAATTTGAGCTCACCCCTTTCATTTTTTACCTTCAACAGGTGATGAAGAGAAGGTCTTTTATTGAGTTCGTGTGGTTGCAGTTTTTAGTTTTGATATGTATTGTATCTTGTAACCTTTTTCAATGTAATTTGTGTTACATCTATGTATCTTTTTTCTTCAAGACTACTAAACTATTCATTCCTTTGGGATTTTCATTCCTTCTAACCATGCCAATATCACAAGTAATGCAGCAGCTCCGGTCTAGAGGGGTCAGGGTGTTACAGTTGGTATCAAAGGAAGATTAGTAGGAAACTTGGAAACTAGAGTAGGAAATGTATAGTTGGGAACAAAGTCCAAAGGTAGTATTTGAGGATAAACATACAAGAATGTCCTGGTATTTTGGTAAGTAATATATTGTGTGAATCATTTTAAGAAATACGTCCCTGTCTGGATACGAGCAGGTAGAGGTGGCTCTGGCACATATGTATCTAGGGGTAAAACCTGAAAACACCGCTTTGAGCTAGACTCGAACGGGAACTAGTGCACGATAACAGGCATTGCTGCACTCTTGGTTATGACACTCCCAGGGGATATTCTTAGGATAATTCAATTTTTCTTTACAAGCCATTATGAAGGAGTTTAATGAAAAATTTTCCTCAGAGGAACCATGTTTATAAGATTAGCTATGCATAGAATTTCAATCTATGTTGAGTGATTTTCTATTTGAGATTCATAAACTAATATAGTGTATCCCATTATTTAGAAATGTAATCTAATGGAAGAATGGGAATCAATACTCGTGGGAAAGGTAGGGATCTCCCTACTGAGAAAGTCAACATAGTCAATGTTGGATCAGATCAGATCATGACCATATTGGGACAACTTACTCAAGTTGTAACAAATAACTATTCCACACCTGTGTTGGATCGTTTCATGCAGCAGAAGCCCCCATATTTCAGTGGGACTACTAATCCAGTGGTTTCTGAGCAATGGATCAAGTCCCTTGAAAATATATTCATGGCGTTAAGATGTAATGAAAATGAAAAGGTAGTACTAGCATTATATTGTCTCAAGGGCGACGCTGATCAATGGTGGTACCTGATTCAAAATACCATGGAGGAAGAATATATAGATGATATGGAATAGAGGAATTTAAGGAAATATTCTTCGAAAAATATTTCCCTCATGAGAAACTAACTGAAATGAAGAGGAAATTCCTTGGCTTGAAACAAAGGGAAGAAGATAGTGTTGCACAGTATGAGGCTACCTTCACAGGGCTAGCCAGGTATGTTGTGGATTACATACTTGACTCGGAAGACAATATTTATCATTTCTTTAAAGGTCTTAAGCCAAGTCTTCAAATGGAACTGGCTTCTCAATCATTTTCATCATATGATGAAATTGTATCAAGTGCCATCAAAACAGAGAAGGAATTTTCTAGATAAAATTATTTCAAAGGAAACCAAGATAAGAAGCGGTACTCTGATAACAAAGGAAAAGGATAAGCACCAAAGAAGAGAAAGGGAATTAATAGTTTCCCATTATGTGAGAACTGTGGAAAGAATCATCTCGGGAAATGCTTGAAAGGCATGGGAGTCTGCTATAACTACGGAGAAAAGGGTCATCGATCTGGTGAATGCAAGGGGAAGAAACAATTCAATGATATTCAATGCTACAATTGTAGAGAGATGAGACACTATGAAAATGAGTTTCCTAAGAGCCAAGAAAACATGCCTCAGAAAAATACAAGAGAGAAAGGGAGAGCCTATGTGATTACAAACGTGGAGGTTGAAGTTCCTAGTGACGTGGTGGTAGGTACTTTAATTGTTTCTTCAAACTTATCCAACACTTTATTTGATTCTGAATCATTGAATTCATTTATAACAAATCATTTTTCCAAGAAAATTAGATATTTCCAATTTGATTTAATAAAGGAGTTGTCAGTCAAAACTCCTAGGGGGTGTATCATTGCAACCAAGGCATGTCGACTAGTCCCCCTCTAGGCACCAAAATGTGCTCTAGTTTCTAAAATTATCATCATACCAATGACTTAATTTGATATAATTCTCGGTATGGATTGGCTGTCAAATTATGGTGCGAAGATTTATTTTAAGAAGAAGGAAGTTACAATTTTTGAAAATGATGTAGAATTCCTTGTCTTTAGGGAAGAAACTTCGCCACTTGATTCTTATCTAGAACCACCCCTAGTAGCTCTACTGAATGCAATACTTAGAGAGGAATATAAACCAATATATATGGGTGAGGAAAGAAATCATCAAGTTGAATATGTTCACATAGTGCAAGAGTACATTGATGTATTTCCAGAGGATTTACCTGGACATCCTCCAGAGTGGGAAGTTAAGTTCTCTATCGATTTAATTCCTACTGCAAGACCTATATCAAAGACTCCCTATAGAATGGCCACTTTGGAATTAGTATATCTATTGAAACAACTAGAGGATTTGAGTGAAAAAGTATTTATTCAACCTAGTGTTTCTCTATGGGGAGCCCCTGTCATCTTTTTCAAGAAGAAAGATGGATCTATGAGGATTTTCAATGATTACAGGGAAATCAATGATATTAAAATAAAGAATAAGTATCCTCTAACCTGGATTGATGATTTATTTAATAAAATTCATGGATATCAATAATTTTCTAATATTGACCTTAGATCCGGATATCATCAGCTGCTTGTGAGGAAGGAATATATTCCAAAGACAACATTTTGAACCAGGTATGGGCATTACGAGTTTACAGTGATGCCTTTTGGACTGAAAAATGCACTCTCTATTTTCATGGATTTAATGAATAGAGTTTTCAAGGAATATCTTGATAAATTTTTTGTGGTGTTCATTGATGATATCATGGTATATTAAAAAAGCTATGAAGACCATGATAATCACTTACAGATTATTCTGAGAACTCTTATAAGTAATAAATTATATGGGAAGTTTAGTAAGTGTGAATTCTGGCTTCAATCAGTTTCTTTTCTGGGCCATATTGTCTCTAAGTATGGAATCCTCATTAATCCTACAAAGACAAAGGCAATCCAAGAATATCCCACGCCAACAAACATAACTGAGGTACGCAGTTTTATTGGCTTAGTAGGTTACTATCGGTGTTTTGTTCAGAATTTTGTCTGACTGGCTAACCCACTAACCAAGCTCACACGTAAAGGAGTTAATTTTGTGTGGAAAAAAAGAGTATATAGAATGCTTTGGATAATTGAAAAGAAGATTGGTAAATGCTCCAATTTTGAATCTTCCATCTGGAAGTGATGGATTTGTGATATACAGCGATGCATTAAAGAATGGACTAGGTTGCATCCTTATGAAAAATGATAATTTTATTGCTTATGCATCAAGACAGTTGAAGACCCATGAGAAAAATTATCCAACTCATGATCTTGAGTTATCAGCTGTAATCTTTTCTCTTAAAATATGAAGGAATTATCTCTACGGAAAGAGATGTGAGATTTATATGGACCACAAGAGTTTGAAATATATTTTCACACAAAAAGAACTCAACATGAGTCAAAGAAGATGGCTCGAGTTACTCAAATATTACGATTGTTCAATACACTACCACCCAGGAAAGGTGAATAAGGTGGCAGCTGCATTAAGCAGGAAAGATCATGGCCTTCTGACTCAAATGAGGATTGAAAGAGATCCTATGTTCATGGATATACTGAAGATGGATATGGGAATTGTTAAGGAAGGGTAAACATCACTCCTCTTTCAAATGATTTCTAAACCATCTTTACTAGAGAAGATAAAAATTTCTCAATCTGATGATGAGAATCTACACAAGAAAATTAATGCAGTTAAGGATGGGAGACTGGATGACTTCATGTATGAAGAAGGAGTTCTGAAGTTTGGGAAGAGGTTATGCGTTCCATCAGTACCTGAGCTAAAAAGGGAACTATTAGACGATGATCATAGCTCAAATTTCTATATACACCTGGGTAGCACCAAGATGTATAGATATATGAAGTAATATTTTTGGTGGGATAATATGAAGCGAGAAATTTCTGACTATGTGTCAAGGTGTCTAGTTTGTCAACAAGTGAAGGCAGAGAGACAACATCCCAAAGGAGTGCTACAACCTCTACCTATTCTTATGTGGAAGTGGGATAACATTACAATGGATTTTTTCACCGGACTACTGAGGACACCTAGAAGGAATGATGCAATATGGGTAATTGTTGATCGTCTCACTAAAACATCACATTTCCTTCTAATAAGATAGGATTTACCACTTGAGCGCCTATAAAGACTTTATATTAATGAAGTTGTGAGACTTCATGGTGCACCTCTATCAATTGTCTCTGATCGAGATCCCCAATTTACGTCAAAATTCTGGAAAAGTCTCCAGAAGGCTTTGAATACTGAGCTTCATATGAGTACCGCATATCACCCCCAAACCGACGGACAATCTGAAAGAACTATTCAAACTATAGAAGATATGTCAAGGTCATGTTCTCTTGACTTCCAAGGTATGTGGGATCAATACTTTCCTTTGGTGGAATTTTCCTACAACAATAGTTTCCATTCTAGTATTCAAATGGCTCCATATAGAGCATTATATGGAAAGATATGTCGAACTCCAACTTGTTGGGATGAAGTTGGTGAGAGGAAACTTATAGGCCCAGAACTTATTGAAGAGACCATGACAAAGGTGAAGAGAATACAAGCCCATATTAAAGCAGCCCAAAGTAGGGAGAAGAGTTATGCAGACAACCGGAGAAATGAATTGGAATTCCAAGTGGGAGATCATGTATTTCTAAAAGTATCTCCATGGAAGGGTGTCTTGAGGTTTGGTAAGAAAGGGAAACTAAGCCCCAAATACATCGGACCATTTGAAATTTTGGAAAGAATCGGAGCTATAGATTATAGTTTAGTGATGCCTCAAAATCTCTCCAGAGTTCATGAGGTGTTCCATATATCATTGTTAAAGAAATACATGCCAGACCCAATGCATGTACTCACATATGAAGAAATAGAACTGGAACTGGATTTGTCATACTGTGAAAATCCTATCAGAATTATTGACACAAGGGAGCAGGTATTGAGAAATCGAACAACTTGTCTAGTAAAGGTTCTTTGGAGAAACCAGAATATGGAGGAAGCAACATGGGAACCAAAGGATTACATGAAGAAGAACCACCCACATCTTTTTGGTGGGATTTATACATAAAATTTTGAGGACAAAATTTCCAAAGGAGGGAATAATATAACACCCCAAACATTTTGTGGTATGTTTCTCTTAAATACATTCTATTCATCACTATGTTCCTTTGAAACAAAACTAGGTTATATAGGAGATAGTCAAAACCTATCCATTAAATATAAATTTTCCACTTCAATGTTTTGAATTTCGAAAAATGGTCATCTAGAGTTGTGATCAATAAGTCATTTGGAGTCTGATAGAACAAACTTGATTTTTGGTTAATAGTAACATACCCTTATGAATAGTAATATGAATAGTAATATGACCCTTATGAATAGTAAATAATATTATTTTTTTTTTCTTAAGGAAATAATATAATGAGATCTTAATTAGTTTTTCAATGAGAAATAAAACTAATTACACCTTTAAGATTGTTATTTTTCGAATTAACTATGAATTTATTTAAAAATTAAATTAATAATATTTAGAAAATTAATTTTGAAAAATGGAGTTTATTTTTGAATTCTACACGTTGAAAAATGGTTAGGGTAAATTTTTGGGATTTTTCTGAAATTCTAGAATTTTTTATGAATAGTGAAATACGATAAAATACCGTATATACAAATTATTAGTTAAAATACACTATTTATGACATCATAAGTGATGTAAGGCCACTTGGTTCGAACTCACATGCACTTATTACTATTTTGGGGTCACATGAAACAACACTATTGGTTGTCTTGAGGGAAATAATAAAATAATGAATTAAATATTCAAAATTTACCCCTCTCCTCCACTATAAAAACCCCTCACCACTCCCTCTTATCTTCACTCCTCTAAGCCTCGAAGCTCCTCAAAGTTATGATCAAATACTCTTCCCTAGTCACTCCCCACGACCAGGAATCTCTTGGTCTTTCCAAAAGACCAAAATCCCTTCCCTTTCAAGGAAGTTATTTCAAGAGGTAAAACACATTTCTTTTCTTTTAGTTTCATTTGAATTTATCTTCATTTGTTATCCTCTCCTAACTTTCTCTGTCCAAATGATCATGATAACTCTAGTATCATCTATATACTGGATTTATATCATTTTAATGGAAGAAAAATCATCAATATTCTTACTCCCTTTCTTTTATTTTTATAAACGAAATCAACGTCTGTGAGGTTCCAATTTATAACCTTCATGGATGAAGAAGTTTCATTCTTCAATTGTTCCTTCATTACTAGTCATGAAACCATATTTATTGTTGAAAAAGTTAATAATATATTTATTTTATCTTGATTAATGTTCTGGAATCTTTACTCGTACATAATATAGAATAATAACACAAAACAAGTTTATTGAGCACAAAACTGCCAAGCCAAATTCAAGGGTTTATTTTTAACTCATCGAATGAGTCATACTCATGGTATATAACCAGAATAATTATAATATAATTTATATCTATTTAATGTCACTAATAATGTATATTAACAATTCTGGATTTTTAACCATTTTTCAAACCAACTTCCATTCATGAATACAAGTAAACAAATCATGAAACCAAGTAAGAAAATGCTTCCAAAACAATAAGATTGAATCTATTAAACCCATCAAAAAGGCAATTAATGAACTTAATAAGGTTATATACTATCAATTAAATGTTTATTAGGTTCTATAATTATTAATTAATGAATCTAAATTTGATTATTCATGTCGTTAAGAACAATCAAGAACACACTAGAGAAAAAGGTAAGGGGTTTCTCATCTCACTTTCATTTCTGTGAGATTTTCATTGTTCGCCACTTATTTCTTGTATGTGGTATATGTGTACTGCAATTTTATATATAATAACATTATTCTCTTTATATTCATTTTTTTCAATGATTAATTTTATGTTCATTAAGTTCTGGTCATATGATTCAATTGATTACATTGTGGTAAGGGACTTCGTCTCAACTACCTTTTCGTTGTGACTAACTTTGTATTGTGCACCTAATAATCCTTATGTGGTGTACCTACTTCCCATTTGAGACCAATTTTCATTTGAAATTGTATTTATATTAAATATCCATAATCTCATGCCATGGATATGTTTGTTGTCTAAACCATATACCATTTTACATATGGTGTTTATTTGGAAAGTTATTTTAATTATAGAAATATTGATGAATCTGTATACTCTACTCTATATGGATATTGAAAAGGCATATTGATATTTTATTGAATTAATTTATAAAGAATTATTTGGACATTTAGTGGAGGGTGGGGCCTGCTATATCCCCTTGATGCATCAGTAGGTCTCATGAGGCAAATTAGTTGGCGACAAACCCTTCGAGTTTGTTTCCAAAAAAATCAGACGGGTTTCTACCCACAGAACTAAACCGTTTTAATGGTATTATGGTTTCATGTTACAAATACATGACATCCTTTAATAATAATTATCTTTATTCATTATCAGTTATTATTATTATCCATGATGTTTTCACTACGAAAAAATCTATGGATGTAGTTTCATTTTCAGTTTATTAATGGCATTAGTTATTCACTCACTATGCCATATTTATTATGTAAAATTGATTGTTATTCACTTATTATTTTACTCATGATTCTGCTATTTGTAACCCTTACTGAGCGTTTGATCTCACCCCTTTCATTGTTTACCTTCAACAGGTGATGAAGAGAAGGTCTTTTATTGAGTTCGTGTGGTTTCAGTTTTTAGTTTTGTTATGTATTGTATCTTGTAACCTTTTTCAATGTAATTTTTGTTACATCTATGTATCTAGTTTCTTCAAGACTACTAAACTGTTTGTTCCTTCGGGATTTTCATTACTTATAACCATGCCAATATCACAAGTAATTCACTGGCTCCGGTCTAGAGGGGTCGGGGTGTTACAATTTTGGTCAGGCATGTGTTATGTCTATGTATATATATATATGCCTATATTTTCATGTTACTTTTATATGAACCCCACCCATGTCAATTACTATGTATATACACCCAAATGTTTTGTGGGGTTTTTTCTCAAACATTCAAATGGTGAGGAACAGATGGTTGATTACCCCCTCTTCTATGCTTTTCCTTTGGAAGCAGTATGTGGTAGTGGTACTAAGTTGGTGGGAAGTACCATCTAATGATAGAACAGCTAGTAGATATGCATGGTTACAAGAGGGCATGATATGTAGTAGGGTTCATACATGGTGGGAGGAGGGCATGAGGTTTATTTCCTTCACATTCATGATACCCTATTACTCTAGATATAAGGTTTTGGATGTATCTGTTATGTTAAAATAGTGTAATGAGAGATTTGGATGATGAAATTGATGTTAGCATAGGATTTTGGGCCCTATGGGAGGCTGGGGTATGTAGTGTTGCGACATGACCCACATCAGAGATGACTAGATACATGGTGATGGGATGTCATAGAAGGGAGGGAGCATAATATGTTTGATGTTGGGGAATGTGAGAGGAAACTCAGTGGGGGAGTGGATGTAGGGAACCTTTATCAATGTTTTCTTGATATTATCTTAATACTTGATTGTGTTATTTGGTGAGTGAGTCGTAGTGAGGTTTATATAGATAGAGTACATGTATGGGTACTTGTTGGTTATGTTGTTTCTTCACTAGTGAATCAGTATGATCTTTTTACATTTTTATGTGAACCCTTGGGTATGATCCTACTAAGTATACATGTGATGCTCACCCTATATATATAACTATTTGTTAGGTTTCCAAGGAGGTTTTGAAGATTGATATATACATTACTATCTTGGGTCTGAGATATTTTTTAGAGTTATTATTGTAGTTTTCTCTTTGGTTTTATCTTAGATACTTTTATATGTATTGTTTAACATGAACATGGGTTATTGGTTTCTTTAATGATATGTAATGGATTTTTTTTGGTGGTTTTTTTATTTTATCCCAATTATTTCCATTTATTGAGGTAAATGCCTCACATTTTAGTGTTTTACACACTTGGTTCTAGTCTCCAACTCAGGGCCTACTGGAGGCGGGACTCGAGGTTCACTTCTTCTCTTCACTATCCTCCTAGGAGGGGTACCAGTGGAGGGGGTCATGACATTATATGATTTCACTTATTCCACTTATGTTATATGATTATTTTATTCCACCATGGCTTATGTTTATTGTTTTATGTTTTTCAACCCTATTCCATGGAATATGTTTGATCATTTGAGACTATAGGTCATTATATTATGCTTTATGGAAAACTCTTATTATTACATAATGTTTTTAATAAGATATTTCTCTCATGATCATGTTTTCTTATATGATTATGATATAACCCTTGATGATATGTTGATGATTTTTTCCCTTAATAAGAATTTTAACTCACCCCTTACTTATGTTTACATTCCCAAGGTTTTTAATATGGGTATAAAATTATGAGGTGTTATAGTTCAATTATAAATAAATGTTCATAAGTATCATAAAATAATTTTCTTATATAGCTGATCCACACAGATGTTAAACCTTCCATTATTGGGATTGCGACTATTTTTAATATGTAGTGTTTAAATTACGGAAATTATGTAAACTAAAGATATATTTATCTTGGTTTTTATTAAATCTAATGCTTAAATAAATTGTTTTTAGCACTAGATCTAAGAGTGAGGGTCTGGGGTATCTCAGTTGGTATCAGAGTAGGTTTTAGTTATTTTGTGGGATTAGTTTAGTTCTTTTGGGGATTAAGATAACATAAATTTATTAAAACCCCTAAGAATAAGTCTAATTATAGGAAAACATCCTAAAGTTTTGGTAAAGTATAGATTGTGTGGTTTCCAAGAAATTACATCCTTGTTTGGATACTGGAAAGTGGATATGGCTATGGCGTAGATTCACCTAGGTTTAATCACCTTGAAAAATTTTGGTTGAGTATTAACTCAATCTTTAATCGGTTCATGATGAGTGGGACTAAGAATACATGCCTAGCTAGACACTCTTGGTAGATATTCTTTGGTTAATTAACATTCTCTTTATGAACCATTATGAAGGATTTGAATACCTAAGTAGTTCAGATAGATAACTTGGTAGGGAGATGAACCTAGATAATATATATTGAAACCTAGATATTCATAAGTTAGGGTATATATGTCATTTATGAGTTATTTATTATAGGTTCATAGTTTTTTTTCTATACATTTAATAATTTATCACTCCTAAATTTCTTTTATTTAAAGTAATGGATGGAACATGGAATAACCAAGTCAGCAATGGGTGTAATAGAAAATGTCGAGTTTTTTCCAATAAGAATACTAATAGGATAGAAAATGGATTTCAAAACTTAATTATGATGTTATCATAGTTTATGAATAATAACAAAAACCATATGGATCTTCTGAGAAAACTAAGGAAGGAGAAAGTTGCTACCAAGACTTTTATTCACCAATGAACACTAACCTTTAGTGGGTATCCTGATCTACTAATTGTTGAGAAATGGATCATCACAATAGAAGAATATTTTCTATTATCTATATCTTAGATGATAAAAAGGTTGTTTTATATTTATATCATTTGGAAGGTGAAGTTGATAAATAGTGGACCCTAATCAGGAACATGGGACCAAAGAAAGAAATTTAATCCATGAAATAAGAAGAACTTAAGGAGATATTCTTTAGTAAATATTTTCCCCAAACTCTTCACACAAAAATGGAGAGATAATTCCTTAAGTTGAAACAAAATTACTATGAATCCATTAGTACTTATGAAGAAAAATTCGTAATATTTTCAAGGTACTCCTCTAGTTCTATAATTCACAATGAAAGTAAGATCAATCATTCATTTAGTGGTTTAAAAATGAGTTACTAAAAATAATTATATATAAAGAATTTTGGAAGTTATTAAGATGTTTTTTTGATATACACTTAATGTGGAAATCGAAATGGGAGACTCTCATTATTCTAATTATTTTGGGGAAAATAAAAGAAAAATGGATTTATAGTGAAGTTGCTTGTTCCAGTAGTGATGTAATGCCTGAGGGATTACTTCAAGAGTTTCACATCTCACATTTAGTAGTACAACCAGGAGTATCTAAGATGTGACATGGTTTAAGGATACAGTTTTGGTGGCCTGAGATGAAATGGATAGTATCAGAGTTTGTAGCTCGATGTCTGGTCTTCTAGTAGGTAAAGTAAGAACATCATGTTCCTAGAAATTTATTATAGCCCTTGGATGTTCCCAAGTAAAATTGGAAATATATCTTGATGGACTTCATCACATAATTATCCTAAGATCTGGGAGGATATGATTTTATCTGGGTAATCATGGATCATCTGATGAAGTTGGATCACTTCCTAGAAATCAAGGAGTCAGACACTATGGACATTTTGGCAAGAATTTATGTGGATAAGATCATGCAGTTACATGGAGTTTTGAGGTACATCATCTCGGATCAGGATGATTGTTTTACCTCATGATTTTTGAGAGAATTATAGTATGATTTTAGTTCTTATTTATGCCTTAACACTAATTTTGACCATCATACAAATGGAAAGACTAAGAAAACCAACCATATGTTGGAGGATATATTGTGGGCATGCATTTTGGACATTAGTGGGTATTGGGAAAATCTCTTTCCTTTGGTTGAGTTTTCTTATAACAATAGATACCACTCATCCATAAATATATCCCCATTTGAGACTTTGTATATAAGGTCATGTCATTCTTTATTGTGTTGGGATGAGGTTAGGGAGTCATCAATTCTTATTCCTGATGTGGTACAAACCAAAACAAATAAGGTTAATATAGTTTTTGAGAGAATTAAGGTGAAAAAAGACTATAATAAATCTTATCCTGATCACATGAGGAGGCCCTTATATTTTTAGTTTCGGGACCATGTGTTCTTAAATATTTCTCCTCATCGTGGTAAGAGGAGGTTTGGAAGGAGGGGAAATATTTCTCCCCAATTAATCAATCCTTTAAAGGTATTAGAGAATGTTGGTGTGGTGTTATGTTAGTTGGTTCTTCCACCATGGTTGGATAGGATCCACAATGTCTTCCACATGTCTTGGATTTGTTGATATCTTTGTGATGAATCTCATGTCATTGATTGAGGAGAGTTAGTTATCAATGATGATTTGAGGTTTGTAGAGTGACTAATATATATCCAAGATCATCAGGATAAGTTGTTGTATGGATAAACCATTCCTTCATTTCGTGTGTTGTGGAGGTATAGTGTCTTGGAAGAGAGTACTTGGAATCATGAGATATAGGTGCATTCCCAATACCTAGAGTTGTTTTGAGTTTTATCTTTCCTTGTTTTCTTTGATGGAGTGATGATTAAATAATTATGGTTTATAAAATTTTCCCTTTTCTCTTGATAATGATGTTTGTTAAGGCTTAAAGTGTATTAATAGGAACAAACCGCTTATTGGTCATGATGAGTTATATTACGACACGTTTTAAAATCATTCAGATGATTCAATTCCACCCAAAGAGGATACTATATTGATTTAGAGAGTGGATTTAATTAATTCATGTGCTTAGGTCCATACTGTATGATGTTTTTGTTAGTAGTTAGCTTGGTATGTGTGGATGTTGAAATGGTGTTGTGGATGGTTATGTGGAAGATAGGTGGCTCATGGCTGGTGATATATGGTGTGTTTGTGTTTGGGTTATAGAAATAAACCTAATAGGTATCTCATGGGATAGTTGTTCATACCTCTTCTTTTTCCATTTATTAGGTTTGGTTTTGATTATTAAGGATGATAATTTTTTAGTGTTATCAAATTTAATGGTATGGTCCTTCCAACCCATTTGTGATAATTCAAGTGATAATGGTGTTTGGGGGAATTCTTGAGGGAGTTAAGGAATGAATGGTGGAGTTATAGCTGATATTTCAGCTGGAGAATGATTTTGTGAGTGGAGGTTTGTATCACACTATAAAGTGGGTGCCTATGGAATGGATAGGTCAGCTACAGTGTAGATCCTTGGAGGATAATTTTTTATGGTTCTTCTATTTTCATGGTAGATGCACTATAGATATGGATTGTGGTGTGGCTTTTTCTAATTGTTAGAAGTCTATAATGTGGTGGTTTCAGTTTTATTGTAGTACCTTTCCTAGATTATTGGATCTGTGGCATGGACCTCACCTTGTTTATCAAACCTAGCTTTAACTATCCCCACCACATCATGGTCCCTTCCTTTACACTATAGTTTTAACCTGTTTTAGTTCCCTTTCACTATAGAGAGTGGTGTTGCATTGTGGTCTTTTATTTCCCAATTTTCTTATAAATTTCCAAGCCCCTATGAACCCTACACTCTTCTAGTATTTCCTCTCAACCTTTAGATGAGTCCTAAGTTATTTTTGGAGGACTTTTACCCCCTCATTGTGGTCTTTAAAACTTGGTGTCCAAAGATCAAGCATCAACAATTCTAAGGTGATTCTCATCTATTCCTTCTTTATTTCTACCTTGTTCCTTATTCTCAAGAATGTTATGCTTTGGGAGATGGTTATTTAGGGTGATATTTTGGTAAGAGGTTAAAGTGGGTTATTTTTTCTAGTTTTATCAAGGCATTTCCTTTCATTATGGTTTTTGGTAGTCATATTTCTCTTATTCCAATGTTTCACATCAAATTGGAAAGTTTTGTTTTGAGTAGGGGTCCTTTATCTCTCCTCCTTTATATGTACATGTAGGAATATCTTGATTTTTTTCATTTGGGTAAATAGTATGTATCGGATCAATAAATATAATAAAATGTATTAATTAAAATTGAATGGTAATTGAATAAATCATATGGGTTTTACATGTTCTTTTGATTTGCCTATATGATTGAGCATGCTTGTTATTTTTCCCAATTTTGGATTATGATGAGTTTTATTATGTTAATGTGGATGTGAAAATTGGTTAACCTTGTTGTGATTATTTTTTTGACTCACCGCACATGAAAATGGATAAGAATATATATCTAATTAATAGATCGGTTGTCCATGGAATCCCAGTTTGTGTGAGAATTTCCTTAAAGATAAAGAAATAAATATGATGAAATCCCTTTTAATGAATAGTGGTTCTAGTGTGTGGTGGTTGTGATGTGTCAGTGATTGTGATGAAATGTGTCCATGTGGTGGTTGTGATGAGGAGTTTTTTTTATATTTGATGGTTGTAATGTGGTGATTGTTGACATGGAAAGAATGGGTTGTTTGTGTTGTGAGGTGATTGTTTTAGTTTCTCAGTATTTATGGAATGAAATGTTAATGATGAAATTGAAATTTAATGGGTTTTAATGGCTAATGATCTCTTTAATTAAAGTGTGGAGTGTGTATAAAGTGGTGCTTTTAAAATATAAAAGTAATAGACTTAATAAATGAATATGATTGTTAATTGTAAAATCTGTAAATGGATTAACTTGAAAAATGAAGATAGAATGTGGTTTGTGGTTTGTGGATTTCTTGTTTAGTGTGATTCATTTTGATGTGGTGGTGAAAATGGTAGAGATTGTGAGGCATTTTTGTGATGTTGTGACCTATGATGGTGCCCTTGTTATGAACCCAAAGGTTGTAATTGTGTGTGTGTTTATTATATATATTGTATTTTCATTGTGATTTCTATATGCACCCCACTCATGTCAAGAACTATGTGCTGACACCCAAATGTTTTGGGGGGTATTTTTCCTAACATCAAAGATAGTGAGGTAAGATGGTTGGTTACACCCTATTCCTTACTCTATCTTCCAAATGAGGTTCTTATGCATAGGCTATTATGGATTTCAGACATAGTGTACTTATGTTTGTTGATGATATTTATGAGTTTGTTCATAGTGGAAGCCATTCTTGGTAGATAGAGGGAATGAGGTTGATGTCATTTATGTTCATGATACCTTACTATCCTAAATATATGGTAGTGGTTATAAGAGGATGTGGATGTGATGAACAGTTTCATGTGGGGTTCTTAGCATGATGAGGTAGTTGACCAGGTGTCTTTGTGTGGGATGTGGTGTCCAATTACATGTGGGTTTTTCAGTATGAAGTAGTTTCCCAAGTGTATTCGGGCAGGATTCTATGGAAGGAATGGGAGTGACTGGAAGTACGATGTTGGGTTGTGAGAGTAGAAAATCAGTGGAAAAGTGGTATAGGGTACCCTTTATCAATATGATTCATATTTTTTTATTATAATTGGATGAGGTATTTGGTGAGTGTGCCATAGTGAGGATGGGGCTAGTTAGTTGGTTGATTTAGGTACATGTTGGTTTTTTTTTGTTTGCTTACTGGTGCATTAGTATACTCTTTTCTCATGTTCATGACATAATTTGGGTATGATCCTACTATTTATACATGTCATGCTCAACCCACATATATAAAAACTATTTTTTATATTTCTAAGAGGACTATAGGGCCCGTGCTAGATATTTCTAGCATAGACTTTGGAGTTGTTACTAAGTTTCTACCCTGGGATTTCTTTTGGGTATTTATTTGGACTCTTTGTATTTTTTTACTTTATACATTCATTGTGGGATAATTTGGGATTTAATTATTTTATATTATGTAATGAATTTATTTTATGGTTGATATCATATATCCTTATCTTATGTCATCTTTTGAGGGTAATGCCTTCTATATGTGATATTTTTATACTTGTAGTGCTAGTCCCCAATATGGGGCCTAATAAAGGTGGGACATAGGGTTATTATCTATCTCTATTAATTTTCATTCTAGGAGGGGTAACTTTAGAGGTACGGGTCATAAAAAAGTTGTATAAAAGGTTTTTTCATATATGGGATGGATTTTGGAGTTAGGCATAGTGAGAATTATATGGGTTAGTAAGGAAATGGTTCTAGATGATCTTAGTACATGACATAGGCTTGGTAATACTGGCTAGAACATGGGATTTTAGGTTCCCATGTAATATGATTCAAGGACTCTGATCCTACCAAACAATAAAGTGAAGTGGTGTTTCTTATAAGGCAGAGACCTAGGATAGGTACATATATCATTATTATTTATGATCTTATCTAAATTGGGTGGTCTTGGGAAGTTAAAATAAATTAATATAAAGAAACTTAATAAAATTTTATACTACAATGCTAGGGGGTATTTTTTTTCTTTCAGTTATGGCTCCTGAACATCATAATTGTATGGTTCAGTCTGGTGAGGTTTAGTAGGCTAACACGGTTGGTCACCACAGGGTTGATCTGGTTAAAGAAAATGATCAGTGGTAGAGGATTTCATGTGCATTTCAGCAGTAATGTTTGGAAAAGTATGACAGTTGAGTATTTTATCTAAAGATAGATCACAGTTTGGATGAGATCGAGATCTCCTTCAGTCTGAATTGGTCCTAGATAGAGTATTATGTCCCACTAATAGTCATTCAGATGAGCGTTATATATCATATTTGGTGTAATTATATCTCATGGAGTGGAAAGAGGTGGATTTTTCATGTAAAGACTTCTGTAAGTAGTTTTGGGAAGATTTCCTATCATCGTTCATGAAGGAAGTGAAGTGGTAGGAGATCCTTTCTTTGTAACAAGGTAGTATGTTTGTGAAATACCTTGGTATCAAGTTTAAGAATCTTCTAAATTTCACCCTTGATATTTTTCCTGAAGAGGAGTCTCATGTGTGATGCCTTGAGGGGGCACTCCACCCTTCTATCCAGTATGCAGTTACTTTTTTTTTGTTGTTGACATATTTGGAGTTACAATAGAATGTGGAGATTATTGAGCGTATACGCTAACAAGGATGGTTACCATGAGATGGGAGCCAACATGATTTTTTGAGGAGTAAAGTTTTTAGTATAAAATATCAAGCACCAAGGCCTTTGAGGTTTCAACTAGATGGGAGAAGACCCCAATAACTTCCTTTTTGATCTTATGGGATTAGTATATTATGTGATTTTATTAGGGAGTTTGGGCCAGATTTATATGTTTATAGGGGATTTGTTTTTCACCAACATTTGTTCCTAGTGGTTATTGGAGCTCATCATAGTGGTGTTGGTCAAGTTCAGCATCATCCTTAGTAGCATATGCCAGTAAGGTTGTTTCAACAGTAAGGTAAGTGGGTTTATGATCTACTGGGAGGATATGGGTAAGGAAATGGATGACCTCATGATGTTCCTCACCTTTACAGACCCCAGGCTAAGCATATCCACAGAGGTGGTCATTAGTAGTGAGGTAGGGGGATAGGCATGGAAAGTTTCATGTTATAGAGGTGTCAGCACCAGAGGGTAAATAGATCAATATAGGTATGATCAGTTTATTGTTTACCCCTTTTGTGATTTGTTTTATTCTAGGGACTCACACTCTTTGTTTCATCTGCTTTAGTTTGTACTTTGGGATTGGATGTAGAGAGGCTTCTTGTGCCCCTGGTGTTAACTACACCAGTCAAAGGCCAAATCATCTTATTTGATGTGTGTCGATGGTGTATGATGATGACGTGGTTTCATCAGTCATGTGGGGACATATTCTTTCTAAAAATTCAATCATACTATGTCATACTTGGAATTGATTGGTTGTATTTCATGTGTGTGGTTATCAACTTCTTCCATAGGAGAGTCATGTTCTCTAATGTGGATGGTCAGCATGTAGTTTTTATCGAGGAATGATGTTGTTATATGTGAAGTGGATTTTTAGAGCCCCTTTTTTCATTGATATAATATTTTTTGGTGAAATATATGAGAGATGGGATGGTGGAGGATCCCTGAGTTGTTGAATAGTGTATGGATGTTTTCCCTAATGAGTTTGTGACACTACCCCCTTGATATAATGTTGAGTTTGGGATAGAGTTTCAACCGGGTGTCTCTTTGATTCCAATGGATCCCTATTATATGGAACCCTCTAAGTTGTGGGATTTTAGGATTTAGATAGATGATATTATGCCTAAAGTTTTCATCTAGACTAGTGTGTCTTCGTGGGGTGATCTAGTGTTATTTTCCAAGAAGGAGGATTGTAGTTTGAGGTTTTTTATAGATTACTGAAAGTTGAATCAGGTAATGATCAAGAATTTGTACCCTCTTCCAAGGATAGATGATCTATTTGACCAGTTGAGAGGATCTAGTTGGTTTTCTAAGATTGGTCTATAGTTGAGATATCACCATTTGAGGGTGAAAGAGAAAGGTATCCCAAAGGCTACCTTCTTGGGTAAGTGTGGGAATTTTGAGTTGGTGGTCATGTCATTAGATGTCATGATTTCACCAGTTGTATTCATGTGTCTTGTGAACTTAGTATTAAGTGAGTTTATGGACCAATTTTTGGTCAATTTCAATGATGAAATCTTGATCTAATCAAAGTCAAAGAAGGATCATGTCAATCATATCAGAGTTGTCTTGCAGGTCCTTCAACACCATCAACTCTATGGAAAAATTTTCAAGTGCAAGTTCAGAACATGGTAGATTCATTTCCTTGGGAATGTGGTGTCCCTGTAGTGTTTTTTAGTGGACTTATCAACGATCTAGGCAGTTTTTTCTTGGGAAGCATCCAATAATGTAGAAGAGGTTTTTTGTTTCCTCAATATCTTAGGATATTACCAAAGGTTTTTGATAGATTTATCATGGATTATAGCCCCGTTGACATCCCTTTCCAGGAAAGTTAAGGTTTTTATCTAGAATTTTCAGTGTTAGGAAGTGTTTGACTACCTAAAGGGAAGGTTGATCAGTGCTCTGGTGCTTTGTTTTCCAGAAGAAGGGGTAACTCTTGAAGTTTTATGTGACACTTCTCATCTGGTATTAAGGTGTATATTGATGCAGTGTAAGGTAGTGATCTCTTATGGGTCTAGGTTATTAAATCCCCACAAGCATAACTATTCCACCCATGATCTGTATATTGAAATGGTTTTTTTCACTGAAGTTATGATGGAATTACCTCATCGAATAACACTTTATGTTCTTTATTGATAATAATAGATTAAGGTATATTTTCTCTCAACGTGGCCTAAATTTGTGACAATGGATTTGGATGGAGTTTCTTCAATATTATGACATTAGGATCTCTTATAACTCATAAAAAGGAGATATTGTAGCTGATGCACTGAGAATGAAGTTAGATAGGGATTTTTTCAAGTGTCTAGAGATGTTTGGAGGGAAATGGAGGAGTTGTTATCCCTATAATTATATATAGAGGTAGTTAATGGTAGATTTTTCTTATTTTATATGATAGTGAAACCTTATCTAATGTAGCAGGTGGGGGATTATTAGTGGGTAGACTTAGAGGTAGAGGTGATGTGTGACCGAGTTGTCCATGGTGATACCCCAGAGGAATGTGGGGAGGATGGTCAAAACTAGATGTTGCTTCAAGGGAGGTTGTTTGTTCTCATGGTGATGCATGAGGGAGTCCTTTGTAAGTTCCATATCTCACCTTTATCAATACAACTAAGAGTATCTAATATGTACCATGATTTTATGATGTAGTTTTTGTGGCTCAGGATAAAAAGGATAGTGGAAAAGTTTTTGTCTTGGTGTCTAGTCTACCAGTAGGTAAAGGTAGAACATCGTGTTCCTGGTGGTTTATTGCAACCCTTAGATGTTCTCGAGTGGAAGTGGGATGACATATCGATAGAATTTTTCATAGGATTACCCTGATAACTGGGAGGATATGATGTTATATGGGTAATCATGGATCTATTGATGAATTCATCTCATAACCTAGCAATCAAGGAGTTAATAATGATGGATGTTTTAAAAAGGTCGTATGTGGATAAGGTTGTGTGGATATATGGAGTTATGAGGTACATTGTATTGAATCATAATTCTCATTTTACCTCAAAATTTTGGAGAGGATTGTGGGATGCCTTTGGAACTGAGTTTCACCTAAACAGTTCTTTCCGCCCTTAGACAGATGGACAGATAGAGCGAACCATCTAGATGTTGAAGGATATGTTTTGGGCGTGCATTTTGGAATTTTAAGGATCTTGGGAAAAGAAATTTACTTTAGTTTAATTCACTAATAACAAAATATTCCACACATCTATAGGCATGGACCCATTTTAGGCTTTATATGGAGAGTCTTTTCATTCTCCACTGTGTTGGTCCAAGGTTGAGGAGTCATCAGTTCATAGCCCTAATATAGTTTAAAGAATTATAGAGAAGGTTCATGTAGTTTTTAGGAGGATTAAGGTATAATAGGATTAGAAAAATTATTATGTTAGTTATAAGATAAGTCCCTTGGGGTTTGAGGTTGGGGACTATGTGTTTTTAAAGGTTTCATCACATCATGGGTAGGGGGTTTGGTAGGGGAGAAATCTCTCTCCCTAGTTTGTCAATCCTTTCAAGGTGTTAGAGCATATTAACATGGTGTACTATTTGTTGGCGCTTCCACCATGGTTGGATAGGATCAAAGATGTATTCTACATACCCCACCTCCTTTGATATCTTTATAATGACTCTCATTTCATTGATTGGGAAGGTTTGGATGTCGAGGATGATGATGTATTTGTGTAGTGACTGGTAGATATCTGGGATCATTAGGATAAAGTGATTTATAGATGAACCATACCTTTAGTTTTTGTGTTGTGGAGGCATGGTATCTTGTAGGATATTACTTATAAGTGTGAGACGCAAATGCATTCCCAATACCCAATTTTTTTTTAGATTTTCTTTCCTTTTTTAATTTGATGATGTGATGATTGAATCTTTTTGGTTTATGAAATGTTCCCTTTTTATCTTGATAATGATGTATGTTAAGGCTTCAAGCATGTGAAGAGGGTAGAACACATTCTTGATCAAGACACATTATATTATGACATGTTTTAAAACTTTGTGGGTGAGTTATTGCCACCCAAAGTGTAAAATATCTTGATTTTAAGGGAAGATTTACTTGATTTTTGTGATTGGGGATATACTATATGATGGTTACAATAGTCATTGACTTGGTCTATGTGGAGGTTGGAATAGTGGTTTGGATTTTTGTGTGGTATGGTGGTGACTCGTTGATGGTTTGAGATGGTGTGGTTGTGTTTGGAATATAACAAGAACCTTGAGATGTGTCTCATTTAATGGTTGTTTATATCTATTACTTTTTCATTTTCTGGGTTTTGTTTTTATTATCAAGGATGATAATTGTTTGATAGGTATCTAATGTAACATTATAGGCCTTATGACCTGTTACTTTGTGAGAATTCAGGTGATTATGGTGTTTGGGGGAAGTATTGAGGGAGTTGGTAAGTGGATGGTGGAGTTGTAGCTAATATTTTATCTAGAGAAGGTTTTTTTGGCATGGAGGTTTGCATTACACCGTAAAGTGGGTGATTTTGGTTTGGAGAGGTCGGTTATAGTGAAGATCCTTGGAGGAGGAGTTTTGAGGATTTTTTTCATTTTTGGGGTAGTTACTCCATAGATGTGGGTTGTGTTGTGGCCTTCTTCTTGGTGATAGAGTTCTGAAACATGGTGGTTTCAATTACATTGTAGTAATTTTCCTAGTTTATTGGATATACAGTGTAGAACAAACCATGTTTCTTATAAGTAACTTTTACTATCCCCACTTCAATGTGGTCCCTTTATTTATTCCATAGTTTTGAACTATGTCGGCACCCTTACATCGTAGAGAGGGGTGTTGCACCATGGTCTTTTATTTCCCATTTTTCATATAAATTATCAATCCCCTCTGAATCCTACCTTCTTCTAGTCTTTCCTCTTGACCAATTGGAAACTCTTAGGAAATTTTTAGAGGCCTTTCATGCTCTCTTTATGGGTTTTGACTCTCAGTATCCATATATCAAGCATCGAAAAATAAAATGTGATTCCCCTCTCCTCCTTCTCTATTTCTCCCTTGTTCCTTATTATGGAGAAGTTTATTCTTTGGGATATGGTAATTTTTCATGATGTTTTGGTAAGTGGTTAATGTGGTTTTTTATGTTCTAGTTTAATCGAGGTGTTTCCTTTCATTGTAATGTTTTCCAATCATCTTCCTCTTGTTCCAACCATGAACAGAAAATTGGAAAGCTCTATTTGAGGTGGGGGATCCTTCGTATCTCCTCCATTATATGTAAATGTGGGGATATCATGATTTTTTCCTTTGGTTAAATGGTACATAATGGTTTAATAAAGATAATAAACTATATTAATTTAAATTGAAGAGGAAGGGAATAAATCATTGTTTCGCGCTGGAAATGGGGATGACCTTGTTTGTTTAAGGTTCAAACATTCCAATATTTTTCTAACAAGTTTTTTCGTAGAACTGGAAAAATACAATGATTCTATATCCATTTGGACCTACTTTCCAAAGGTAGGTGCTCATTAGTTGTGGACTGATGAGGCTTAAGAATTTGCATTGGTCGAGAGGATGGGAGGTCGGACTCATCACACCTTTTTGAGGGGAATTATTGTCTACTCCAGGACTCTCTTTATAGATTTAAGTTATGTTTGTGAATCCTTATTAAATTACCAAGTATGAAAATAATCATTCTTTTAGATCTGACAATCAATGATTGATATGTATAAGATTTAGAGAATCTTTTATATGTATTTTAGGTTCTTCATCGATAGAGAATCATCTGTATTTGTTAGAGATTCTTAGTCAATGGTATCCTTCAACACATTATATAGAAATATCTTGGTCATTATGATAACCATACCAGTTTTAAAGCCACTTAGTGGGGCACTTGAAGTTTATTTTCATTCATAAGGACATGGATTATTTCAAAGTTGGGATCGTACCCATAGATGGGCTACCTACGTATCCTTATTTAGAAAAGGAATCAGAACCCACGCAGTTCGAGTGAAGAATTATGAGGTTTATTCATGGTTTATGGCTCAAAGAAAGATGTCATAATTACTTTTACACTCTAAGATCATGTGATTCATGCTCGGTGTGAGAAACAAGAGGTATTAGTAAAACCTTACAATTGTGCCATGAAAGATGCAATTATAAGAAATAATGTGGGGATTATGTATGTATGACTGCCCAGATAGATGAGGATTGGGATTTTACTTTAGGGAAGAAACCAAGAAACAAGGTCCATAAAGGTATATGTGCTTTATGGAGATTTGGATACTTAACTTAGGACTTACTCCTGAGAAGGAGGCCTAAATTAGAGGGGACTTATGATTGGGTTTTATTCCTGAAAAGGAAGCCTAGATCAAAATAAAATTAAGACTAGGGCTTACTCCTGAAGAGGAGGCCCAGGTTAAGGGTACTTTTAGACTGGGGCTTACTCCTGAAAAAGGAGGCCTAGGTTAAGGAACTTGGAATTTGGGGCTTACTCCTGAGAAGGAGGCCCAAAATTTGCTAACTTGAATACTAGGGCTTAATACTGAAAAGGAGGCCCAGGTTAGGGGACTTGGGGATTACTCCTAAGAAGGATGCCCAAATTAAAGATCTTCCCATCTTAAAGGATAAGGTTGAATGAATTAAATCTCTAACCTTAGTGACATAAAGATATGTAAATCACTAGGTTTTGAGAGATGTTCCATATAATTTCTTTTAGATAAAGAAGACAACAAAGGACCATGTCATAAATGACTTTGAAGAGGGTTTTGAAGGTTAAATATTGAATAGGAGAGGTGGTTTTGAATAAAATAGCTGAAATAGGTAGGAGGGGCACCCAAAAAGAGGTAGGCGCACAGGTCCTGTTTGGGCGCGCAGGTCTTGGTCACGCAGGTATACCTACGCGGCACAGGTGTACTTGTGCGTCTATCAACCCATAGGGTAATACTTGGGTGAGACTTGACTCAAGATCTTAGTATTATCCCTAAAGGCTTATAAAAGGGTGGCGTGTAGGTTCTGTTGAAGGGATAAGGCGGCACGCAGGTGTGACCATTTCCCTTAAGGGTTAGACCCTTAGGCGCGCAGGTGTTGATGAATTTCAACACTTAGGCCTTGTTCCCCATCTTTGGATCTTCTATTCTAGGTAAGAAATTACCTTAAAAGTGTTCGGAAGACTTCAAGAAGAGACTAGGGCACCGAGAGCTGAAATCTGAGTTTCTGGATTTTTCCATCCTCGAAATGGGGGGCCCATGAGGGGTATTTATAGGCTACTGAAGTCCTTGGAAGAAAATCATATAGGGTGATCAGGTCACCTGTGCACCCAATATGTGGCGCGCAGGTACCCTGCGTGACCATCTTGAAACTTACGCGGCCCATGCTGAAGCAAATCTTTGTTCATGCCTTTGTCAATTTTTGATATTTCTTCAAAGGATGAATCACTTTGTGTTAAGGTATTTCCATTTTCAGTCATTAGAATCTGTGACGGGAAGGAGCGTCAACAAAAGTCCCCCCTTAGATTTGGATATGAAGTGAATGAGGATGTGACTCTGAGGTAAAGAAGAAAACCAAGGAAGGGCGGTGTGAAAGTTTTGAGCACGTAGATAGCGGCACGCAGGTGAGAGGCGTGAAGGCTTCGGCACACAGGGGTGTGGCCTGGACTATAAATATGTAGCCATTCTCACGCAAAGCACCTGGCTTTGAATAGTTCAACCTCTCGCTGTGCAGGTTTCTCTTATCATGCAAGTTGATGATTTTCCATGATTTCATTTCTTTTTTTCGTGTCGTGCTGCTGCAGAGGTATTTTGACCTGCACGGTGATACCTACGCGCCAAAACCTGTGCGACACAGTTACACCTACGCACCAAAATTGGACTTGCGCGCCTTAATGCCTTAGCCATTTTTTTCGAATTTCTTCACAAATTTTATGAAAAATAAACTCACTTAAGAGTTAATTATTCAACCTTTGTGCAGATTCAATGGCTCCTAGAATAATCGGAATAGCTGATGAATTGGCTAGTAAGCGGATTGATGATATGATGAATGTTGTAGGCCATGATTACTATGATATCTGTGACAGCACTCTTCCATATTTGGCCAAGTACTTGAAGAAGTATCATCTTACCTTTCCACATAGCATCTACTTGCCTCTATATGGGCATGGTCATCTACAAGATGTCAACATTCCAGAGGCAAAGAACTATCTCCCACATTCTTGGTTTCAGAATTACACCAATTTTTCTTCAGAAAATATCTCAAGTAGAGGAGCATTTGTAAATACTAGAATAGTGGAGAAGTCCTATATGATGCATTACAGCCCTTGTGCGCCAGATCTAAAACCTCACAATCTTGAGATGCAACCACATTGTTATCCTTCAATCTTCTGAAATTCTCAGATGGATCAATCCAAAGGCTGGAAGAAAAGTTGGTACTTTCGTCCTGGAGGAGGTGTGAAGCCAACTTGAATGTGGGCATACTGGGTGCAACAAACCTATGCAGAGTTTTTTGAGGATTTGGAAGGAGCTGCAATATATAAAGTCATCTGGGCTGGGTAGACATATGTCTACAGAAATGATGACTTTGTGTCGGAGCTAGTCAGTCGCTGGATCCCAGAAACCAATGCTTTCCATCTAACTTGTGGATAAGTAGGCATCAGTTTGTGGGATGTCTATAAGATATCGGGGGATCCAATTCTAGGCGACATGTATGATGAATTCATCCCTCCCAAGGTGACTTGGAATAATTCAGATAAGACTCTGGCTTTGTCTTGGGAATTATTGAAAATATTCTATAAGCTCAAGAATTCCAAGGCCTCCAAAACTCATTCCAGAAAGTATATTCATCCAGATGAGTGGATGGATATGTTTCTTACTAGAAAGGAAGGGGAGTGGCCTAGTTGTACTCATCCTATTATTTTCCCCATAATAGAGAAGAGGGGTGTTTCTGGCACATTCTGGCCGACTCTAGAAGCAGGAGAATTTGGTAAGTGGGGGTACGAAGTGGATCAGAGAATCCCAAAAAAGACCCGTCCGACGGGCTTCTTAGCCTTGTGGCTCAGTGTTTATCTTTTGCTAGTCAGGGATTCTAAGGGAGGCATCAGGTCAAGGACCTTCATTGTGGCAGCCAAGTTGGCTGAGAAGAAAATGGTTAGGTTGGACACCCCTATTTTGGGGAAGATTCACAGGATCTTACTCCATGTCTTTATGGATAAGTCTCCTTTGAGAATAGTGGGACCATTCCATGTTTTTTGGGGATGGATCGCCACTCATTTCAGGACATATAATGTACAGAATGAAGTACAGGTTCCTAGAAGCTCTTTCAGACCATCAGTGCAGGAATTTTCTAGAGTTGCTCTGTTAGCTCTCAACATCTATGATATGAAGGTGAGGCTGAACATATACAAGGAATTAAATTTATTTCCTTATGGAAACCCGCCAACCGGGAGGTTTGTTGATGATGGAACCACCGGTCTGGAATTAAGGTCATACATGATGGCTTGTAGAGATGGTGTACTGGCCACCAGGATTGATGGAGAGATTATATGCGAGGCCTATGCTTTATATAGATTTGCACACCAATTCAAGTGTCTGCAGCAGACTGTTGTATCCCCTCCTATGCATGTCAGGTCAGAGCAGCATCCGATGGTTTCCTGACAACTATGGTTACTGACATCTATGGAGAAGACCGGGGTAGTGTTTGATCTACCAATTGATAAAGTGGTGAGTAACTTGACTACATGGTATTACAAGAACTGGATAGCATCATACCCTGAAGGGGTGTTGAATCATCCGGTTTATCAAGTGGGGAAAAGGAAAAGAACTGAAGAGAAAGAAACCCTTCATCAGAAAGGTGACGCTTCTCCACCTGGAGCTGATTTTCCAGGTTCCTCACTTAGGAATGACTCGCCATATTCCCAAGATAGGGATGATGAGGCACAACATGCGGCAAAGCAGCCTCATGCCAGATATAATCCTCCTGTCAAAATCAAGAGAACAACTTCATCAACTCCTAGTGAGTTACTTCATTGGAGAAATTTAATCACCATTACTTTATAGAGCAAAAAGTTTTATTTTCTTATCCTTTATTTGTAGTTGCAGGAGCTGGGAAGAAGCTGAAGTCTAAGATTTTAGGACCCTCCTTGCAGCCTTCTGGTACACATGCTGAATATTTACGACCAGAGGCTATCCAGACAAGGTGGAGTTTATATTGCAATACTGAAACCGCCTAGCTGGATTTATGTGAAGGGCTACACATCCCTAGAATAGGGAATCTTCGGGATTCTACTGATATCTATTTCAAGGATAATCCCTATGAAGTGCGGGCTTACATTAGAGAGCTGGAGATGCTCATATATTCCATCAATTATTCCATTCCTATCACCAAGCGGGTGAAGTAAATGATAGATCGTGGCACCACTGAGGGGACTGGTGGTTCCAGAGATGAGGAGAGGCATGATTACGTGGCTCCTGAAGATTTAAATCTCTTTCCTTATTTGCTTTGTAACTTGATTATTGTTAAAGCATTGTTACTCAAGGAAATTATTTTCTTTATCCTACAGCTTGCAAAGAAAGGAACTGTTGAGGTTCTTTCACCACAGTATAGCCCTGGTGGTACTGTATTGGGTCTAATGAATATCCTCATGAGTCGGGTGAGATATCTCTAGGCCAGCAAGCCATGGATGAGGAGTTAGATAGGTCTTTTCACTCTCCAATCCCTGTATTTTGAGAGGACGATGTCAATACTACCAAAAATCCAAATAAGCAAAAGAATCAAAGGAGGAAGTCCACAGCTAAACATTTCATCAGTAGTGGTAAGTCCTTCGGATAATCATGAGTCTTAACCCATGAAAAGGTTTCTCGTACTTCTTGGGATTTTAGGGGCTTCTTCAGTTTCCTCTTTGAGGGAGAGGATTGACCCTCCTTTGAGGACGACAGAGGGTACTGGTGAATAGTCACAAGTTCATGCTGGCTTGGCTGCTCCTGAAGAGGAGCCAGTGTTTGTTCCTAGTACCACTCTTGCTGCCACTGCAAGGAGAGAAGATCCTGCTTCTGGTAAATTAACAATGCTTCATAAGATGTTGAATGAAAAAATCAACTGACTTCCATTCTGTGATACTTTAGGTTCAACCTCTGCACCAGAACATTTAGCGGTCACTTCAACTGACGCCGCATTTTTATCTGAAGACGCTATCCAGGGTCAGAGGCCACAGAATGAGGATCACCAAGAAGATCTATCGAATGCTCCCACTGGTGAGACTAACCAGGAATTTGAGATAACATTGGATGAAACGATGGAACTTGATGCATCTTTTGAAGATTTTTAGATCATGTTAAATTACCATGTAATTTAGAATATTTTGGACGTGATTGTTATCCTTCGTCCTATTAAAATAACTTCTTATTACATCTCTGAACATGATTGGTTCAAATGTGTAGTTCCATCTGAACAAGCTGCTGAATTCCCAATGCCTGAAGGGGGTAAAGGCAACCCTACTATTACAGAGACACTAGATCAAGTGGAGATGAACCCGGTAGAGCTTCCTAAAACTCATCTTGAAAATCCTGTTGAATCTAGGAAAGAAGGGGAGGATCCTTCTCGTACTATTAATCTATTGTTGGTTAAGGGATAATAATATTTGCGACTGTAATTAATTTGCAAGATAGGCAATCAAATTTTGTTTTCCTTTGAAACTAACCAAATCTTTCAATTGATTATGCAGGGCCATCAATTTTAGTGTCTAAATCTGGAGGTGAAGACTCAGCCTCTGCCCCAACGGGAATAGAAATTGAAGTAACACGGGTCAGGGGGAAGGAGCAGAACAGGTCACTTCCCTAAGTGCATTAATCCCAAATTATATTCCCCCCTGTGACAATGATGCTGAGTCAAACCCGGAGGTAAACAAGGCACTCCAATTTTCCCGATGCAAGGAATGGAAGAACATATGGAAGATCATATCTGAAGTACCTCTAGAATATCTATCTTCGAAGATCCCGCAACTGTCATCCTTGTTTGTCATGTTGGGACTTGGCGGTTTTGGATATCAAGAGATCCATGTCACGGTAAAACAAGTCATCTTAAGAAGGGAGCAGGAGCAAAGGTACCGTCAAGATTTGACCAGGGTGAGGCTATTGACCAATGTTAGAAAATTTGAGGCTACGGTGTACCGAGATGAGGCTGATCATGCTGCCAAGTTAAAGGAGCTGAAGCATAAAATTAAGGAGAAAGTCGTCCAGCAGATGCATCTTCAGCAACAGTTAGATGATGTTACTGGGGAACTTGACCAGCTTAATAATTCACTGGAAGGAGTTTAAATGAATGGTATGAAAGCCATTGCAGATGCCAAGAAAGCACTCCATCAAGCTAAAAAGAGTGAAGTTGGTCGAGTTTATGAGCTTCAAGTGGCTTCTGATGAAGCTCAGGATGTAGTAAATCAAATTAAGATTTATGTTGACAGCCTTTTGTAATTCTTGGAAAAGAGAAGAGACTCCAGTCTATGGATGCCCTTCTAACTCTTGTGCATCAATGAATAATACTTTCATCTTTAATCATTTGTGCCTGCATTTTCTTGCTACCTATTTTAAATTTTTACCTAATCCAATGGGCCTAGTAAACATAGCTTTATTTTTACTAGGATTATAAAAATAACCCTACAAACCTTGAATATTTTAATTTCTCAATATTACCTAAATCATACGAAATGTATGTTTAGTGAGCTGGAACTTGAATTTTTTTCAGATTTCCCTTGTCTTTTGGGGGAAGTTTAAAGTCATGCATGTCGTACATAAAAAAGGCTAATGTTTAAGGTCGAAATAGATTTGACTGAATGGATTACAATTAACTCAATTCCTTGATAATTTATTTAAAAACATATTACTACACTCAAGTATGGGGGAAAACATGTAAACTATGACTTAAGAAATTTTTAATCTTAGGAATGATATGAAAAAAGGGCTAAAAAGGCATTATAAGAATTATTTCCCAAGAATGAAGTCAACACTATTTAACAAACCCGTTAGGGGGTTGAATTATGCAGGGCCACTTAAGGGCATTGGCTACATAGTCAAATAATAGCATCTTTTGGATGATAGGTCTGTTATGTAGAATACTTATGCAAGCCTGCCTAAGGGCACGTGATGCATACTCAGGCAAAATAACTCTCAGAAATTTACTTTTCTACTGCTAAAAAAACCAGTGGAAGTTTATGGAGATTCAAATTTTCCAAATCATAGAGTCTGCTGTATGGAGAGAGGTACTTGAATATGGAGTGGATATTTCCAATCAAGATTGTAAAAGAATTGGATGAATGTCACTCCTACGAAGGTCTGACCCAAACGTAGGGAAGGGAAATATAAACCATAGACTTGAATACTTTCAGATCATGAAAACGAGTATGGGACAAATATGTTAAGGATGGCTATTTTTGTGGATCCCTACATATTGTCGTTAAGAAAACTAAGGATAAAAGAGGTTTTCTTCCCAAGAATGAAGTTACCATTATTTGAAAAACCCATTAGGGGGTTGAATTATGCAGGGCCACATAAGGGCATTGGTTGCATGGTCAAATAATATCATCCTTTGGCTGATAGGTCTGTTATGTAGACTACTTATGCAAGGCCACCTAAGGGCACGTGATGCATAGTCAAGAAAAAGAACTCTCAGGAATCAAACATTTTGTGGCCAGAAGTCAAGAAAAGGGTTATGGAGATCTGGAAGTATTTAAGGTTAGGAGTATGACACATAAAAATGGGAATTATTCCATGTATGCAGAGATACACAAAATAATGCTAACCATAATCATGTTGTGGCTGGGTCCTGAATTGAGGTGTTAGACTTCACTATATATCTCATTAGAATGAGAATCAAGAAAAATGTAGTTCTTGAAATACAGTTTAACGTCATGTGGGATGAGAGTATAGGAAATCTTAGTTTAAGGTCATAGAGCTCGGACCAAGGGGGACTTTTCAGCCAAGGGACTGAAAGTGGAATTTGGGGTTAGGCCCAAAGACTTGGGGCTGGATTCGAGGGATGCTCGAACGTTCCTACATATCCCATAAGGATGGGAATCAAGCCGCACGTAGTTCTTGAAATACCCTTTGTACAGATTTGGTTTGTACATATGAAGGGTGAAAGGGGACTTTAGTGCAATGATGGTTTAACCCAAGATAAAAGGTTCGGGCATTAACATGTATGCACATAGTCTTTAGAATATAACATAATTGTAAATCAATGTAAATAATGATTACCTATCAGGTGAGGGTGTCAAATAATGTTGTAGTTTATTGTCGTACAGGAAAAAAGTGCGAATAGTTTAATGTCATATAGCAAGGACGATGGTGAAACAATGTAAAAATATTGGTTTTGGGGGAGGCTTCACGAATCAACATCGTATGATATGGAGGTGAACCTATGTGAAGAGATTGGTTTTGGGCTTGAACCTCAAGAGGTTGCCTACATACCCAACCTAGAAGGCAAGGATCAAAGTTCACATAGTTCAATTGAAGAATGAACTGGTGATCAAGTTTTTTTGAGAACAACGACCTAAAAAATGGTTTTGGGACTTACGTATGGCTGGCGGCCCAGAGAGGGTGTTATGGTTGAAGTTTAATCTAAGCTCACATGAGCCATACTCAGTGTGAGAAACAAGAGGTAGCAACAACCCTAAAAATTCACAGTTCAATGTCATGTTGGACGTATAAGAGACTGAGCACAGTTTAATGTCATGTTGGACAATGGGGGACTATGCAGTTTAATGTCATGAAGTAAGGAAAAAGAGGAGGTTGTATAGTTTAACGTCATATATCTAGGACGTATTAAGGACTTTTCACAGTTTAACGACATGTGGGATGAAGAGGTGCACAGTTTAACGTCATATAGCTAGGATGATGGTTATGCAGTTTAACGTCTTGTTGGACGTAAGGGACTTCTGTACAGTTTAGCGTCATGGGTCTAGGACGTCACATTTTAACGTCATGTGGGACATGAGGGGAACAATACAGTTTAACGTCATGTTGGATGATACACAGTTTAACGTCATGTTGGATGTATAAGGGACTGTGCAGTTTAAAGTCTTGCAGGAAGGACAACACAATTTAACTTCATGTTGGACAAAAGGGTATTTGTGTTACACAAAATACTTCTTCAGAAATCTGGCATTAGTTGGATTCGTCATGAGTTCTCCATCCATTGAGATTAAAGAATAAGCTTCATTGGATTAGACCATATGTATTGAGTAAGGTCCTTCCCACTTTGGCTCAAGATTGGGAGGTTTCTTTCCTGGTATCATTGGAGTTCTGAGAACCAATACCAATTCTCCCTGAATGAATGAACTAAGATGAACTTTTTTGTTGAAATCTTGTGCTATTCAATTCTGATAGACTTCCAAATGGTGTAGGGTGCACAATATTTTTTCATCTAATTGTTCTAATTCATCCAATCGCTTTTGATATTGTTCATCTATAGATGACTGGTCGAAAATGGATACTTTGAGCGAGGGTAATTGAACCTCAATGGGCAAGACTACTTCTGTTCCATATACCAATGAATATGGAGTTAACCATGTTGCAGTGCAGGTGGTGGTCCGATAAGCCCATAAAGAATGGAAGATTTTATCAGGCCATGATTTCTTATCTTTATCCACCATCTTTTGAAGTATATTTGAAAGAGTCTTATTAAAGGCTTCTATCTGGCCATTGGCCACTACATGATACCGAGATAAATGGTTGGATTTGATGTTGTATTCTTGATACAACTTCCTTACCTTGGATGAACAGAAGTTGGTGCCATTGTCCGACAATATGGTATGAGGGACACCAAATCTAGTAATGATGGTAATGATGTTAGACTTGATGAAGCTAACAATACTTTTAGAACTAACTTCTTTGAGAAGTATTGCCTCTACCCATTTGGAAAAGAAGTTAGTAGCAGTAATAATATACTTAAACTGATTGGTTGTAGCTGAAGGGTAAGGTCCCACTACATCCATTCCCCATGTGGCAAATGGCCACGAGTATTTAGCTGTATGAAGCAACTCTAGGGGTTGATGAATGAATTTGGCGCATACATGGCATGAATGAAACTTCTTCATGAAATCAACACAATCTTATATCATTGAAGGCCAAAAGTATCCAAGCCTTCGAATTTGATCAGACATTCTATGTCCAGACTGGTTGGCACCACAGACTCCTGCATGTACTTCTTTCATGATAGCCATCGTCTCTTAACCATCAATGCATTTGAAGAGAACTCCATCAAAACCTCTTTTGTATAGAATTTTTTCTAGGTGATCTGGTCTGTCATAAAGAGTAAAATTGACCACACGCCTCTAGACTTGTTGTTTCCCTGCTCTATCAGGTGGAAGTGTTCCATTTTTAAGGTATTCTCTGATAGGTGTCATCCATCCTGTAGTATGACTATATGGTTCAGATATGGGACTAATTTCATTTATTTTCTCTATTTTGGTTTGAACATAAGGTGAAATTGTACGATGGTGGGCAATACTGATGATTGTTTCGTCCCGATTTGGATCTTCTAGAGCTATGTCTATATTAGCCAGTGCATCAGCTTGGGCATTTTTTGATCTCGGGATATAAGAAAATTTCGGTTCCGAAGGAAATTCCGCCATTAAATCTCTGACGTAATCATACAAAGGGGTTAACTCTTCTTTTCTGATGGCATAATCCCCATTAACTTGTTTGATTACCAGGTCTGAATCACCTTTCACCTTTAAGTGATTCACTTGTGCTTGAAGCGCCAACTCCAATCCTACGATGAGAGATTGATATTCTACTTAATTATTTGTATTTCCTTCCCACAATAAGAAGGAATAAGGTAGCACTACCTTTTCTGGATAAATGAGAACAATTCCTAACCCAACTTTGTTGAATTTAGGATCTTCCATTTTTTTCCCTGTTAGACTTCTGGAAGCACCATCAAAGTACATTTCCCATGTTTGAAGATTATCTTGAATAGAAAAAGACTTCATCATCAAGAAGTTCAATATTTAAAGATGTATATTCTACTGAAGGATGTTCAGCAAGTAAATCATCCAGAGCTTGTCCCTTTATCGCCTTTTGAGACACATATTGGATATCAAATTGCTTCAAAATAACTGCCCACCTTGCCAGACATCTTGTAAGCATTGGACGACTAAGGATGAATTTGAGTGGGTCATTGAGAGATACCAATTGGACCTCATGATGTTGCAGGTAGTGTCTCAATTTCTGAACTACAAAGATTAATGCTAGGCATCACTTTTCAATACTTGAATATCTGGTTTATGCTTCAAGCATAGTCTGACTGAGATAGTAGAGGTTGTTTTCATTCCCAGCATCATTCTTCTGGGCAAGGAAGGCACCCAATGATCGCTCTAAAGCTGTCACATAAAGAATAAGTGGCCTTACTTCAACAGGTGGCATTAATACCGGTGGACTCAAGATATATTTCTTGAGAATATTGAATGCTTCTTGACATTATTCAGACCATTGGTAAGTGACTCCCTTCTTCATCAATTTGGTGAAGGGTAAACTTTTTCCTACCAAATTGGCGATGAAACACCGAATATAAGCCAAATATACTTGAATTCCTCTCAATTATTTCAAATTTCGAGGAGGTTACATATTAAGGATCGACTTTGTCTTCTCAGGATCGACTTCAATACCACGATGGTGTACCACAAAGCCAAGAAATCTTTCTGAGGTTACCCCAAAAGCACATTTTAAGGGGTTCATCTTCAAATTGTGTTATCGAAGTTTGTGGAATATGACTTCCAGATAAGCTAAGTGATTAGAACATTGTTTGGATTTAACCACCAAATCGTCCACATAACATTCAAAAAATTTCCCTAAAAAGGGTTTGAAGATACAATGCATGGCATGCTGATATGTTGCGCCAGTATTCTTCAGGCCAAAGGGCATTACCCGATAGAAAAACACACCCTGAGGGGATCTGAAGGCTGTAAATTCCTCATCTTCTGGATCCATTCAGATTTGATTATATCCTAAATATCCATCCATGAAAGAAAGTGCTCCATAGCTAGCTGTTACATCAATTAAGAGTTCTGTGATCGGAACTGGAAAATTATCCTTAGGACAATGCCGATTAAGATCCCTGAAATCAATGCAAACTCTAATTTTTCCATTCTTCTTTTTCACAGGGAAAATATTATCCAACCACTTGGGATATTTAACTTATCTAACAAAGTTATCTTTTATAAGCTTATCCAATTCAGATTCAATTTTGGAAGCAAAAGTTGGGTGTGTTCTTCTTGCGGCTTGTTTGAATCCTCGATGTTCTTCTGGAAAACCCAAATGATGAGTAGCAACATCGGGATCAAGCCCTGGAATTTCTGTATAGTTCTAAGAAAATATATCTCGATTTTTTCTTAAAAATGAGATATACATTTCATGCTCTTCAAGAGTCATGGCCGCACTAATTAAAGTGGGGCGTGGATCTTCTTTTGTACCCAGATTTATTTCTCTGAGTTCATCCACAGTGGTAGAGATACCCTCTTCAAATGTTGGGGGAGCATCTCTGAGATCTTCCTCTTCTTCTTCAACATGTGTTATCTCTTCTTCTTATACTTTCATAGTAGATGATGAAGAAAAATTTCCATGATTAGGAGAGATGTTAAAATTTGAACATCTTGAAGAAGAGACTTCCATTTCTGACCCTATTGATGATGAAGGGTCTTACTTGGTTAATAAAGAGGATATGTTGGATTGAGAATCAACATCATCGTTCACCTCGGATATTGTTATAACTTCTTCTAGCCTAGTTGGCGAAGTATATACTTGCTGGATTTCAGCGGATGAAATGAAGAAATCTCCATTTGAGATTTCATTATTGCTTGGTTAATCACCAATTTCTCCCATGCTGTCTAGCTTGATTGTCATAATTGACATTATGGAAGTTTCCATAAGAGCATTTGGATTTGGTTCTATCTTGTCAATTTAACTGATAGGCAACACATAATCTGTACTCACATGTATGAATGGGTTTACTGGAATCCTTTTCAAACCATATAGAGCATTAACTTTGGTAACCTCCCTTGTTGTGGATTTCTCATTACCCTCCATATGATAGAATTCCACCTCAATGTATTGAGATTCACATGTTTTGAATGGGGATTTATCACCATACAATGTCCTAATTTGACCATTGAAATAATATTTGAGACATTGATGGTATGATGAAGGAATATCCGCATGTTGATGTTGCCAAGGTATTCCAAGAAAAATGTTAAAAGTTGTGGCATGACGAACAACCATGAAATCTGAATTGGATACAAGATCTCTAAATTGATTTCTAAGTGTGATCTCGCCTAGAGGTTCTTGTTCATTTTTATCATATCCTTACAACATCAAAGTAGAAGGAAATAAATTATATTCGGTGAGGCACAATCGAAGAAGTGTACGAATGGGGATGAGGTTGAATCCTGAACCATTATCAATGAAAACTCTTCGAGTGTCTACATCATTGACCTTGCCAGCTAAATACAAAGGTTTAATATGTCCATGCACAACATCACCTTCATATTCATCTGTGAAAGATATCACTACATGGCATTCTGCAGGATTATTCTCTACATGGTAGACTTCAACCGCAATAATTTCAGTTTTGAACTCCTGGGGACTTGACAAAGCCTCAATGAGTGCCTCCCGAAGATCCTTTGATAAATTCAAGGAATCCAGAATTTATAACTTGTCTGGTACTTGGGAAAAATGTTTCAAGACATCATATTGTTGATCCAAAGGTCTGCATTTTCCAACAGGAACATGTGGTTTTGCAGGTGCTGTAGAAGTTGATGCATTGTAAGTAGATGCATCTTGTATCGGGATAGGAGTTAGAAATACTCCTGGATTTAGAATATTAGACCGACTAGGCCTATTTTTTTGATGAGAGGAAGAAGGTGTAACCTCTAACTGATCTTCTAAAATAACTGTTCCAGGACTGAATCCACCATGTAAGGAAGAACTTTCTTGTTCTTGTTGAGCTCACTGAAGGGCTCTGCCATGAGTTTCTGCTGCATACACAGTTCTAGCAGGGGTAGAATTGGAATAGTGGCTTCTGAGATATCCATGTCTTCCTCTATATCCCAGACATCTGGAACTCCCTCTAATTCCTCTGTTTGATACAGGGAACTCAGGCTCATCAAGATCAAAACTGTGACTGGCATAAGGATATGTTAAGTGAATCATGTTAACAGAACCAAAGATCAACTCTTTGTCTGATGAAGACTTTGCCAGATTAGACAGTTTAGGTTGTGCCATTTGGTGGGACGGTGCCTGTGGATTTCACATAGATGGCATAAAATCTACCAGAGTCAAAGACAACTTGGGCTTTAACACGATTCCATCTTCTTCCGATTTCTCTTCTTTCTTTGAATTATGTTGTTCCTTTGAGGATTTTTCTTTTTATGAAGGAGTTTTTGCTGTGGCATTCATAGCAGAAGACACAATTGGTTTCTTCAATTGAGTTCACAAAATGGCATGAGTTCAGTTTATCATTTTTCTGACCATCCAATCATCATATTTTTTCACTTTTTTTTAACTTCTTATTACTCACCTTCTTCCTCTAGATTTTTAGTAGCAACACATGCTACCTAAGCTGAAAAACCTTTTAATTTGACTTGTCCCGAGTCCACCATATTTTTTAGGTGGTATTTTATGACAAAACACTCTTGAATGGGATGCCCCAACATCTGATGAAATGATCAATAGTTGAGACGGTATTCATCTCCTTCCTTTTTCAGACTTTTGGGCCTTGGAAATTGAACCAAATTATTTTCCAGATCCAAAATGAAGTAACCCGGAACTTGTTCATTTCAGAAAGAATAAACTTTGCTCTTCAGATCCACAAATTGTTTCGGTCTTTGATCTCTTTGATCATCTTGACAAAATGGCCTCTCTTTTTGTCACTCAGGAGGTGGAGCCCTTCTATAAGATGAATCTTTTGAAGTAGAAGCAGGTACAGATGCTTGTTTAAGCATAACTGTAGCAGTCTCTACTTTACCCATTCTCCTTTTTGGAGCTGATGGAATTACACGAGCTTTATCCTTAGTCTTTATAAGAGAGTCTTCAATCTGTTGATCGATTGAAGTATGGTCTCAAACCCCTCTTGTGTATTTCATAGGGATCAACGGTGTGCGTAATTCATCACACAAATTTGTGACACAGATTGACAAAAATTCTTCTTGAGGGAGTGCTAATATTAGGGAATATGTTAATCCCTTCCAGAGGGAAATGAAATCTGAAACCTTTTTATTCTCCCTTTGCTTACAATTTGTAAGATCAAAAACTGTTGTCTTTGGCAATGTTGAGCTAAATTGAAGAAGGAATTTTTGACGGAGATCCTCCCATCCATTAATTGATTGGGATTGCAAGCTTGTATACCAGACAAAAGCAGACCCTTGTAATGACTATAAAAAACACCTAAGCTTAACTGATTCTTGTTGCTGAGGAGTTCCCATCATAGGATTGCAACGAGAAACAAAATGTGTTAAGTGTTTCTCTGGGTCTCCCGAACCATTGAATATTGGGAATGTGGTACTTGCAAAATTTGATGGGGGAGGAATTGCATCAACCCATTCAGGGTAAGCTCTATTCTTCGGTTGAACCAGTGCACGCTTTCCTTCCATAGCTTCCAACCGAGCTATTAATGACTCAATGGTAGTCATTAATTTTTGAGAAACATCTGGTTGATCTTGGACCTGAGTAGGTGCAATAACTGGATCTTGGACAGATGTGGTGGCTAGTACCACAACTGATGATAACACCACTGGTTTTTGTTTTACCTGACCCATAAGATTAGACATGTGAGGGTGTACTGATAAAGGAGGATATTCTTGATCCATCTCAGTATCCACAACAAATTCCCTTGATTGAATGACTCCAGCACGCTTAGGAGGAAGACTACCTTGAAGTAATTCTGCATTAAACCTCCTTAATTCCTTCATTTCTTCCTCCTGTTGTGAAAATCTTTTCTCTAGTGAGAGTGATTGGAATTATCCATAGGAAGGGTGGAATATAACATGATTATTTCCTTTCCCCTTGTTGGACACCTTTCTAATAGGGGGGATTTGGTTATTGGAAGGAATACCTAAATTCTAGGTAATCCTTTGATTTCGTGTATGCACACCTTCTTCATTTGTGTCTGTGTGCACAGCCTCTTGAGCAGTAACTTCCTCATCTGATCCCTCTGAATGAGCCTCATGTTCTGGAGGATTATTAACAATGACATTGATGACATTTATTGATTCATAATGTATTTCATCTCTTCTATCGGCATTTCTATGATATTGTCTTCTTCCATGTCCTTGTTGAGACAATGCCTTTTTATGATTTGATCCCTCAGGAACTTCTTGACGAACCTTAATTTGGAGGGAATATCTTGATAATTTGGTTCTTCATTCCTCTTGTGTCTTCTTCCCTAATTGAGAGAAGACTGACTTTCTCTGAGGGAGAGTTTGAGGATTTGAAAAATTCCACAGTCCAGTGGACTGGGGCTGTTCCTGTTGTTTCTTCTAAACTCCTAGAATCCTATTTGTTTATTCTGAGGGTTGGGCTAAAAGAGTCCCCAGTCTGGCAATATGGGGTGGCTCTTGAGCTGCTACATATGAGACTTTCTTAAAATCTCTCCTGATCTTGTGGACTTTAGTCTGGAAACTGGATGGATGCATTAACCTACATCCACTCAAATCACCTGGTTCAAATGACCGCTGGAGGATTTCTGACACTTTTGTCACTTGATGATGTGCCCACTCTAAACGAGAAGCCTGTTCGATATTCTCGTTTTCCTGATGAAATTTCTGATTCTAGGAAGAACTAGTTGAGGCATGTTCCTGAGCAATCCTTTGATTACAAACAAAACCGATTGACTGTGGATGACCGTGGGCAATAACATTGCATGAGACCACTTTCGGAGGGCTTTTTTGACTGGAGAGTATAGTGAAATGAAGTGTTCCATGAACACCCCATCCCCTGATATGAATACCAGATGGGTCATTGGTAATTAACTGGCGCAACCTTTTTAGTGCGCCAAGGCATGAACGCTAAAGGGCTCTCTGCTGCTTTTCAGCCTTCGCATATCGAGAAATTGAGAGAGATGCCAAATCAATTTGGCATTGTAACCATTCTATTATCTTGACATTATTTTCATATTCATCATAAGATAATATTTTCTTTTTCAATTGAAAAATATTTTTCCACATGTTTATTCGAATATCATGAATACAATCTTCTGTCAATATTTCTGGAATATCATACTGAGAGTCAGCCAAAGGCCAAAACATGACAGGTACTTTACCTTTCGTCAGTTGTTTTCTCATATTCAGCATTTCCTATTTATCATTCAATGAAGATTATTCTACCTGATTAGACCAAAGTTGGTGCTTCTTTATTGCTTCATCCGATTCAACAAGATTGGTAGAGAATTCATTCATAAAACTGGAAGATGAATGACCCAGGGGTGGTACAAAGAATGACCTACACCCCGGGCTATCTTCTGATTGAGAAAGTATTTCACCTTCTAGCGGTAAAGAATCAGACATGACTGGCTTCACATTTACAAGTGCCTCAAGATAAGAGGGCTTTCTCATCACTACATTGTCCATTGGAGAATTTTCTAGAAAATGTGAATTACTACTGTGGAGAGGACTTTCACAGCTAAATCCATCATCATGGGGAGGACCACCATGGTGGGTTATAGTAAAAGATGAAACCTTTTTCTCCTTTATCTTCTGGCCACACAGAGGGTTCTTGTGACTCTCATCTGAAGATGAAACTTAGAGATCGACCGAACTGTCATGAGGTAAGCATTCATGAGGAAGTGTCTGATGCAGACCTTTAGAATTAATGTTCCCACTATTGGGAAATGAGAGAGTAGAATCTTGAGTTGCAACAGACAATTGTCTGAGTGCTTCAAGAACTTCAGCATCGAGCAAAGCCTTATTACAGATTGGATCTTTATTTCTTGACTGTGTTGGATGGGTCTTCTTCTTAGACACCTTCTTACTCACTTTAGAAACCACTTATTTATAAAAGTGGTTATTATGGGTAGGTGTATGTGCTTGCTCAGGAGAAATAGTCAGGTTAGGCTAATTATCTCCATTCAAATCAGGTGTATGTGCCTGACTTAATTGTCCGTATGACATGGGGGAGTATTTCCCACGACCCTCTTGGATTGGAACAGATATGTGTATCTGTTTCGTATTGATATGTTGATGTGTCACTCCACTGGTAGGGATAGATTTTCATTTCTTTCCCTGTGATGCTGTTGAAGATGTTATAATATTCTGACAGGCATCCAAAATATGAGTAGGGATGTGCTTCTACTCTTTCACCATTTTCAGAATGTGTTTGGTGACTTCAACTACTAGAACGGGAATATACATCCATTCTGTGCTTGGAGTAGGTTTGTGTGTCTGCTCCTGTCCTCCTTTTCCTATCAGTGAATTCTAACAGTACTCATGCATAGGGGCAGAGAGTTGAGTCTGCTCCAAATTTGTCATCAGGGATTTCCGACTGACTTCTCCGGATGCTACCAAACAAGACTGTTGGAAGGCTTGATGAATATTGGTAGGTGTATGTTCCTACTGTGTATTCCTCATCAAGTATGGTTGATGATTTTCCTTCAATACTAGCAGACAAGATTTCTGACAAAATTGTTGATTGTAAACATGTGTATGTGTCTGCTTATCAGTTGCCACCATATCAGATTGGTGACCTTATTTGGTTCTAGTCAGGCAAGCCTACTGACTAGCTGATGAGTTATAAACAGGTGTATATGCCTACCTATAATACTCCACTGGAATTTCCTGGCAGAATTGGTGTGTTGCTTCCAGACGAGTCTACTGGGCAGTAACATCAGGACGGACGGGTGTATGTGCCCGCTCGTTGCTTACCACCATGTTAGGTTGGTGGACTTATTCGAAGATGACAGAGATAATAACCTGCTCACTGTTGACTATATTTTTCCTTTGGTGGTTCGTCTTTCCTGCTCGGGTTCGAGGAACCTGAGCCGAACGCCTGGAGATGACACCCTCATCATGTTGAGGGCGCACTACCGCACGAGTCTGGTGGCGATTGTTAATGGGATCCATCGTGAAGGAATCCTACTTTATTGAACCAAGGCCTTGAGTGATCTCTTAATTTACCTCCCTATAGTGTGGGAGGGACTGGTTGTTGCGTTCTGGGGATAATGACCCGAAACGGTTGGAGATGGTGGTTAGCACCGCCTGCTTCTTGATCACTGGTCATCGTTGTCCGGACAACCAGGGTGAGTTATTAACCTAGAGGGATTGTCAAGTATCCTCCAGAGTTGGAATAGTACCATGTTGACGGTATTCCTTAACCAGTGCATTTGAAACCCAATGTTGCAGACGCTGAGTAGGTGATGTCGTCCTTAGAGCGGACAAAGATCCAGTAGGAGTAGCAGCAGATGCATTCACAGATGTGAACTTTAGAGAATCCATTTCTTAGAAGCAGATAGATCTTGAAAAACGAGTGCCTGTTTGATATAACAGACATAATCAAGATAAGTTTGGCCACTACATCTTTTGGATAATCACATATGTTATTGATTTTTTTGTTGTCCCTCTCATTGAGTTTAAATTGGGGCCTAACAAATAAGTAAAACATCATTTTAACTTGGTTAAGGATTCACGTCAGGTTCACCATTTTTTGTTTCGCACTGGAAATGGGGATGACCTTCTTTGTTTAAGGTTCAAATATTCCAATCGGTTTCTAACGGGTTTGTTCATAGAACCAGAAACATCCAATGATTCTATATCGGTTTGGACCTACTTTCCAAAGGTAGGTGCTCATTAGTAGTGGACTGATGAGGCTTAAGAATTTGCATTGGTCGAGAGGATGGGAGTTCGGACTCATCACACCTTTTTTAGGGGAATTATTTTCTACTCCAGGTCACTCTTTATAGATTTAAGTTATGTTCATCAATCCTTATTAAATTACCAATTATGAAAATGAGCTTTCCTTTAGATCTGACAATCAATGATTGATATGTATAAGATTTAGAGAATCATTTATATGTATTTGAGGTTCTTCATCGATAAAGAATCATCTATATTTGTTAGAGATTCTTAGTCAATGGTATCCTTCAACACATTATATAGAAATATCTTGGTCATTATGATAACTATACTGGTTTTAAAGCCACTCAGTGGGGCACTTGAAGTTTATTGTCATTCAGAAGGACATGGATTATTTCAGAGTAGGGATCATACCCTCAGATGGGCTACCTATGTATCCTTATTTAGAAAAGGAATCAGAACCCACGTATTTATAGTTAAGAAGTATTAGTTTTATGCATGGTTGATGGATCAAAGAAATATGTCATAATTACTTTTACACTCTAAGCTCACATGAGTCATGCTCGGTGTGAGAAACAAGAGGTATTAGTAAAACCTGACGATTTTGCTATAAAAGATGCAATTATAAGAAATAATGTGGGGCTTATGTATGTATGATTTCCCAGATATATGAGGATTGAGATTTTACTTTAGGGAAGAAACCAGGAAACAAGGTCCATAAAGGTATATGTGCATTATGGATATTTGGATACTTAACTTAGGACTTACTCCTGAGAAGGAGGCCTAAATTAGAGGGGACTTATGATTGGGTGTTATTCCGGAAAATGAAGCCCAGATCAAAAGAAAATTAATACTAGGGATTACTCCTGAAGAGGAGGCCTAGGTTAAGGGAAATCTAAGACTGGGGATTACTCCTGAAAAAGGAGGCCCAGGTTAAGGAACATGGAATTTGGGGCTTACTCCTGAGAAGGAGGCCCAAAATTTGGGAACTTGAAGACTGGGGCTTACTCCTAAAAAGGAGGGCCAGGTTTGGGGACTTGGGGATTACTCCTAAGAAGGATGCCCAAATTAAATATCTTCCCATCTTAAAGGATGAGGTTGAATGAATGAAATCTCTAACCTTAGTGACATAAAGATATGTAAATCACTAGGTTTTGAGAGATGTTCCACATAATTCCTTTTAGATAAGGAATCCAACAAAGGAACCATGTCATAAATGACTTTGAAGAGGGTTTTAAAGGTTAAATTTTGAACAGGAGAGGTGGTTTTGAAGAAAAGAACTAAAATAGGCAGAAGGGGCACCCAAAAAGAGGTAGGCGTGCAGGTCCTGTTTGGGCGCGCAGGTCTTGGTCGCGCAGGTATACCTACATGGCACAGGTTTACTTGGGAGCATGTCAACCCATAGGGTAATACTTGGGTGAGACTTGACTCAATACCTTAGTATTATCCCTAAAGGCTTATAAAAGGGTGGTGCACAGGTTCTGTTGAAGGGATAAGGCGGCGTGCATGTGTGGCCATTTCCCTTAAGGGTTAGACCCTTAGGTGTGCAGGTGTTGATGAATTTCAACACTTAGGCCTTATTCCCCCTCTTTAGACCTTTTATTCTAGGTAATAAATTACCTTATAAGTGTTCGGAAGACTTCAAGAAGAGACTAGGGCGCCGAGAGCTGAAATCTGAGTTTCTGGATTTTCCGTCCTTGAAATGGGGGGCCCACGAGGGGTATTTATAAGCCAATAAATACCTTGGGAGAAAATCATATAGGGAGCATAGATCACCTACGCTCCCAATATGTGGTGTGTAGGTACCCTGTGCGACCATCTTGAAACTTGCGCAGCCCATGCTGAAGCAAATCTTTGTTCATGACTTTGTCAATTTTTTATGTTTCTTCAAAGGATGAATCACTTTGTGTTAAGGTATTTCCCTTTTCAGTCGTTAGACTCTGTGATGTAAAGGATCATCAATAATCATATGAGTTTTACTTATTCTTATGATTTTTCTATATGATTGATCATGCTATCTATTTTCCCCTGTTTTGGATTATCATGGGTTTTGTTATGTTTTTGTGGATACGTAAATTGTTGAACCTTATTGTTCTTATTATTTTAACTCATCACACATGAAAATGGATAAGAACATATATTTGGTAAATAAATTGGTTTCCCATGGAATCCTGGATTGTGTGAGAATGACCTTGAAGATAAATAATTAAATATGATGAAAGCCCTTTGTTAAAGCTAAAATGTGATGTGTGGTGGTTGTGGTGTGTGGTGGTTGGGATATGTGTGGTGGTTGTGATGTGTAGAGTGATTGTGATGAGATGTGTTCATGTGGTGGTTGTGACGAGGAGTGGTTGTGATATGTGGTGATTGTAATGTAGGGCTTGTTGGCATGGAAATAATGGGTTGTTTGTATTGTGAGGTGTTTGTTTTAGTTTATCGATAGTGATGGAATGAAATGTTAATGATGAAACTGAAATTTAATGGGTTGGAAGGGATAATTAACTCTTGAATTAACATGGGGAGTGTTGCTAAAGTATTTCTTTTAAAATATAAAATGAATAGAATCAATAATTGAAAATGGTTTTTAATTGGAAAATCTGGAAAAGAATTAACTTGAAAATGGAAGATGGAATGAGGTTTGAAGTTTATGGATTTCTTATGTGGTGTGATGCATTTAAAAGTGGTAGTTAAAGTGGAAGAGTTTTTTATGCCTTGTGGTGATGTTTTATGTTTTGATGATGCTCTTATTATAAACCCATAGGTTGGGATTATGTGTGTGTGTTTATTATATATATTTTGTTTGCTTTTTTATTTCTATATACACCCCACATTCATCGAGCACTATGTTCCAACACTCAAATGTTTTTTTTGGGATTTTTTTATCTAACATCAAAGATAGTGATTATGGATGGTTGGCTACCCCATCTTCCCCACTCTCTCTTGTCAATGAGGTTCTTATTCACTAGCTATGATAGCTTTCGTACATAGAGCACTTATGGTTGTTGATGATATTGATGAGGTTTTTTATAGAAGGTTCTATGCATGGTAGGGGATGGAATGAGGTTGTTGTGCTTCATGTTTATGATACCTTACTATATTTGATATCTAGAAGTAGTTATGAGATTATGTGAATATAATGACCTGTTGAACATTGGGTTCTTAGAATGATGAGGTAGTTTCTTAGGTGTATTTGGGTTAGATGTGGTGATTAGTTTCATGAGGGGTTCTTGGGATAATGTGGTTTCCAAGGTGTCTTTGGTCATAATTATATGAAAGGAATAGCTGCGAATGGATGTAAAATGTTGGGGTGTGAGAGTGGGAAATTGGTGGAAAAGTGGTGTGGGGAACCCTTTATCAATATAATTCATATTATATTATTATACTTGGATGTTTTATTTAGTGATCATGCCAAGGTGAGGATGGGACTGGTTAGTTGATCAGTTTAGGTGAATGTTGGTTCTATTGTTTTTTCACTGGTGTATTAGTATGCTCTTTTCACATGTGCATGAGAGACTTTGGGTATGATCCTACTGAGTATACATGTTATTCTCATCCCACATATATAAAAACTATTTTTTAGGTTTCTAGGAGGATTATAGGGATTGTGTTGGACATTTATAGCCTGATCTTGGGAGATATTATTGAGTCGTTTCCTTAGGATTTATTTTGGGTATTTATTTAGACTCTTTAAATTTTTTTACTTTATATATACATTTTAGGATTTTTTTGGGTTTTAATTATTTTATAGTATTTCATGGAGTTTCTTGATGGTTGATATCCTATCTTCTAGTCCTAAATCATCTTTTGAGGGTAATTTCTTCCATATGTGATATTTTTATACCCTTAATGCTAGTTTATAACCCATGTATTACTTAATGAGGGACTCAGGGCTCATTATGTCTCTCCCTTGTTTACCTATCTAAGAGGGGTACATTTGTAGGGAGGAGTTTGTGATAGTTATGTACATAGAGAGGGTTCTATATGCATTAGAAGTCAAAATCTTATTGTATCTCAAAAAGAGTACCACTGGGAAGTGATTAAGTGGATTATATGATATCTAAAAGGTTTTAAAAACATGTGTCTCTATTTCAATGTGTAAAATCCATTATAGTGGTTTTCATATGTGAACTTTAAAGAAGATACAGACTCACCAAAGAGTATCCTGAGATTTGGGTTTACCTATAAAGGGAATGTCATGACCAAGATGTCTTAACTACAACATATAGTTACACTACCAGCCATGGAAGCTGAGTATGTTGTAATTATAGATATAGTAAAATATTTTATTTGTTTAATGGGTTTTTTGGAAGAACTCATAAGAAAATTGAACATTTTTTTCTCACAATCAGGGCACAATTAATCTTGTGAAGTATTCGGTGTTTCACTCTAGGGAAAAACACATCCAGTTGAAGTTTCACTTCAGTTAGAAGCTTATGGAGGAAAGGGTGCTAAAGTTATGGAAGATTAGTGAGAGTCATAATATGGAATACTAGGGGTGTCCATGGGTCAGGTAGGGTCGGGTTTAAGAAAAAATTTCACCCTATCCAATCAAAAGTGGTTAGGTTGGATCCTGGACATTTTTTTACAATGGCTTGAACCAACCTGGATGAGATGGGTTAGGTTGGGTCAGGTCAAGTCTTTCAGGTCAAGTAAAGAAAAATTACATTAAATAATAACAAAAACCATTAAATTATTGATTAAATTAAAACTAAAAAAATTATAACATCTAAAATCTTCTAAATACAAATAGTACAACAATCTATATTAACCTCGATTCAAAATTGTAAAACATTTTGCTTAAAAAATAAGAAATACATCATCACATAGATAACACATGCCATTTTTTCATCCAAAAAAATTAATTCCAATTTTTGAATAAATTAGGCATGACCTATAAAGTGAACTATAAGTTTTATCGTCCAGAAAAAAAATATAAATTTAAATAAACATGAATCCAAATAAATTCAATAAATATTTCTATAATTCAAAAAAATAAAAAAAAAATAAAAAATTAGAAACATTTATTAAATTTATTTGAATATTACATGTATTTTATTTATAAATTTTATAGGTTAGTATACAAACAAAACATTACAGTAAAATATTAAATTCAATAAACAATACCAGTGATGTCTAAAACATTTCCTTCATCTAACAAAACATTCCTTTAGGAAATAGCCTATAAAATTCACAAACATAATAAATATTAAATTTAATAAAAATTACACTAACCAAACATATCCAAGAAAATAATTTCTAGCACTTATAAAAAAGGTATATGCATAAAAAACAAAACTATTCTACAAAAAACAGAATTTAGCCGCACCACCATAATGAGAGTTTTACTAGGATGTGAAAAAATTATTTTGAAAAGTAATATTCAGGAAGTAAAAATGTTCCAAAATGGACCACCCACAAAAAAAAACTGAATAATTTATCCTAATAGAACATGACCAAAAAATTATTTCAACTAGAAAACTCCACTATATATACAGTAAGAGTTCAATCTAGAAAATGTGGTCACTAAAGAATCTAGAGAAAAGTAAAGATAAAAAAATTAATATGCATCATCCAAGGAATATAGAAACACCTAAAACCAAACAATATTTCCAATTAAATTGAAATAATTAGAATCAACTATGACTCCCACACTACCCCATTAATTTTTTCAAAGTTATTATAAAAAAATATTAAAACAAAATCCATCATATAGACGAATTCAATTCCACACCGAGCCCCTTCCATCACTAGGATTAAATTAAAATTCCTATATAAATGGTTTCATAAATTCAAAATAACATTGGTCCAATAATCATTAAGGTAAAGTGGTTTAAATAGGAAAACCAATATTGAAATTCAACTAAATCAAGATCAATTGGTGAAATGAAGCATTTCAAAAAAAAATAGAGTGAGGATCCCAGTGCATAGTGAGAGATATGATGATGGTTGTGGCTAGGAATGAATGACACTATGAGATCATGGAAGTAAATAAATTAGGGTTATCATCAATGTTAATTGAGGGAGGAAGAAGAATTATAGGAACATCTAGAGAGAGTGATGGACGGTGATTGATTGAATGCAATAATGATGGTTGGAGGGAGGATATAATTTTTGATGGATTGAGAGACAGAGGAAGAATAAATGGGTGGAGAAACCCTAAAGTAATTGGCTATTTTTTGAGATATGATAATAGGTAAGTGAAGAACTTAACCCTTGGAGGAAATAAATTAGGGATTGGTTGGGTTTTCCAGGTTGGGTTGGTTCATTATTTTCTCAACCCAATCCCAACCCAACCCAAATTAACCTGACCCATCCATATCTCATGTGTAACCTGAACCCACCTGGTGGGGTCGAGTCATCTTGATCGGTTTGGGTAGAATTTAAACACCCTTATGACAGACATGATGATTAAATTATTTGTCTGAGAAAGTATGGGATGATGTTGTGCTTTAGTGAGACTTGGATAATTGTTGATCAAAAGAACATGGAAGCAGTAACTAAAGGAATAGAATAAGGTACAAGTTTTATTGGATTTTGTAGAAACACCTACAAAGAGGTTTAATCAGTTGTTGTAAAATTATTTTACAAAAAAACAAATATTTTGTTAATCCTTTCAACCCCCCTATGTTTTGTAAATTTTTCACCTATTAGGATAAAAAATGGATTTATTTTAATTTAACTTGAAATGAACCTATATGAAATAAAGATACTAAAAGTAAATTTTTCATGTGTGATTTTATAAGGTTTGTCCCCAATGTGGTAAACTCTCTCCTTATCATATTCAACTCCCATTGAGACATGGATTATACACTAATAATCTTATTATCACTTATATTTGTTTGTAAATGGGTTATACTAAAATTGGTCTTTCCATATTACATAGGAAAGTGATCACCATATTACATGTGTGAAATGTCTTCATTATATTATATGAGTGAAGGGATATTTATATTATATCCCATGGTCTTCAAACTGGCATTACATCATCTTTCTTCTCAGTTACCTTCCACTTTTGATGTAGATCAATGGGATATATAGAGATGTTTCTTCACCCATAAATCATATCTCCTTCATTTATAATATAGAATCTCGAACTACCTTCAAGTATTCAACAATTTATTATGAAACTTAGACTATGTTTCACTACATAGCTCCATGATTCTCTAGAAAACATTTTTGTCCTCTATTGACTCAGAATCTCTATAATTAAACCTAGAAAATATATTACCTAGAGAGTACACAAAGAAATGAATATTTCCTAAATATATTTATTGGTGATTAACTTACTGGTAAACAATTTTTTTCTTTATCACTCGTACAGATCCTTGAAAGTTTGAAACTTATTTTCTTTTTCTTTTTATTTGAAGCCTAGATGATGTACATCTTTAGTACTGGTTTGGAAACTATGTTCTTCTTCCTTTCTACTATAGGTAGTGGATCTTGCTTCTTCTTCCTCATTTAGATTTACTATTCTATTGACTAGATTAGTTACACCATTTTATTCTTTTTTTGAGTGGTGTATAACAATTAGGATAGCTCACTCATTTTTCCTTGAGATACATGCACCCATAACTATAAAAAAAGATTCTTACTTTTTAGTTGGGTCTTCTCAAATTCTTATAAATGGATATATTTTAGGTAATATATGAAAGTAAATAAAATTCTTTCACATGCCACACCCTCTTATTATTATTCTCCCACAGTCTTTGTATGATTCTAATTTAATATTATCATGTGGGAGTGTCTCAAAATTTCCTCAAATACCTATTTTCAGTAGTATTACATAAATTACCTTCTTTATCTTTCTCATTTTTTAAACTCTTTTGAATATTTATTATCCTTCATCTCTAGAAATATCATATTCATCTTCTCACAATGTTCAACTAAAAATTCACACTTCCATCTTCTTTATAGTTTGTATATTAAAATGTGTATATATCTCTTAATGCGTGAGAGCTCCCCGTGAAGACTTGTATAAATTCAAGTTGAATCCACACACACCAGTAGCAACTCAACTTCATAATCATCTTATAATCCTTAAATCATAATTATTTAGACATTGGAGTATATTTCAATCTTTGAACCTTTTAATGTTTTCATTATTATTGAAAATAAAAAAAATAACATTGAGCTTCTCATCTTATCTATATTTTATTCTTCTCATTTCATGGATTAAATCATAGATAATCTTAGCATCACGATGTTTTGAACATAATAGAAAAACACAAACATCATCCAAAATGAATTTTTATTCATAATATTCAAATCTATAATTTTCCAATATTATAAAAAATTTCTTAGTGTTAAAGTCATAAACTACTCCAAGATAGCCATACATTGGATTCAGAAGTCATGTGGTGTAGCAGAAGTTCATTTTGTGTGAATTTAAAGTAATACGAAGTTCACTGATATTTCATAATACTTTAAAGTCTTACTAAATCCTAGTAATTCATGAAATCATATAAGTCTTATGAAATATCTTTAAATTCATACACCTGGTACACAAATTCATACATTTTGGAATGAATTAACAAGAACATACTAAATTCTTACGAGATGACTTATTCATATTATCTTTCTATGAAGTATTATTAAATCATTAGTCTTATTAAAATATTTTAATGTCATTCTTAGACATCATATGTAAGGAAACGGCCTTAAACATTACATAATCTTTAGTTTTAGTCAATAATTTACCTTATTTCACTTTGAGGATCTTTTCAGGTTTAGAGTTTTAGAGAATTAGTTCATAAATCATACTTTACAAAACCATATAATATGAAGTGGACACTTCTAATTAGTATCCATTTTTCCTATAATATAAAAGTTTTAAAATAAAATTTCATTTCATTTCATGAAATCTTCACAACTTTAATCTTTACCACTTCCTTTCCCTTACCCATCCTTTAATCCTATGAAAAACATTTAAAAATGTGGGATGAGCATAAAAATTTCAATAAGGGATACACAATAGAGTAAAACCATTAGTCTAGTGAAAACATGAAAACTCATATATTGTTTACCTTTATCTTAAAGTTTCTTTAAGTATATGAATTAAAACATTTTCAAGTGAAAAATACACACAATTTTTACTTAAATAAAATCATTAAAACCTATAACATGAAATTAAAACCTCTTTTTGGTGACTTAGATAATTGTATACATAAAACCATTTTAATTGTAATAACCATATGGCTGAATTCCAATATTATCATTACCCAATGCATTGGAGCGCTATCTGGGAATTCTCATTTTTTAAGCTATAACAGGCTCACCCGATGTTATCTAGGCCACCCAATTATATAAGTTGTAATGATCTCACCCAGTTCCATCTATTCTACCCCCATCATATAATCTATAATGGGTTCACCCAGCACTTTCTGGGCCACCCCATTGTATAAGCTGTAACAGACTCACCCAACACTATCTATCCCACCCCATCGTATAATTCTGAAGTACCATATCATGAATAAATCATTGTTATGATTGAATTTTTTTATCATAAATCATTTTAAAAAATCCTTTAAACTTGTAAGAAAATAACTTTTGGATATCAAAATACCATTTCCTTTTTAAAACCCCATTTTCAAAACAAAATAACCTTTTTATTTTGAAAACCCATTTTCAATACTGAAATATCCAAAAAAAGGAAGAGGGTTTTATTTGAATAAAACATAAAATCTTAAAAAATAATCTAGAAATATAATAATGTTCACAGTGGTATAAAAGTTTTGTTTTTGTGTATATTTATAATAGAATATTACTTTTTTCATTTGTCAAAACATTCCATGTAAAACACATAAAAATAGTTCTTTTGAAAACCATTTAAAGAAAGTAAAAGAGACATAAAAATTAATTTATAAATATGTTATGACCATATAAAAACTTTCATAAAATAATTTTAAATACATGGACATGTAAAATGAAGAGTTGGAAAAAAACATTAAAATATGGTTTTTTAAAGAAAAGTCCCTTATCACATTGGAAATATTTGAATCATAAGACCTGTGGAAGGATAACATTAAAAAAATCTTAAATAAAATGATAATAGAGAAATTAATGATATAATATGTCAAAGGGACTATATACACACCTCTTAACAGAATACATGTTCATAACATCAAAATATGCCTCAATTAAAGGAGATTGAGACAAAATCCCTTACCTTGAGCCGAATTCATCACATGTGTCTTTATATTCTGGAATAATAATATTATATTAATTATTTACTTTCTTTAGTACCTTATCCAATTTTATTATTACATTTATTTCACTTATTAACTAGTTATTTACAATTACTTAATCAATTATTTTTAAGTTGGATGTTTTGACCATATTCAGCTTATGTATCAAAAATGGATCTCATAGGTTGACTATGGTTAAAGAAATCATTATTTAAACATATCTAGAATAATAATCATGAAATAATTATCATATTTATACATAAATTATACTTTTAAAACCAATAATGAAATATATTTATGAAAAATGAGCTAACTTCATGGTCATAGAGATGATAGGCTATACATATGCATGAGTAACATTTCCAATGCTCGATAATCATTATGGAAAGAAGGTAAGTAAAATTTATCTTTATAGAATGATAATTATATCATAAATATCATAATATTTAATTACATGTACTTATATATATTATTCTTGTGATTTGGTGATGAATAAAGGAATCACATCGCTTTGAGGAGACAGTAGTGCCCACATGTCCACGAACGATGTTATCATATTTTTAATGTGTGAAAAGATAAGAAAGAAAGTGATATGTATTATATTCCCAAAAATATAATTATGAAATTAATATAATAATTATTTTATTTATATCATATATATTCATTATAATTACCCTTATTACCTTTCATGTAACACGTTAGTGAAAAACGCTTCACATCGCTTCATGAGGGGGTAGTCTACCATACACACGAGAAATGTTATCATATCCCCTATGGTATGGAGTATAAAAAAATTATATATGATATAATGACTCCAGAGTTATAATTAATTTATAAATATCATATATAAACTTTATATCCATAATTAATACCAACCATTATAAGTGGCAATGGAAAAATGAATGGCATCGGTCCGCAAGGCGATAGTCCGCCGTACACACGAACGATGATTTCGAACCAATTTGATGAAAGTGTGTGTGTTTATAGGTAATAAACTTAAAAAAACATATAATTATATTTAGAATAATTATTTTATTATATATTAATATTATAAGAATAATTTAAGGGGGTGGAGGAAGAAATAAAATATAAATGACTATTGATGAACATTACCTCTTCTTCAGGTATCTCTTTTTGGTTTGCACCAAAGGTCTTTTTGGTTGTATTTATTCCAAAAGTAAGGATTCTAGTATGATAGTTGGTAAGTGGAGAATTTATTTGTGAATTAATTTCCTGAACCAATTGGTTTTTAATGTGTTAATAGATGAGAGGATCTTTCCTTTTATAAGTGAGGTGAGTGGCAAACTTGTAAAGTTTTTAAAGAGAGAATTCCACCCACATTTTTCAAATATCAAAAGGGTCCAAAATGGGAAACTATAAAACCTAAGAGTTTTAATGGTAAAAATATCACTATAAATTAGTTTTTATACAAGTTTATAGGTAATTTTTATCCTTATCATTCTATATTAACCCTTGGTAAACCCATTTTTACTATAGCCGCAGTAATTAATTTTTACTATTTTCACTATTCATTTTGGTCAAAAAATTAAGTTGACCATATTAGACATTATAAATTATTGTTATTATAAATATGGAATCTATTTTTTCAAATTCAATTCACATAAGTTACAAAAAAATAATTTAAAATTAATCTCACGGATGCGGCAAGACAATGGGTTTTTAAAAGGAAAAAGTTCAAATGTTTGAAATGTTTTTATATCGAAATTCAGTATGAAATTGATTATAATGACCGAAATTTGATTAATATATTTATAATTGAACTAATTTAATGTTAAAAACAATTCAAAATATAATTTAACATTATAAATTATTTAAACAAAAAGGCAGTTTTCAATTAAAATTCAGTATTTTTCACTATTCATCAAAAAATGAAACTTCTCAAAAAAATCCCAAACAATAAACCTAAGTTAATTTGGGTATGCTAATTTCAAAAATTATATTAATTTTATTAAATTAAAATTTATAAATTTATAAATTAATCTTTTAAATAAATCCTTAAAATAAAAGAGTTTAATTAAAACTATTACCCATTTGATTACTTAATATTTTTATAACAAATATAACTATATAATTAATATTAATTAATATGAAAATGATTTATTCTATCATTAACTAGGTTGTTACATCTTTATCTCCTTTTAGAAATTGCATCCTTTTAATTTTATTTCCTTATTAATCAAGTGGGGATACCTTTCCCTCATTGTATTTTTAGATTCTCGTGTTACCTCTTCAACCATATGGTTTTTCCATAAAACCTTAACCTAGTGAATCACCATATTTCGCAACACTTGTTCTATATGGTCAAAAATATATATTTTCTATTAATCATATTAAATATTTTCTTCCAACTGAACTAATTTAGGGTTTAAAACATGAGATGTATCTCAAAACATATTTCCCTAACTTCTAAGCATTAAATACCTTGTGTATCAGAGATAAGCTCAGAGGAAAATCCACTCGATATGAAATTGATCCAAATTTCTCTAGGATTTTATATGATCCAATTAAATATATACTTAGATTAACCTTTTTACCAAAATGTAGAACACTTTTACATGGATAAAATTTGAGTAAGACATGATCACTAACCTTGAAAGAAAGATCTTTCCTCCATTTATCCACATAACTTTTATGTATACTCTGAACCATCCTCATATATTATTGAATCAACTGAACCTTCTCATCCATTTCCTCTACCAAATCTAGTCCCATCAGCTTCCTTTCTCCTACTTCATCCCAAAAATCTGATGTATGATGTCTCTTTCCATATAATGCCACAAATGGTGCCATTTGTATAGTGGAATGAAAATTGTTGTTATAAGAAAACTCAACCAAAGAAAGATATTGATCTCAACTTCTTTGGTAATCCATAGAACATGTACAGAGCATATATTTCATGGTCCAAATCATTAACTCGTACTATCCATCATATTGAGGATGAAAATTTGTACTGAAATTTAATTTAGTTCCCAACAATATCTAAAGTCCTTTTGAAAAAGTAGATGTGTAGCGGGGATCATGGTCTGATGCAATATAGAGAGGAACTCCATGTAACCTAACAATATTCTTTAGATACAGTCGATAAAGTTGTTCTATAGATATTATATCTTGAATGGGAAGTAAATTTTCAGATTTAGTTAATTAGTCAGCAATAACACCAATAACATTGTTACCTCCTGATTTCCTTGAAAATATCACCATGAAATCCATGGATATATTTTCTCATTTCCACTCCAAAACTGGAAAAGGTTGAAGCATACCCTTCGGTAACTATCATTCTGATTTAACTTGGTGACAATTCAAACACTTCATGATAAATTTAGCAATATCTCTATTCATTTCATCCCATCAGTAATACTCCTGAAGGTCTCTATATATCTTAGTTCTTCCCAGATGAACATAAAATAGAGAACTATGAGCTTCACTCAATATATTTTTATTTAATTAGGAATAAAAAGGCACACATAATCATTTTCCAAATTTCAAAACACCTTCTTAACCAATATTAAAATCATTAAACTTGCCCTACCTTAATATATTTTACCTTTTTATTCAAATATTTATCCTCCTTATGATATTTCTTAATTATTTCCGATAAATTTGACTACACTAAAACCTGAAAAAAAAAATAGAGGATATCCCTGCATCCACAACTTCTAGGAAAACATTTATCAAATCATTAACCAAATGTTCATGTTCCAACCATAACATGATTAATGTATCATTATTTTTTCAACTCAAAGCATCATCCACTTTTCTTGATTTTTAAAAATGATAATTAATCATGAAATCATAATCCTTGATCAGTTTTAGCCATCTTTTTGTCTCGTGTTCAATTGTTTCTGAGTGAATATATACTTTAAACTTTTGTGATCAGTATATATTTCACACTTTACTCCATACAAATGATGACTCTAACTTTTTAAAGAAAAAACCATAGCAGCTAATTCCAAATCATATTTAGGGTGATTTAACTCATGAGGTTTCAGTTGATGTGAATAATAATAAATTACCTTCTCATTCTGTAGTAGGACACAACCAATTCCTTTCAATGAATCATTATTGTAAATTAAAAATTCTCTATTTCTAGAAGTTAAGGTCAAAATTGGATCATTTACCAATCTTCTTTTCAGTTCCTAAAAACAATCATCACATTCTTTTTTCCATATTAATTTAACTCCTTTTTGTGTTAAACTATTTAGTGGGATAGATATCCAAGAAAAATTTTCAATAAATCACTGGTAGTAACCCACTAATCCAAGAAAACTATAAATCTTTGTGGTATTTTTGGGTCTTGGCCATTCTTGGACAACTTTTTTTAGTAGGGTCAATAGTTATGAAATATTTAGAAATAATATATCTAAGGAAAGAGATTTTTTGTAACCAATATTCACACTTAGTAAATTTCACATATATTTTATTTTATTTTAAGGTTTAAAAAAGACCCTTTGTTTTATTCCATGTTCCTATTTAATTTTATAATATACCAAAATTTCATTAATAAACACGACCAAAAACATTTCCAAGAACTTATAAAAAAACACTATTCATAAGACCTATAAATAAATAAGGTGCATTATACAACCCAAATGGAATAACTACAAACTCATAGTTCCCATATTTAACCCAAAATGTAGTCTTTAGAATGTCTTATTCCTTCACTTTCAACAAATAGTACCCTGACATCAGTTCAACCTTAGAAAAATAATAAGATCCCTAGATCTTATCAAACAAATCATCGATATGAAGCAAAGGATAATTGTTTTTAAAATTTATGTTATTAAAGGCTCTATAATTAATGAAAAGTCTCATTGAACCATATTTCTTTTTAACAACCAAAATAGTATCACCCCATGGTGAAGTTCTTGGTTGAATGAAACCTTTATATAATAACTCCTACAATTTCTTTTTCAATTCTAAAAGTTCCACTTGATCCATTTGATAAGGGGGATTAGAAATAAGCTTAGCATCATGTACTAAGTTAATAGTGAACTCAACCTTCTGATCGATAATAACACCAAGAAATTTATTAGGAAATACATCCATGTATTCATTTACTATTGTAACATCACTAATTTGAACAATTTATTTATTTTCAACGATTTCTTAGCTTCTTGGTAAGTTATCAAAGGCATGAAATCATTTAACACAACTTTATTAGCACTAAAATATAAATTAGAATGATAAACTAAAATATAATCCATACCAAGAATGATATAAAACTCTATTATGGCCAGTTCAATAAGATTTATAGGAAAGATGATCCCATTGATAACAATAGAAATATTCTTATAAATATTGGTTTCTTTAATACTTCCACCTGGAGTTTTCACCAAAAGTTCTATCTTACTTTCATGAGGTGATATTCCCAATTTACTTGAAAATTTATTAGAAATGAAAGAATGTGAAGATCCAGAGTAAAATAGTGTATTGGTATAATTTTAATACAAAAGTAAAATACCTTTCACTACTTCATTTTATAGCCCAAAAAATTATAGTAGTAGAAAATGACTCTGTTGCACATTTTTGTTTCTGCTCATGATGATTTTCATATTGTTCAACTAACTTCAGAAACATATTATCATAATGACCCAGCTCATTAAAACTAAAACACCTCACTTGTAGGTGGATATCAGTTACCCCATTCTTTGGTTATTAAAGACTCTTTTCTTAACATTCATGAGCACTGTGACCAAACTGACCACATTAGAACACTTCTCATATCCTGATAAACATTCTTTAAAATTTCATTTTACACACTTAGAACATTTTGGGGGTTTATCTCCAGTATTTTTAGCTGTTTGTTTCTCTATTTCCTACCACATTGACCTTTTTATACTATTTTCATCTTGAGGAACATACATTTCAATACACTTCATATCAACTTTCTCGGCACAACAAACCAATTTCTCATAACTTTTAAATTCTTGTAAAACCAAAGATCTTCATAAACTTGGTTTCAATCCTAAGAAAAACCAATTAATTTTTCTATCAGTTTCCCAAATAAAATCTAGTATGTACTTGGACATTCTTGTAAAATTGGATTCATACACAACTAAAATATCTTCATCTTTCTACCTCAATTCCAAGAATTGTTTTTGCATTCAAAGTCAAACAACCATATAGAAATATTTCTTAAGGAAAATATCCTAGAATGTTTCCCATTACATGGAATCAAGATCATCTTTATCTCTAGTATTCTTTACCAAAGACCACCATTGATCAGATTTACCTTCAAAATGATAAATATAAAAATTTAACTTTTGATTTTATGATCATCCCCTGAATTCAAATATCTTTCCTGGAGCAGTGATCCATCCTTAAACTACCACATGGTCATATGATTCACTAAATTACGGGGGATGTTGCCTCATGAAATAATCCACAATAGAAATTTTTCTTTATGTAGATCGAGTTCCTCTCTATCATAGATACCACCACTATTTATATCTTGTGTTAACTAAGCCATCACTATAACAAACTATTCTATTCTATTTCTAAAAAACTTGGGATGCTGATTTGGAAGTATATTTTATTCTTGCTTCCTTCTCAATATATCTTCCCTATTTCCTCTATGGAAAACCATTCTAATGATAAATAGTTTAGATGAAGCAACATGGTAATTTTTAAATGCTGTATCATTTTAAACTTAACCCTAGGGTAAAATATTTCAAAGGAATTCTATTATCATTGTCCTAAACTCTAAAGTTATCTAAACCATACTCAAATACCAATTATAAGGACTCAGCCTTGAACTTTATATAATCTTGAGTTTTAGTTAAGAATTTACTTTCTTTCACATTGAGGATATTTTTAGGTTTATACTTTTAGAGAATTAGGTCATAACTTATACATTAAAAAAACTATATAATATAAAGTGGAAACTTTCGATTAGTATCCATTTTTTCTATAATAAAAAAATTAAAATAAAAATGGGCTTTCAAGCCTTGTATTCAGGCCACTTGGCCTTGGGCATTCGGGTTATGTAATGGGTCACCCTCTACCCAGTCTAAAGAGGTCTTTTCTTTAAATAATAAATTGAGGCTTCGGCCCAAACCTTTAAAAAAATCATTAAAATCTATAACAAGAAATTAAAAACTATTTTTTGTGACTTAGAGCATCATATACAAAAAAATATTTTTAATTGGAATAACCATATGGCTGACTTCCAATATTATCATTACCCAATGCATTAGAGTACTATTTGGGTACACCCATTTTTGAAGCTATAATAGTATCACCCGGTACTATCTGGGTCACCCCATCATATAAGCTATAATGGACTCACCTGTCATTATCTAGTCCACCCCATTATATAAGTTGTAACAGGATCACCCAGTGCTATCAGGGTCACCCCATCATATAAGCTGTAACGATCTCACCCAACATTATCTATGTTTCCCCATCATATAATGATAAAGTACAATATCATGAATAAAAATTGTTTATTCTTTCAATTTATCATCATAAAACAATTTAAAAACTCTTTTAAACTCATAAGAAAATAAATTTTAGAAATAAAAATACCCTTTCCTCTTTAAAAACTCATTCTCCAAACAAAATACCCTTTTATTTTGAAAACCCATTTTCAATACCAAAATACCCAAAAAATTGGGGGAAAGGTTTTCTTTGAATAAAATATGAAAACATTAAAATTCATATAGAAATAAAATAATGGTCATGGTGTTATAAAATTCGTTTTTATTATGTATGTTAATAATAGAACATTCATTTTGTCATTTGTCAAAATGTTCTCTATAAAACACATAAAAATATTCCTTTTGAAAATCATTTAAATAAAGTAAATATAGACATAAAAAGTAATTTATAAATATTTTATGTCCATATAAAAACTTTCATAAAATAATTTTAAATACATGGACATGTAGAAGGAATAGTTGGAATGAAAACATTAAAAGATGGTTTTTTTAAATAAAAATATCTTATCACATTGGAAATATTTGAATCATAAGGCCCATGGAAGGATAAAATTAAAAATAAACTTTAAATACAATGATAATAGATAAATTAATGATATAACATGTCAAATTTTATGTATATATACCTCGTAAAATAATATAGGTTCATAACATCAAAATATGCCTCAATAAAAGGAGATTGGGATGAAGTCTTTTACCTTGAGTATGATTCGTCATGTGTGTTTTTATCTTCCTAAATAATAAACTTATATTAATTATTTACTTTATTAATAACCCTTTTCAATTTTATTATTACTTTTATTTAAATTATTAACAAATTATGTACAATTACTTAATCAATTATTTTTAAGCTGGATGTTTTGACCATATTCGGCTTATGTGTCAAAAATGGATTTGGTAGGTTGACTATAGTCATAGAGGTCATTATTTAAACATATACAAAATAATAATCATGAAATAATTATCATATTTGTACATAAATTATAATTTTAAAATCAATCATTAAATATTTTTATGAAAAATGAACTAATAATACGATCATGGAGACAGTAGGTCGTATGTATGCATGAGTAACATTTCCATTTCTCGATGACCATTATAGAAAGAAGGTAAGTAAAATTTATCTTTTTATAATGATAATAATATCATGAATACCTTAATATTTAATTATATTAACTTATATATATCATTCTTGTGATGTGGTGATGAAAAAAGGAATCACATCGATTCGAGGAGGCGGTAGTCCACACATCCATGAATGACGTTGTCACATTTTCAATGTATGAACACGTAAAAAATAAAATGATATATATTATATTTACAGAAATATAATTATTACCTGAATATAATAATTATTTCATTTATATCATATATATTCATTATCATTACCCTTGTTACCTTCCATGTAACGCGTTGGTGAAAAATGTTTCACATCGCTTCGCAAAGAAGCAATCCGTCGTACACACGAGCAATGTTATCATATCCCCTACGGTATGGAATGTAAAAAAATTTATATATGATATAATGAATACATAGGTATTATTATGTTATAAATATAATATATAAACATTATATCAATCATTATTCCCATCCTTGAGAGGTGGTAATGGAAAAATAAATGACATCGTTTCATGAGGCGGTAGTCCACCGTACACATGAATGATGATTTCATAACCAATTTGATGGAAGTGTGTGTAGAAATAGGTTTTAACCTTAAAATAAAAAATATATATAATTATATTTATGATACTTAGGTTATTATATAATCATGTTACAAGAATAATTGAATGGGGTGGAGGAAGAAATAAAATAGATCCTCTTGTTGATGAACGTTGCCTCTTCTTCAGGTATCTCCTTTTGGTTTTCACCAAATGCCTTACTTGGTTGGATTTATACTAAAAATAAGGATTCTAGGAATATATAAGGGAATTTTATAAGTTATTTGGTTAGTTCTTGGATGAAATAATTGGTTTATAAGGTGTTAAGAGGGGAGGGGAAGGGGTAACCTTTTAAAAGTGGGGTGAATAGAAAACTTCAAAATTTTTAAAAGAGATAAGTCCACCCACATTTTTCATATGTCACAATGATAAAAAAAATAGACCATTATAGAACAAAATATGTTTAATTTTATAAATATGTCCATAAAATAGTTTTTAGACAAGTTTATAAACTATTTCTACCTTTATCTTTTTAATTTAACCCCCACGTAAACCCATTTTTACCTTAACCGTGGTAATTAATTTTTACTGTTTTCACTAGTCATTTTGGTAAAAAATTAAGTTGAACTTTTTATACATTATAAATTATTATTATTAAAAATATATAATCCATTTTTTTCAAATTAAATTCACATAAGTTTCAAAAAATAATTTAAAATTGATCCCGCAGACGCGGCGAGAGAGCGGGTTTTTAAAGAGAGAATGTTCAAAAGTTTAAAATGTTTTTAAATAAAAATTCAGTATGAAATAGATTCCAATTACCTATATCAGATTTATGGATTTATAATTGAACTAATTTAACAATAAAACAAATTCAAAAAATAATTTAACATTGTAAATTATTTAAACGAAAATGCAGTTTTCAATTAAAATTCTAAATTTTTCTCTATTCATCAAAAAATGAAACTTCTTAGAAAATTTACAAAAAATAACCCTAAGATAATTTTGGTATTCTAATTTAAAAAATGATATTAATATTTTAAATAAATCCTTGTAATAAAAGATTTTAATTAAAACTATTACCTTTTGATTACTTAATATTTTAATAACTAATATGAATATCTAATTCATATTAATAAATATGAAAATGATTTATTCTATAATTAAATTAGTTATTACATTATACACTATACCAAATTCAAACAATTCACTATAAAGTCATGCGATTTTCTTCTAAAATATCCAGACTTTCTCTAAATGGCTCCAGGGCATCTCCAATCAATCTTAGGCCTTCTCAAGGCTTTCAAATCAACCCAAATGTATATAGATTACTGTGTAAAATATCATAACAAATCCAAATAACTTTTATTTAATTAAAAGGACTTAAATAATGTTAAATACTCAAGATATATTATTTCAAGAATGTCCACTAACCTCATTATTTCAACTTTAAACTCAACCACTATCGACCATCATCTAAGGATATTTACTCACTGATCTCATCATTCAAATTGCTCAACACTCCATGAATAGTATCCTCATCTTCATTTAGTTCTCCCAAACACTTGGAACCTATTTTAATCATTTTAATAATATCAAAATAGGTTTTTCTATCCAGATTTAGTAGTTAGTAACTTCCATAGATTATTCTAACTTCTCCACTTGTTATAGTTGTTATAGACAGTGCATTCAACCTCTGTGGAACTTGTATTTGATGTGAAGGTATCTCACCAAGTAGCCTTAACTTATGAATTTACTTTTGCAACTTAATATAGTTACTCCTTTTCATGTTAAATGGAAGCTTATAACATACATTGACTCTCACTAAGTGACAACAAATACAACTCAAGATTATCCAAATCCAAGGGCACTTCAATCTCCCCCTTTGGATTTTTTTTTTTAATTATAAATTTACTTCCTCAAGTTGATGTAACATCCCACCCCCCCAATTTACTATAAACACAAAGGAGGTAAAAATTGTTCTTACCTTATTGAAATTATAGGGTAGACTTCTCAATCGCAAAAACAAATCTTCTCCCCTTTATTTCTCATCCACTTTCCAATGTCCCCTTTAATTCCATGAGAGAATGGTGGCATCACAATCTCTTAGAAATGTGTCATCAAATAAGAAACACTATTGTACATGGGATAACCCTTTGTAGAAAATAATATTGGTTAGTTTAGAAAAAAAAAATCCATAAATAATCCACTACATGATACCAATAATGAATTTCTTTCTCTAGGGGTAGTTCAAAAATATTTTCAAAATAATCTAAGAACAAGCACTCACTAGAACAAAAACATCAAAAACATTCAATTGAAAGGTATTTATTCCCCCATTTAGTTATAGAATCACTCCTCCTTTATAAACATAGTAAATATAAGTAAAAAATGATGATAAAATGAAAATAATACCTCAATATTTAATTCAAAAAATCTATCAAGAATTCCAAATTCATTTGAAATAACTAATTTTTGGAAGATTTGTCTAAAAATCTTATGCTAAATAGAAGATCCTCAATGGTTCTTTACCATGGTTGTTTTCCAAACATGTCTGATGATATTTGATATGTTCAATAAAAATTTTAATATGAACTCCAATTAATATACTCTATGGTGGACAATGCTTCAAGCTATCTAGAAATTAATGATTTCACCAAAAAATATAATATTCACCTCCAATTCCCTCTTATATGATTATTAGGAAACATAATGTGGGAATAAGGTGAGTTTTTTTCAGTACTTGTGATCCATAGGGTTGAGACAACTTTCTCAACCTAGAGACTCACTTCCTTAAAGGTATAAAATTTATATACTTATTCATGGTTTATTCCTTATTTATTATCCAAGTTTATTCACCTTTTCAAATCATGGGATTTTATTCCTTTTCAAATTTATTCTTATACCTGGAGTGGGCTTCTATACTTTGGAAAATAGATAACATTGATTATTTTCAACTTTTTCCAACTTCCTAGCCTCTTCCAGCTAGTGTGTTCGTATGGTTAAGCACTCTTTCATCACATGTTCAGCCTTATTTGGGTATTTTAACTCCTTTTTCATAGATTATTTATCGGTACTTGGAGTTATGAGCGTGTTCCCTTTATCTTTAATTTGTTTAGGAAGAACAATCATACATTTGAAAGCCACATGACCTGACTTGTTGCACCTTCCACACACCTCTTTAACAGCATTTGGAGTTCCATTTTTTGGTACCCTTTTAACCTATTCAATAGGATTTTCAACCACCATGTTAATATTATTATATATTTCTTGGATTGACTCTTATATTTTTGATTCCATATTTCTCCTTTATTTCTTTAAATTCATGTTCATATTGCATTGGTTTATGATGTGGCCTAAATTTACACAATACAAGAATCTTCTCTTTGGTTGAACAAACTTTTAAGTTTTACTTTCTAACTTCTTGGGAGTGGTTTGTTCAGCAACCTTATTTATTTATTTTCTTCCCAAGGTAGGCTCATTTATTTTCTTTTGTTTCTTGAACTATTATTGTGCCCTTATGTTATCATAAACATAGGAGTTGTGTTAGGAAGGTACATACCAACACTCTTTATGAAAGTGACCATATATATTAAAAAAACACATAATATCTTCAATATTTCAAATATATTATTCATATATAGATTATTCCTTCTCTGTGAAATCTATTTGTGCACAGTAGGTTATTCTCCCACTTCAACTTTTCTCCCCATTAGTTCTGGACTTGTTTTACTTGTAGATACTGACATAGTTTTCCAAAAATTTATTGTCTTGTGTCCAAATCTCTAGAAGCATTAGTATCTTCCAAAAAACCTCGTTTTTCACTCTAGGTGTAGTGTATACAGATCAGAACCTATGTTTTTTTAGGAAAATCCACTATTCTTTTGGGATTTTTTGGGGAGTATTTTCTTATACATGCCTAAATTCACCCATGATAATGTGGTTAATTTATTAGTATTTTTCTCCTTAAAAATTTGTATAGTTTTTAAAATTTTCAATTACTTATATAAAAAAATTCAGTGAAACTAAATGAATTATATTTTGGAGTGCCTTTTTCATTGATCTTGTTAAGGGTTGATCATGAGATGGTTTAAAGAACTTATGGGCACTAGTAAGAGTATTCTATAAATCATAAACCCATTTAGTAACACATGTTCCAACCTTAATTATTTTATCATCTTAGAACATCCTAGGTTGTGTTCTTTCTAGATTTTTTATTTTCACTTCTAGATCAAGGCACTTCAAACTGAGTGTATTCTTCTCAGCCACAATTAAGGTCAATATTTCTTATCAATCCCCCTTAAACTTTTGAATTTTATTCACATGTATTTTACTAGTTTCTAATAAATACCTTTCAAGGTCTTTAATCCTCTTGTCTTGGATATATAATTGGGTATCTATGACTCCAATAACAATTATATGATTATAAAATATATCTTCTCCTCATTTATTTTGTTGATGTCTTCATTCTCACCAATGAATAATTGAAAATTATATTAAATTATGGAGAATTTTTGTTTAATTATTTGTAGATATTTATCTTTGGATTTAATATCCTTTATGATAGAGTTTCATTTTATTCAATTTTTTAGCTAATGCCATTATCATTGCTTCAGCATCATCAACTACTTGTGATTTATTAGATTAGGGGTTCAATTAGATGGGTTCATAGTATATACAACCCAACCTAATCATGACCTATGAACCAAATTATCACCTCTAATAAACATTGATAAACTCTAGATAAAAACTATATAAAAAGGTAGATGAAAACCAATTTTTCAATAATAAATCTAGAAATACTTGCACAAAATCATAGGGGATGTGTATCATGATCAATTTTAAATGAGTTATATCAAATGGGACCTAAAATAAAACCAATTAAAAAATTTATATTAAATCTATGTTTTAATATAAAATCTAGAAACACTTGTACAAAACCAGTTATCATAATTGTTTAGTGTTATAAGAAATTATCAAGTGTCACCAAGATTAAATAATTAATCAAATGAAATGTTATAAGAATTCCCCCATAAGTGACCTAATGATTTTATTAATAAATTTATTCCATTAATATCTCAGTAATTTTTAAACTAAAAATAATCAAACTAAGAGCTTCTTTGTGTAATAATTTTATAGCTATTACACATTTTGTTCCCAAAAAATCACATCCAAAAATTTTGACTCATTTTTTTTATATTTTCTTCCCCAAAAATATAGAAAATAAGAACAAATCAAATTTTATATTTTTATAAATAACTATTACAATTAAATTTTTAAAAACTGATTCTATAGATGATTTTATTAATAGAATAAACATATAATGTAAACTCTCATCAATTGTTAGGATAAAATTATCAAATGAGCCTATTTTTTCTAAAACAAATTGGTCTAAAAATATATCTTCATTCCCAAAAAAACATTAACAAAAAAATGGATGAGTTGTATTTTTTTAATGTATAAACTATGATAAATCAATTTTCAGCTTTTATTTTAAAATTTATCCTAGTTATCTTTTTAAAAACTGATTATATGATTGAAAATAAAAATGATTTTTCTTATTATAATAAAAAACATTTATTTTTATAAAATATATTTTAAAGAATACACCAATATGACTTATTTTTAAATAAAAAATCCCACGTTTTTTGAAAAAAGAGGATCCACATGAAAAGGATTATAGTCACAAGACATACTATAGAGAAAATACTACAAAGTAGTATCCAAAAAACCATTTAAGAAACTAAATACATCCAAAAAAGTTCACGCATTAATCATAATTTATTATATAATAGGTGAAATTTATTGGGATGAATGGATGTGATCCTTATATATAGAAAATGGTTGGATTTTCATAATTTTAGGTGTTGTGATCCAATTAGTAGGATACTTCGAGTAGGAAAATGGGGGAGATGAATTTGAGAAGCCACTAGTACCTCAAAGGAAGATATTCATGCTACATAGTGAGCTAATTACATTGATGAAATGTCTTCACTATATTACATAAGTGGTGGTCAACCCAGCCTAAAGGCCTTCTATATTTTTATTTATTTTTGGATAATCCCACTTTTATGGGTTGAGGGGGAACCCTTACATGACCTGTAGGCCTAGAGGCACAAGACCCATTACATGACCTGAAGGACCAAGACACAATGCCTAATACATGACTCAAAGTCCCAATACTTGACAACATAAGAACTACCCCTCATCAACATCTGCATCATTAAAGGATTCTAGATCCCCACCTTGCATGGATGATTGGCTAGCATTACCCCGTGTAAATTTGAACGGTGCCTGGTACCAATAAAAATATTCATACCCTCTCATTATTCCAATCCAGTTATCTCTACTTAGTGGATGTTACTTACTCTAAATCCTCATATGTTGCTTACTCCTATGTGATCTCCCCAGGTAAATTTTTAGTCCTTTGTGGGATGGAGGCCTGGTGGTCGGAAGGCCTATGATAGCTCGAAGGCCCTGTGTCCTAAAGGCCATTGGTGGCCCAAAGGCCCTAAGACCCATAGGCCCAAACTAGTTACCCAAAGGCTCAAATAATATTAATAGTTTTGTCTACTACAGTACCTCATAATACCCACTGTATTATTGCTATAGTAACCCATAAATTCACCCCCAACCAGATTTTATCCTCGGTCTTTCAGATTCCAAACAGGATCCACTACCACTTGGGTATAGGCTCATTGGCACTATATTACACAAGTGAAGGTATATTTATACTAAATCCTACGATCTTCAAATTGAAATCATGCTAGGTGTCTTCTCAACTCACTTCCTCCATTGAATTTAATCAATAGGTTGTATGGGGATGTGTCTACACCCATAAATCTTATCTCTTACATCAACAATAGAGTCTCTAATTGCCTTCAAGTATTCAAGAACTTTATATGTAACTTAGCCTCTATTTCATTACACCACTCCCATATTCTCTACAGAAACTATTATTTTACTCTATTAACTTGGAATCTCTAGAATACAGCCTAGAAAGTGTCTTACCTAGTAAGTACATAGAGAAATACAAAGCTCCTCAAGATCTTTATTGGTGATTTACTCACTCATCAATAGGGTTGTTCTTTCTCACTCATACAGATCCTTGAAGTTTTTCTTCTTGTTGTTTTATTTTTATTTTTCTTAGAAACCCAGATGATGTGTAGCTTTAGTACTATTTTGGTAGCTTTATTCTTATTTCTTACTAAAACAGGTAGCATATCTTTATTCTTATTCCTCCTTGAGATGTAATCTTCACTCAGCTAACTTAGTTACACTATTTTATTCTTTTCTTGAGTGGTGTGTAACAATTAGGATAGATCACTCTTTTTTAATTGAGATACACACACCCATAACTATATAGGTGGATACTTTATTTTTAGTGGGGTATTCTAAAATTTCCATAAATGGAAATATTTTAGGGTATGTGTGCAATCCAATAAACCACATGCATAGGACACATCCATTTTTATTCTTCTTCCATTGTCTTTGTATCATTCTCATTTAAGAGTATCATGTGGGAGTGTCTCAAAATTTCCTCTACTACCCATTTCTAGTAGTATTACAGAAATTCACTTCCTTTTTATTCTCTTTTTTGAAACTTGGTTGAATATGTATTCTCCTTCATCTCTAATTGGATCAGATTCATCTTCTTAGAGTATCTAGCCAAAAATTCACACTTTAATCTTCTTCATAGGTTGTATATTACTATATGGATCTATCTCTTACAACATGAGAGTTCTCTATGAATACCTGTATAGATTCTAGTTGAATCTACACACATTGGTAGCATATAAATGTCATACTCATCTTCTAAATCTTGAATCATAATTATTTATACATTAAAGTATAGTTTAAGCTTCAAACCTTTCAATGTTTTCATTATTCTTGAAAATAAATAAATAGAACATTGATATTATCATATTCTTGACATTTCATGGATTAGTCATGGATAATATTAGCATCATGGAGTTTTAAACCTAATAGAACAATACAATAATCATTCTAAATAAATTCTTATTAATAATCTTCAAATCTAAAATTTTATAGTATTATGAGATTTTTCTAAGTGTTTAAGTTATACACTACTCCAAGAGAGTCATATGTTGGATTCAGAAGTCATACCATTTAGCAGAAGTTCATTTCATATGAATTTGAATTTATATAAAGTTTATCGATATTTCATAATACTTTGAGGTCTTACAAAATCTTGTTAATTCTTACACCCATATAGCATGGAAGTCTTATGAAATACCTTTAAATTTATACACCCAATACATAAAGTCATACATTATGGCATAAATTCATATAAAATGACTAAAGTCTTGTGAAATGAATTAAAGCCATATGATCTACCTCTGAAGTCTTATGAAATAATTAGTCTTATAAAAATATTTTGAATACATTCGTAGATTTAATATGCTCTACCAAATACATATGATGCACTATAAATTCATAAGATCTTATTCTAAAAATATATACTTTCTCCAAATAGATCGTGGCCTTCTCCAATCAATCCCAATCCTTATTGAGGCTTTCAAATCAACCCAAATGTCTGTAAATTTCTTTAGAAAATATCAAAACAATTCCAAATAACTTTTCTTTAAATTCAAGGCCTTTCAGTATATTAAATACTCAAGATATAATATTTCATGAATATATAATACCCTGATTCTTTCAACTTCAATCTCAATCATTATCGTCTATTATCCAAGGATATTTACTCACTTACTTCAGCATTCAAAATGCTCAACACTCTGTGGATGGTTTCTCCATCTTCGTCTAGCTCTCCAAAACACTTGGAACTAGTTTTAATCATTTTAATAATAGTCATAAAATTTGTTCTATCCATATTCAGTATCTAGTAACTTCTATAGATTCTTACAACTTCTCCACTTGTTATAACTATTATAAAAAATTCATTAAACCTTATTAGAACTTATCTATGACATGAAGGTCACTCACCAAAAAACTTTCACTTATTATTTTCCTTTTGCAACATAAGATAGTTACTCCTTTTCATATTCAATGGAAGCTTCTAACATACACTGACTCTCACTAATTAAAAAAAATATATAACTCAAGCTTCTCCGAATCCAATGGCACTTCAATCTCCCCCTTTGTATTTTTTTTCAATTACGAATTTAATTCCTCAAGTAAATATATATATTTTTTCTCCTTAAATTAAAATAAATTTAAAGGAAGGAAAAAAATTTCTCCCCTTTTTAATGTTATATAGTATACTTATCAACCCAAAAAAACATTTTCTCCCCTTTATTTCTCATCCACTTTCCAAGGTCACCATTAAATCCACGATAGAAGGGTGGCATCACATTCTCTAATAAATGTGTAATAAACTAACCAAATCTATTCTACATGGGATAATCCTTTGTAGAAAACAATATTAGTCAATTTAGAAAAAAAAATCTATAAATAATCCAATATGTGATACCAACACTGACTTTATTTCTTTAGGGGTTGTTCAAAAATATTTTCAAAAGAATCCAAGAACCTTAACTCACTCAAACACATGTATCAAAAACATTCAAGTGCAAGGTATTTATTACCCCATTTAGTTAGAGAATCACTCATCCTTTATAAACATAGTAAATATAAGTAAAAATAGTAATAAGAAAATAAAAAACATACCTCAATTTTTAATTTCATCAAATCCATCTATAATTCCATATTTCTGTGAAATGACTAATTTTTAGAAGATTTTTCTACTAATATCGCCCTCAATGGATTCTCTTTGATGCTTCTTCACCATGGTTTTTTTTCAAATATGTATGATTCCATTTGATATGTTTGATACCAATTATGAGATAAACTCCAATTAAGATACTCCATGGTGGAGAATACTTCAGGTTGACTAGAAATTATGGATTTCAAAAATAGAAGTTAAGATTTTCCTTCAATTCTATCTTCCATGATGCTTATTAAACACAATATGGGAATATGGTGGGTCTTCTTCAACACTTAAATGTGATCCATAGGGGTGAGAAAGATTTCTCAACCCATATAATCCCTTCCTTTAAGGTCTAAAATGTCTATACCTCTTCATGATTTCTTCCTTCTTGATTCTCCAAGTTTGTTCACCTTTGTGAAGCATGGGATTCTCTCCCTTTTCAAGTTTCTTCTTATAGCTATAATTAGATTCTATAATTTTGAAAATAAATAAATTTGATTCTTTTAAACTTGTTCCAACATCCTAGCATCTTCCAGCTGGTGTGGACATATGGTTAATCACTCTTTCTTCACATGTTCATCCTTATTTAGGTGTGTAGACTCTTTTTTCACAAAGTCTTTCTTGGTATTTGTATTCATGAGTATGTTCACTTTATCATTCATTTTTTCAGAAAGAATATTCATAAATATTACAGCCACATTTCATGTCTTGTTTCACTTTCCAAACACCTATTTAACAACCTTTAGAGTACCCTTTTTGGGTACCCTTTCAACCTCTTTATTATTAGTGTCAACCACCATGTCAATATTGCTATCTCATTCTTGAATTGAATCTTGTATTGTTGATTCCATATTTCTCCCGTATTTATTAAAATCCATGTCCATATTGTAACAGTCCATGATTTGGATTAACTTTCCACAGTATAAGCATATTATCTTTGGTTGAACATCCTTTATAGATTTCCATTCTAACTTCTTGGGAGTGGTTTGTTCAGGAACCTTCTTTACTAATTTTCTTCTGAAGGAAGGCTCATTTATTTTCTTTTTTTTATTGACTTATTGTTGTACCCTTATTTTCTCATCAACATAGTAGTTGTGTTGGGATGGAATATACCAAAACTATTTATAACAGTGGCCATATATGTTTTAAAAAACATATAATCTCTCTAATTTTTCAAATCTATTCTTAAAAGATATATTATTCCCCCTCTATAAAATTTGAATGTATATAGAGGGTCATCCTATCACTTAATCTCTTCTACCCCTTAGTTATATCCTTATATAACTTATATATATTGTAATATTTTACCAGTAATCTAGGTTATTATGCCCAAATATTTAATAGAATCAGTATCTTTCAACAAACCACATTTTTTCACTCTAGGTGTAGTGTAAACAGATTAAAACCCTTGTTGTTTTTGAAAAGAAAAACACCCTTTTTTTGGATTAATTTGGGGATTTTTTTTCATATACATGACTCCATACACCCATTATGATGTGGTAAATTTATTGGAATTTTTATCCTTCCACATTTTTACAGTTTTTTACTTTTCCCTATACTTCTAAAAAAAATAAATTTAGTGAAAACTGAATGAATTGTATTGTGGGATGCCTTTTTCATTGAGCATGAATATTATTAATCATGAGATGATTTCATGAACTTATGGACACCAATATGAGTATTTTATAAATCATAAATACTTTTTAAAGATTCATGAAGAACTATTCTTTCTTTCAGGTTCTTGGGAATTCATAGATTTTGTTGTTTTCAAATTTTTTAATTTCACTTCTAATGCAAGGAAATTCAAACTAAGGGTGTTTTTATAAGACATAATTAATCTCAATATTTCATCTCAATCCTCCTCCTTCTTTTGAATTTTATCCTCATGTGTTTTACTAGTTTCCATTAAAGACTTATCAAGGTCTTGAATCCTCCTATATTTGATATCTAATTAGATATCCTTAATACCAATAGTAGTTTTATGACTTTATCATGGATCTTCCCCGCATTAATTTTGTTGAAATTTGACTTATAATTGATGAATAATTCCAAATAATCCTCAATAATATAGAATTTTTTTTCAATGATTTGTATATATTTCTCCTAGGATTTGATATCCTTGATGAAAGAGTTTCATTTTTTTAATTTTCTAAGTAATTCCATTTTCATTACTCCAGCATCATGAAATAGTTGTGATTTCTCATCATATAGATCCTGTATGAACTCAAATAAATATATGAAAACCTCACTAAGAATTTTTTTTCATATATTAATTAACCTCAAAGAATATACCTTCGATATATTTTATAATAATATTCTCATCACATCTTGAACTAGAATGACTAGAGGAATCATAATCAACAGATTTATCAAGATGTTTACCACTCTAACTACCTTCATCTAGTGGTTATTAATCCTTACTCTTTGAAACTTTTGTTTTTTTTACTCCTTTTTTTCTATTTAGTAAGGTCTTTTAAGACACTTCCAAATATGCTCTAATAGGGATTGAATCGGATTTTTTCATCTGAGGCTCTTCTTTCTTAATCATTTCAAATATTCACTTAATATAATATTGTAAAAAACTGGGAAATATAAATGTAGCATCAATTAGAGATAGAAATTTGTTCTTTGATTTTAGTTTTTATAGAATAATAGATCTAATCATAGGGAACTTACACTTTGATTCCAATTATAATTGTTGATGGATCGTGCATACACTTCTGATTGGGGGAGTGAATCAGGTGTTGTCAAATTATTTTACCAAAAACTAAATCTCTGATTAATCCTTTTATACCCTTTGGATTTTAACCACTATCACATATTCAGATGTAAATGGATCTATTTTAATTTAACTTGGAATACACCTATATGTAATTCAAAAACTGAATGTAAAGTTAGCACATGTGTTTTACAAGGTTCAGATCCAGTGTGGGTAACCTATTCCTTGTCGTGTTCAACTATCTTTGAGACATGAATTATCCACTATTAATATTATTATCAATTATAGTGTATTAGTCAGGGATTATACTAAAACTGGTCTTTCCATATTACAAAATAAATTTATCACCATATTACAAATTTGAAATTCCTATATTACACAAGTGAAGATATCTTTATATTGCATCTCATAGTAATCAAATTGGTATCACACCAGCTGGCTTCTCAACTTACTTCCTCCTTTAAAGTAGATAAATATGTTGTCTAAGTGTGTCTTTACACCCACAAATTTGATCTCATTCCTCAATAACATAGAGTCTTCAGTTACCTTTAATTCATTAACAAATGCTTATGCAACTCATCCATTATTTCAGTACACAGCTCCCTGATTCTCTATAGAAACTTTTTTTGGACTCTCTCGACTCAAAATACCTAGTGAGTAAATAAAAAAATCAACTCCTCAAGATCTTTCTAGGTGATTAACTCGCTGATAAATAGGAATATTCTTTCTCACTCATGAATATCCTTGAAGGTATGATTCTTATTCTTTTGTTTTTATTCTTCTTCAAAACCCAATTGATGTACAACTTCAGTACTGGTTTGGAAGCTCTATTATTCTTTCTCACTATAGCATGTAGTGAATCCTACTTCTTCTTCTTCTTTGATGCATACTATTCTCTCAGAAAACTTAGTTACACAATTTTCTTTTTTTCTTGAGTGGTGTATAAAATTTAGGATAACTCACTTGTTTTTTTCTTGAGAGGCATACACACATAACTGTAAGGATTGATTATTTATTTTTAATGGGGTCTTCTCAAATTACCATTAATAAAAGTATTTTAGGGAATGTCTACAAGCCAAAAAAACACATGCATATGTTTCTCCTTCTTTTTCTTCTTCTAACACAATCTCTATATCATTCTTATTTAAGAGTATCATGTGGGAGTGTCTCAATATTTACTAAAATACTCACTTAAAACAATATTACAAAAATTTACCTCATTTTCTTTCTCATTTTTGAAACTCATTTTAATATGTATTCTCTATCATCTCTATTATCCTTGACTTCATCTTCTTAGAATATCTAACAAAAAATTCACACTCTAATATTCTTCACAAGCAGTATATTAGAGTGTGGATATTTATCTTTCAGCATGAGACCTCCCCATGTAGACCTATATAGATTCTAATTGAATCTACACACACTGGTAGAAACTCATATTTGTACTTGTAACACCCGAGTTTTAATTATAGTAAGATTTTATTTTTAAAGAGACAATAGAAAAATACATATGGTTTTAGTCAAGAATGAAATTAAAACCTAAATTCTCAAATTTCATAAATTTAATTTTCTTAAATTAATTTCATTTTTGAAATCATTGTATCAAAATTAACTTAGGTTTAACTTTTGTGATTTTTCTGAAATAATTAATTTTTCAGTTATTAGTGAAAAATAACGACTTTTAAAATTCTATCATTAAATAAAGTAACTTAAAAGTCACATTATATTTTGGATTTGGTATTAAATTTATATATAATCCATTTTATTTATAATAATCTAATCAATAATTTTCATTATTTTTATATAAGTTGATTTTTATGCATAAAATAGCATTTTTCTAAAAAAACTATTTTTTATTACGTTTTACACATTTATATTAAAATTAATTTCTACCAATTAAAGAAAATTAATATTGAAAAATGGATAGTATATTTGGAATCATAAATTTCAAATTCATTAAATATATCCCTTTTATTTTTTGTCATTATAAATAGTGACCTTGGTAAAGTTTATCACCTTAGTAAAGGATAAATCGGGTTAAACTTGGATAAAACTAAGTGTGAAGGTCATTGTTTTTCATCTTAATTATTATTGTATAAAATTAATTAGACCCTTATCATCTTAGTATCAAAATTTTTTTATTCAAGGGACACTTTTCCATGAAAATTATCTATATAATATTTAAATAAAATAAAAATATAAAATATTGTTCACTTACTTTTAAATATCACTTATGTGTTTACATAGGGAAAAAACAAGTTGTGAATGAATATTAATGGTTATTTTTAGAATAATGAAAAAAATAGGATATTAATTTATTTATAATTTTTATGGATTATATAATTAACTTAAATTCTCACACAATGCAGACATAATATTTCTTCAATTAATAAAAAAATAAATTAAATGATTTTAAAAATATTAAAAGTAATATAACCTACGAGAGTTATATTATTCCATGAATTTTATAGAATAATATAATATATTAGTGATATTTTAAAGGATTATAATTTAATTACATCTTTTTTTTAATGTTTATAGAGTCAAATAAATTGAATAGTGTCAAAAATCACATTAATGGTATTTTATTGAAAAAATATTTTATTAAATTATTTAAAATTCATAAAAATATTGAACTAGGACATAGGGGATAATATATGGTACAATATATCATCCATTTTCCATTTATTAGAAAATTAGTAACTTATAGGTAAAATTATAACCCTTTAAGATTGAAAATTTCATTACTATAGTTAAGGTTAAAATTGTTTAATAAATGGGTAAAACTAAAAGATAAAGTTTAAACTCCCGCTTAAACCTATCCAAAATTTATTGATTCAAGATATTTCAACCATATTATATATTATTTTTTAAATTATGGCCACATTGTTCCACTTTCACATGAAAATAAATTTATTATATTTAAATATTTTTATTAATTCCATGTGTGTCCATTCATTCACTATAAAAAGGAACAATCTCTCCTCTCTTATATAAACCTCCTAAATACTCTTATCTTAAGAAAACCCTATCAAAACCTCTTCTCAACATCTTTATCCAAGTTTTTTAGTTATTTTTATTCCTAAAAAACTAACCATGGGACACTTATGATAATATCTAAAGGAGCTTTTCGTATAAGAGGTAATCATATTTATCGACTCTTTTAAATTTATTTCTACTTAAACTTCCTTAAAATTTGTTTTAACCATTATAAAATAATAAATATAGTATCATAAATATACTGATATATTATAATTATGGTAAAACCATTTTTCTTCTCTTTTCCAACCTATAAAAAGCAAAAACATCACTCGTTTGTACGTACAACTTATCGTCTCCACGTAGCGATGTAATTAATTTTTCATCACTACTTTAATTATATGGTTATAAATATGAAAGAAGGATTCCCCATTTAATTCATGGAGTAACATCATAAATCACACCATGACTCAGTAAGTGGATTTTTGATGAAAATTTTGATAGAAGACTTCAATTATGACCCCAGAAGCTAGCGTTCACCATCGGGGGGATTTTAAAAGAACCTTTTTATGATGAATTAAATGAACCTAAGCATCCTATAGATCTATATATAAAGTCTAGGGTTCAACACCAAAACATATATCTAGATACCAAAGCCTGGGGTGAGTTGCTACACTATTTCAAAATCATCCACTGGTCCTTCTATCTACCTTTCATGGTGATTTCTTTCTCTTATCTCCTTCTCACATACTCCCTCATTACTAGAATGATGGTGTAACTCCTAAAATTTTCTAGGGTGATATAGAAAAATGGGTATAGTTGATTTGGATTATATTTTTTTATTTTATTCATGTATTTTGGGTTACTGTAATTTCTAATTCCAAAATATAATTTATTTCTTTTTATTTTCTCATGATCATTGAGAAAACATCTAGAATGTCACAATTTTAATTGCAAAAATAGTCACATCAGACTATACCATGATCATTGAATAATCTATGGTAATTAGTTTTAAAAATGGTATTGAGAAAAACTTGATTCGGTAATGCTCTAAAGTACCTGACTATGGGGAAAGGGGGGTTGTCGCATTAAGTAGGGGATACCATGAATATTATATATCTTTATTATCAACTATGAAACTAAGAATAAATCAATAAATTTAATTTATAAATCCAATTTCATCTAAACCCTAAATCTATAGAACCCTGACATGCCTTTCTTAAATTATTTTCAAAACCCAAATCTGTTTCTTTATTCTTGTTTTCCAAAATTGTTTCCAAAACAAAATCAGATTTTTATTTATATCTTCCTTCAAAAAATTAAAATAAAACATTTTAAATTCATAAAATAAATAATTTCACTATCTTGTTGGTTTGACCTTGAAATTATAGCTGACTACATTATAATTAAGTAATCACACTATTTGAGACTATTACAAATATTTAAATTTGGTTATCCCTGTAGAAAACTAACGACAGCCCATGAGTGATCAAATTTTTGGTACCATTTTCGATGATAAGAGCATAGATTATATTAGTTTAATTATTTAGTCAAACACATTTTCCATATTTAATGTTTCATCATTTTAGTGTAGGATTTTTTATTATTTATTTTTACCACTTTTATGCATGTGGTATTTTTTTCTATAATGGAAAGGATTAAATACAAAGATAGGTTTGTCTTCCTTATGATGGATTTGATGCAACAAATTGAAGAGATAAAATAAATAAATAGTCGATAAAAATAATGTCTGAAATTGTACCCAAGTGTGAAAGTTTTTGCACTCCATATAGTGGAACAGAACTTTAAAGAGGCACATCACAAGCATGAAAGCATAGAAAACAAAGAGGTAAGTACCACTTCCAAATCTGATTTTGATCCTTATCATAATGCCCTTGATTTTGTAGGTTATGTGGATAAATAATAAGGAAATATTACTATAGAACTTGAGGGGGGGAATGAAAATTTTAGAGAACCACGGTAAGAAGATGAAAAAGAACCAGAAGAGAGGACATCAGCTACTAATTGTTTATGAATATTCACTACAAAACTAAAACTGCAACCGATGAAGAAAAAAAAAGACGAAAAAAATACATCTTCCATGTTTATCATTTAATTTTTAGAATATATTGGAGCACTATAATAAGATAAATAATAAATGATGACACTTTTCACTAACTAAATAGAAGAAAAAGAATTGGAAGCTGAAAAAGAAATTGAGGAACTGGTTGTTGAACAAAAAAGTGATCATTGAATAAATTCAACAAACACAGCTAGCCATTAAAAAGGAATAATTTTACCAAGTGTATAAAAATTTCCAAATATTTTTAATTTTATTTTATACTATCTAGACTTTGATCACCTCCAATGGAATTTACACCAAACTTGACGAGGATAATAAGATCTGATCCAAAATCATAACAAATTCAATATTGGGTTAAAACTAGAATGTTAACTTTATAAAACACTCTAATCAGCTAACCTAGGTATGGTTGAGCTAAATGAGTGTTAAAAAAGACTAGATTTTAGGAGGAAACCTGAGTTTTTATTACTTTCTAAGATTTTAGATTTATTTCTTCCTTAAGATTTAATTTTATATTAGTATTGAGTTTCAATTCCCCTTATATTTTTTAAAATTATTAAATGGCTAGGTATTTCACTTGTTTATTTTTATTTTTCAAGACCAATAATTAGGAATCATGATAAGAAGTTGTAGGACTAACTCACCTTATGAAACCAATTCACGTCATGAATTCATAACAATACACATTGTGAAACCCATTCACATCATGAATCTGATGTAGAACAAATCTGGGTAGCCCGATACTGAAGTTTCATGAAAAGGGGAGTAATCATTTCAATTATATAATGTTCTATTATACTTCTCAAATTTAATGGTTTTTTGAGCTTTGAACTTCTAATTGCATGTATTCCTTGATTATTTCTTTAATAAGCAATTTTATGAGACATTAACTACTTTAGATACATGCCATGAAATAATTTTAAATTTAATTTTAAATAATTTGGAATGAGAAAAATGGGGAAACGAATTAGTAGAGATAAAGTTGAGGATTTGAATTTAAAAAATCATGATTTAGGTAGACTAGATGATGTTTGTAAATGAAATTTTTCTAAGAATTGGTTCGCCTTGAATTTATTATATTTTTATTAGTTAATTTTATTATTTGTATGCATTACCATGAGTGACCATCCCAATCATTTATCTCATTCCTAAGACATTTTATGGGATAATAATTCCCCATTGTTTGTATAGTAAATTTTTTGAGAGACTCAGACATGTTCTCTTCTAGAACTTTCTTGGCATATTATCAAAATTTTGGATGAACAAAATCACTGTTAATATGATTGAGTTGCTTTATTATTTATACCTTTATCCTTATACCCACCTTGATTTTAATCCTTATTTTTTCCACAGAATCCATGAATGACATTTTTAGTAAATTAGCCAAGTTATAAGCCTATTATATCCATTATTACCCTACTCTCAGTGTGTTGTATGATATTTAAAAGAATAAGTATGGGGGTATGTTATTCATGGTGGATGGGGATTCACTATATTGAGGAGGATTTTTTGAAGGTTTTCTTGTGATTTGGGGTGAGGTCATGTATCACTTATTTTACTTATTATTCACCTATTTTTCAAAAAAATAATAATAAATATATAAAAAATAAAATAAAAATGGGTTGTGTATTAGAAGGATATAAAAATCATAATTCCCATACTGACAACCTTTTGATCATATAGGGTTAGGTAGTGGATGTGAGATTTATCTTAAAACAAAAAATTTGAGAAAAAAGAGAAAGAGAGGGTTGTTCATTCATTGTTCCTACTTGTATCATGTGCCTACTTTGAGATTTAGGGATGAGGAGATGGCATTTTTATTATTGGCAGAGTATTTTCACTAAGATTATCTTTTGATATCATGAAAAATACTTTAGTGAGAAGAATCCTTTTTTATATTTAATTGTTTTACATCATTTATCTACCTTCCCTAATCCTCAGAGTCATTTGATCCTAAATATGAAGTACTCATGATTAACTGTAAATCTTTTCTTTATGTGGTGAATATGTTAGATGCCCTGAAAGCCTGTGGTAATTGCATGTATTCAAGTTATGTGTTAAACTTCATTCACAATTGTACCTTGATAATGAGTGAAAAAATTAAAGTGACATAAATTAAAAATGGCATTTATACTAATAATGAATTGAAAAATAAAAATGGATGAATGATAAGGTTTGTCTATTTCAAAATAAGAAAAGTAAAATACTTGGTTTATTTGTTTCTTTGAAAATTGAGGCATTCAGGAATTTTCCTATTTGATTCTCAAACATTTAATTTCTCATTTAATTAATTAATTTTATTGACATTGAATTTAAAGCATAGTAAGGAGAGCATCCTTTGTAGTATGTTGAGATTTCATTCTTGAGGACAAGCCTGAATTCAAGTGTGGGGGATTTGATACATACATTTCATGCATTATTTTTTGTATTAAAATAAAATAAATTTATGATTTAAATTATTAATTGTTGATAGGATATTTTATGAATTTTTTCATCTATGGAAGGATAAAATGTTTTATGAAAAATGATAAAAATGATCCAAATGGTAATGATTTCCATCAAAAGGGGGTCTTCAAAAATGAAGGACAGTCAAAGGATTATCTCGGGGCTTGAAACTAAATAAATGGGATGAAATGAATCCAAACGTATGGGAAAAAGACTATTAGCATCATGAATTTCATTCAGTATGTGAACCAAGTACAAGGTATGAACTCAATACATAAGGAAACTATGAAAGAAGGAGGTCCCAAGAATAGTCTTTCTTGGGGCCTCCTTTCATGGTTTTCTCACATCTTGAGTTCACACCTTGTAATTGGTTCAGTTCCTAAATGTAATTCATGACATGAATAGTATTTTCCCTATATATTTGGCTCTAGTTCACCCTGTTTCTTCAGTTTCTATCCCTAATATCATCCTTCATCATATAAGGCCCTCTTTTGATGGAAATCACTATCATTTGGATCCTTTTTCTCATTTTCATAAAACATTTTATCCTATTATAGATGAAAAAATCCATTAAATATCCAGGTAAGAATTAATCATTTAAATAATAAATGTAATGTATTTTAATACTAAAAAGTATGCTTGAAATGTACGTATCAATATCATAAAGTTTTTTGTAAGGTGGATATTATTTGGTTTTCCAATCAATACATATATTTCTAGATACTACAACTGGATGTGGTTTTAGCATAGATGCATCTAGGGGTAATAAACCTGAAAATAGTTGGTTAAGTATATATCGACCTTAATTCTAGTGCATGGTGAGTGTTCCATTATTGTGCACCTAGTTTGATGATCCTGAGGGATATTCTTGGTTAATTCACATTTTCTTTATAAACCATTATGAAATATTGGAGAATATTGATAATATTCCAAATGATATTAAGCTTATGATTCTAAAATTAGCTATGAATAAATTTTCAATTCATGTTAAGTATATCACCAGCTATATAATTATACATTATGATTCTTAATGTTATGATCAAATCTATTATATTTAATTGTTTAGAAATGGATCCTAGTATAAGGAATGGAAATTGTATCAATGCATGTAATCAATGGATGGATTTCCCTCTTGGTCAAGAAAATAAAACTGGAGCTAGAATTGGAGATGAAACTAGAGATAAACAAATTATAAATATATCGGGGTATCTAACTCAAGTTATGACCAATAACCTTGCTCGTATAGAGAATCCTACTAATTTGTAATGTGGTGAAACAATGTTGGACTGTTTCATGCATCAGTAAGCTTCATTATTCAATGGGACTAATAGTCCATTTTTGGATGAGAGATGGATAAGTTCTTAGAGAAGATATTTCTTACTTTGGGAAGTAATGAAAGGTGGAAGTTTGTCTTGTAAATTTATCATCTCATGATGGATGCAGATCAATGGTGGTCATTGATTCAAAATAATAAGTATGGGGAGAAAATATAAAACATGGAGTGGAAGTATTTTAAGTTAATTTTCTTGGAAAAATATTTTCTTCTCAAGCAATGATAGAATATAGAGAGACAATTCATTAGTCTAAGAAAAAAGGAAGATAAACAATTTTGTTAAGTACGAATCCAACTTTACAAGGTTAGCAAGTAATGTTTCAGACTACGTATATAATCCAAAGAGTAATATTGGTCATTTATTTGATAGGATAAATCCAGACCTTCTAAGGTCACTAGTCTCCTAAACATTCTCATAATACAAGGATATAGAATCATGTGCTATCAAGAAAGGAAAATAATTCCCTAATCCTTATGAATTCGAAAAAAAACAATATAAAATAGGGTGGTTGAGCACTCTCAAAAATGAAATAAAGTAAAAGGGAAGAAGGGAAGGGTGGAATTTCCAACTTGTAACAAATGTGGAAAGAAACACCATGGAACATGCTTGCTGGGAATGGGAGTTTACTTCAAGTGTGGAGAGAAATTTCATCAGTCTCATGATTTCAAGGCAAAGAAAGAAACAACCAATGTTCAATGCTTTAACTATAAGGATACGGGATACTATGTGAATTATTGTCCCAGGTGTAAAGGTAATTTTCCTCATAAAATTCCAAAGGATAAAGGCTAAGCTTATGTGATCACTATAGCTGAGGTTGATGTTTCTAAAGATGTGGTGGATGGTACTTTAATGAAAACCTCAAATTTAGCTAATGATTTATTTGATTTTGGATCTTATCACACTTTTATATATTCCATATTTTCTAAGAAAATTAGATATTTCCCTAGCACCTTAATAAGTGAATTTTCAATTAAGATTCGTAGTGTAAATCTCACTACAATGGAAATATATTAGTCAGTTCTCATTATGACACATAAATATGCCCTGTTTGCAGACTTTATTATTATATGTATGGTTGATTTTGATATAATACTTGGTATGGATTGGATTTAAAAATATAATGAAAAAATTTATTGCCAAGATAAGTGTCATGAACCCCCTCCCCCCAAAGTATACCCCTCATGGGCCGAAAATGTGGAAAGAGAGATGGTGACTGCTCGAGTCCCACCTTCAGTAGGCCCTGGGTTGTCGACAATCACTAAGGGTATAATAAACATGCATATGGGAGGCATTACCCTCTAATAGAACATGCAGAAGAAAGATATAAGATAGATACACCAAACAAAACCTACTCAAACATATATATAAATAAATCCCAAGTGAAAACATGCAATATCATGCAGTACTGTAACAACTAAAAGGAAAACTACAAGTAACAAAAAGTAAAAATAGAAATGACCATGAAGCCCAAATAGCTCCTACAAAACCAAGAGCTAATAATATCTAGACCGATCTCCAACCTACTCCAGTTGACTGGAAAAATATTTTTTATATATATAGAGTGATCATAATAGTATACTCAATAGGATCCTCCCCATATTCTCTCGTGCAAAAGATAAAAAAATCATGATAAAGCATAGTGAAACTAACTCGTCACCTGAACAGGTATACTAAGTTCTCAAACTCACCATGGATAACTCTCACCAAGTATTTCATACAAGAGAGAATATAATATAATAACGAAACATCAAGGGTACCTCACTCTCACTTCCCCACTAGTTTGTCGCTCTTCCCTAACATTGCACATCCTGATCCATCTTTCTCCAAAATAGGCCAGCCCAAAGACACCTGGTAAAGGCATCATAACATGCACCTCATGAATCACATCATCACAACATCCTATATTAAATCACCATATATAGTAACCAAGTAGTTTATGGGATCCACCATAGCTCATGTGACATCTATTAACTATTGGGTATTATACCTCAAGCCATTACAGCTTATACACCGAGTAAGTACCTCAAGCCATCAAAGCCTATACACATCATACCTATGATAATCCTTTGGATACTATATCTGGGGATACATGTGTGTGAATAACCACAAGCCATAACATCCCTCTACACACATATATTGGTAAACTAACCTTTGTGAATACCACCACAAGTAACTACCAAGATAAGAGAGTGGGTCAGAGGGGGTAGTTATCCATCCATCCTCCCACCGAGATGTTGGGGAAAGCACCCACCCAGAGTCTACTGGGTGTCAGTCCCCCTAACTAAAATGGGTGGATTAGTATATGAAATCATATAATATACATGATATAATATATCTCACTAGAACACTATGGGAATAACCTAGTCTTAGACTCAACTATATATAACGTCGCTCGGATTCCCGATTGTAGCTACTAAAATCAGATATCCTATAAGTACACAAGAATTTAAAAGAGCTACATTAATTACTTATTTCCTTTTTACCATTTCCTTTTTTTAATTAATTCATTAGACATTAATTAACCATTAACATTATTCCACATTACATTACATTAATCATTAGAGTACAGTCCATACCCTCCAGGAATAATCCAAAATGATTCCACAGTTTATCAAGATTAACATCTTTTAGCATTTTCATTCCATCAATACCAACCCTGTATGTTAAGAATTATTTATTCATTCTTGGCATCATTCCATATATTAGGTACTCTAGGAAAACCATCCTAAGCTACCACCAAGAGGAAACATGCAACCAAGCACATCAAACTTCCTCAAGTAGTGGAGAAACGAATGCAGATAAAACAAGAAACCCGATCATCGACCATTAAATATATTCATATATGAGAAACCCATCTCTCAAAATCATATCAATGGTTAATCCCATATTAAACTTGTTCTATAATTTTGGTGTCATCCCCAACACCCACTTGCATATCATGACGCATCTTACCATCATAGGCATCAAATCGTGCCACATCATCTGAGCCTCCTCACCCACATATCACATCATCCATCCCAGGATCATATCACATCTGAGCCTCCCCATTCCATATCACATCACATAGCAAAGCTCACAACCATAGAACATCAAAAAAGAATCCAGAATAGAAAGCATAGCCAACAGGGCAACTGGTCCCTCAAAACAATTCATTTATCCTTCACATAAAAATGATCTCTCATATCTCCAAATAAAAGGCACGCAGCCTTCTCAAGTAGATGGGAAACTCAAGACCTAGAAATTATCTTTATTACACAACTGGGTTTTATTCCATATTGAATTAACTGAATAATTGTTCATAGGTTCCAACTATGGGAAACCTAAGGCATCAAGCTATAACAAGCTTTCAAAAGCTAAACATTCTCTCTAGCATTTAAACAAATTTCATCAAACTATGAGAAATACCATTTTTATTTAACATTCCTTTCAATTTATTATCAACAAGAATAAACATTCTTCACATTATTTATCAATTCCATTAACCCATGGAAGATTGCATTTAATTAATATTCACATTACATCAATTTGATCATTATCAAATTTCAATAAACATCATATTCAAAAATTCCTCTTCTTTAATTATTCTTAAGATGATTAATTATAGATTAATTACATCTTTACATTCTTTACCAATTTCAACATGATACTACAAGCATAAAAACATGATAACAAGCATAGCATAGATATAGAAAATTAAGAGTCAAACTGCTATCATGGAATAAATCACATCAATATGCGATCACTAACCAATTCATTATTAATATGGTTCAATAATTATTTGTTTAATTCCATTTTCATCCAAAGAGATAAACCATGATAGCTCTATTATTGTATGTAAATAAAATAAAAGCAATGAATACCCTACCTCAAAGGTGTCAAGATTCTTTACATGATAACAGGCCAGCATTGTGGATCTCAAACACCTCTCCTGCAAGAAGATGCATCCCTCTAAGGACATCACGGAACAATCGCACCTAAAAAAACAAAGAAAAACTCTATTAGAAACATGGATATGATCCTACATCGCATGGAAAGAATAAATGGGAGGAACTAGATCAAAGAACCATGAGATAATAAGTATAAAATACATTGAATCACCATAGATAAAAGATGGGAAGTCAAGGAATAATCCTCATCGAAGGAATCCCAAATGCATGAAGGGAGTGTCATAAGATTCCTAGAGTTTGAGAGAAGTATTAGGTGTTTGGAAAACTCTCAAACTGTTGTAGAATTTATAGGCATGTTGTACATGGGATTTACATGACGTGAAACCCCTTTTCACATCGTGCAAATGAAGGGCTTAAGATCTCACTAAAAATGCATCACCTTGAACTAATTAATCCCAAAAATTTAAACATCATATAACACACTGTGAACTAGTCTCAACAATTCATGAACTAAGAATATACAATGTGAAATAAGAATACACACCATGTATTCTCCCTACCTCTAACTTTTATTAGCCAAACCCCTCCATACTCACTTCAGGACTCCTACGAGAACCATGAGCTTCAAAAACACACAAAGGGTCAAACTACATGGATCAGGGACCTTAAATTAGATACCTCTCAAACAATTATCATCCTTGATAATCTAAAACCAAACTCGGAAACAAAACAAAAAGGGGTCATCCAAATAGCCACCCTGTGAGATACCTTTCAAGGATATATCCATCACAATAGCTCAACCACCTCATCAGAGGAACAACGCGAAACCATACAATAGAAACAACCAACTCCTAAACACTCTCCTGGGGGAGATACCTCTCAAATGAGATTCATTCTAAAACAAGAAACAAGAGGAAAACGACTTATGACCCAAAAGGTCATCATATACAAGAGAACAATTTCACAAGAGAAAATTTGAGCATCAAACAACTCAAGGTACTGAGTGTGAATCTATGACTCACATTCCTAGGTACTATTCTCCATGCCACTATGCCACCACATGACACAAACCAAGGGAATAGCATGCCTATGCAACACCTTCTCTTTGAAGTCCTAGATCTACACAAGATTCTCCTAGAAGGTCGCATTATCGTCAAAATCGATCTATCCCCAATCATTAACATGAGAATCATTATGAAGATAACAAAGGAGCTATGACATGTTAAAATCGGCATGTATCCATATCATCTATAGGAGAAGTTTTATCTGATACACTATGGCTTCAACATGATCCAACACCTTGAATGGTCCAACAAACTTCAGAGAAATCATACTCCCATGACCAAAAATTTTCTTCCCATGATGAGGAGTCATCTTCAAGGAAATGTGATCTCCAGTATCAAACTCCAGAGGTCTCCTACTATGATCGACATAGGATTTATGACGATCTTTCACTTACTTAATCCCCTCAAAAATTACATGCACCATCTTTGTTGTATTATGTACTAGTTCTAACCCAAGAATTGTTGCCTCCCAAGCCCCAGTCTATCATAATAGAAAATAGAAAGGTTTGTGGTACAAGTATTCAAATTTCTCTATACCAATGGTGAATTAAAAACTATTATTGTAAGAAAACTCAACCAAGGGAAGGTTCCTCATCCATGAACCTCCAAAATCCAAGACACAAGAGCACAAAATACCTTCAATAATCTAGATAGTCCGCTATATCTGACTATCTTTCTATTGATGAAAATAATTTTTAGGGCATAATTGAGAACTAAAAGCATGATGGAGACCTCTCCAAACCCTTAAGGTAAAACAAGGATACTGATCATATATGATGTTCCTTGGGACTTTGTGGAGTCGCACCACCTCCTCCAAATATTTCCTTGATGAAACCTCCACTGAGATCAAATATTTGATTGTTATAAAGTGGGATGATTTCATCAAACAATACACTATCACCCATATATCATCATAGACTCTGTAAGCTCAATGTAAACCAGTAATTAATTCTATCAATATTTCCTTCCACTTCCACTGGGTAACATCTAATGGTAGACCAAACTTTGAGAAACAAACTTTGCAACTGCACGCTTCAACCTAGGCCACCAAAATTGACCTCTCAAAGCTTAGTAGATATTTTTCATGACGATATGTACCACCAAAGGAAAAATATTGAAATCAAAAAGAACCATATCACACATCACAAAAGGATTGAAAATCCTTACCTAGAACAACACCTAGTGTTTTCCATCCTCAGACCAACCATCAGGGGAATCACCAAAAATAACTCGGTCTCTCCAAACCTCCATCTCAGAATCCCCTATCTGGGACTCCTCCACCTAGTGCACCAAATATGACTGCATTATCATATGTAAAAGAAAAATTATACCTATAACCTCTACATTTCCTAGATTTATCACTAATAGTTCTCCTATCACTCTCTAGGAATCTCCATATTGATGCACGACATCACTATTTGACTTCTTGCTTAGCTCATCAGCCACAACATTTCCATTTCCTAGAATATATGAAATATCAAATTCATAATCCTGCAAGAATTACATCTTTTGATATTGATTCAAGTCCAAGTCACACTGGGAGAATACATACCTCAGGTTCTTATGATCGGTAAAAACCACAAAATCCTCACTGATGATGTAATGTCACCACAACTTTGAGGTAAATGCCACTACCTCCAAATCAAGATCATGGGTGAAATATTTATGCTCATGGGTAATTAACTATCAAAACCCATAATAAAAAACTAATCTATAATATATTAAAACACTTCCCAATCCAATATGTGAAGTTTTGTAGGAAACCTCAAACTAAACTCCCTTCACTGGAAAACAAAGGACTAGAGCATTGGCCAACTTCTTCTTCAGGTACTCAAAGGTTGTATGACACTGGTTAGTCTACAAGAACATTTTATCCTTCCTATTAGAGGTCATAATAGGATTCAAAACCAAAGATAGATCAGATACAAACCTCCTATAATAACTTGGAAAACAAAGGAAACTTTGCACCTATGCCACTATCTTGGGGCATACCTAAGACACAACTACCTCTATCTTCAAAGGATCCATAGGTACTCCCTGTTGGGACACTACATTCCCTAAGAAACAGACTTCAAAATTCCAAAACTCATACTTAAAAAACTTCCCAAATATATTCTCATTACGAAGAACTCCTAAAATGACACACAGATACTCTTTATACACCTCCTTAGACATGGAGTACGTAAGGATGTAATCGATGAAAACCACCATGAACTTATCTAGAAACTATTTGAACACTATGTTCATCAATCCTATGAACACAATTGGATCATTCATTACACTGAATGATATCACAAAAAAAATTCATTCCCATGAAAACAACGGAATGCAGTCTTATGAATATCCTCATCATTTACCCACATCTAATGATATCCTGACCGCAAATCATTTTTTGAGAACCAACTTTATTCCTTCAATTGATCTAATAAATAATCAATCTTCAGAAGTGGAAAATGTTTCTTCACTATCACTTGGTTCAAGTGATGATAATTTATACAAATATACAAACCGCCATCAACCTTCTTCACAAACAAAACTGGTACACCCCACGGTGACACACTCAGCCAAAAAAAACCTCTCTACTACAAATCATAGAGTTGTACCCGCATCTCTAACAACTCAAAAAGTACCATATTATATGGAGACATCAAGATAAGAGATGTGTATCGTTGTATCTTGGTCCCAAAATCGATCTCCTATCGAGAGGTTAACGCTAAAACCTTCTCTAGAAAGACATTAGGGTACTCTTTTACGGACCTAGGAAGCACCGATTTCTAAACATATGAAGAGATCAACATCAACTCGGACATCAAAGATAATAATGACAGAACATGCCTCTGACCCATCTGAGGGTCTTGGTCACTAATGAACACTCTTGACTCTCCATCAATACCATATAATACAGTCTTCCTCCTGAATCATTCTACAATGTTCTACCCCAAATACAACTAATCTATATCAATGATGATGTCATATGGTTTTATATATAAACATAGTAAGTCTCCCCAAAAGAGGTGTTTCCCCATCACTAGATCACAGTCTCTACATACTTTATACAAGTCATCTCGACCTCTAATTGGTGTTGTCAATTCCAAGGGAACTGGAAGCCTCTCTACCTAAAGTCTCAAAGTATGGAAGAGGTTAGGTGATATAAATGAGTGTATTGATCCTAAATCAAACAAATCATGCACCCAATTAGAAAACAAGAAAAGGGTTCCTTCAATGATGTTTGGATCACCTGACACTAGTGATCGCACCGTGATTCACTATTTCATTTTCACCCTTACACCATTGTGCTAAACTTGTTTTATATTAAAAATTATAAAAATAATAACAAATTTTATTACTTGTTTGAATCATTTATTTTGTGTTAATCACTATTAAATAGGTCAATGTTACTTTTTTTGATGATTTCATTGTAGGAGGATGTGATTTGGAGGCCTGGGAGATGATCCAGAAGGAAAATGGGCCAAAACAGCATGGGTTCCATGAACACATGTCCACTATTTGGTATATTATGAAAACTCATTGCATCCAAATGGTCTGATATTTTGTTTAATGTTCCAAAATTAAATTTTATACAACTCTTAAGAAGACACCCAATCCCCATTAGTCCATTAAGGGGCCCAACTGAAGTGATCTATCTAGGATATCAAATTTGCACTGAGTCAAAAGTTGTGTGTTGTGTTCTGTTCATATCTCGAGTTGTATGTATCAAAATGAATCAAAAATTTCAGTGGAGATATAAATACGTGGTTTAACAGATTTATAGTTTTGTAAAAAGTTATTTAATATTGTCTGGAGGTTGAAAAAAATGGGACAAGTGGTTTTACAGAATCTGTGTGCCCAAAACCACTTCCCATTTTTTCTATAAAAGAGCACCATGGGTACCTCATTTGGAGAGTTCATACAAGGAGTAAAGTGATTAAAATTTTGAGTTATAGAGGATTCCTCTCATAATCCTAGAAGTTTTGGAGTCCCCTATCCTCATAGGGGGGTCAAGAATGAAGAAGGAGTTCCACCCGAGCTTCCTCCTCCTCCCGATGTCGAGCTAAACAGCGGGCGTTCATTGTGAGGGAGATACACACATGTAAATGGATTTATGAAACTTGTACTACTAATGGTTTGATGTATTTTGGGTTTTAAAACATTTCATTTAGAAGTATCTTACTTTTATTTATCTTTTTTTGATTTAACTGAATGAAATGCTCTTTATTTTTAACTGATCGGTGTGAAGTTTTGAGTGTGTGACTTGTATTGTTCCGATTGGAAAGCACAAGAATCCTTTTCTTCCCAACTTATTTGAGATTTCAATTTGTTTTGGAAGATATTATACCATGCATGTGATCTGTACCTTGGCTATACAATTGTTATGTTAAGTTTTGGCTCAACATGATTTGATATAAGAGCTTGGAAAGTAATCGGGATTCCAATTGATTTCAACCAAAGACTTGCATAAAACCTTAATTAATCTATAAGAAAAATGAGCTTTAAATGTGTGTAATAAACTCACAATGAACCCTTTTATCTCATAATTATAAAACACAACCTTTCTTTGTCAACTATTAAACTCTTTAATTAAGTCATTTTATTTTTAAAACTGTTTTCAAAACCACCCCCCTCTTTTAGTAATCTTTATTAAAAATGCACACTATAAGATACCAACACTCCTTGAGAGATGACCTAGGGTCTGCCCTAGACTACAAAATCTTCTTTAAATAACTATCAATTTGACATGTCGTGACAACACGGTCATCTAGAAATGCTAAAGCATGAAGCTAACTACAACCATCTCCACGACCTCTATACCCATACTGAAGATCACCTCCATGGCCGCACTATGCTCTCTAAGGATGAGGAGATTCTTGGGGATATACTCTTCCTACCCCATATCCTCTCTCCTGATCCCAGACTGGAACACCCTACTGCTACTTCCTTAGATGAAACTGCCTCAATAGAGGAACCTGAAGTGGAACACCTGGAACACATTGACAACTTAGAATGATTAGTAATTCTTATTTATCATGACCTTGGCCTTCATAAGAAAAACATGAATATGAATCCTTGGCATAAGTATAATAGCCTCTACCCCCAGAAAAATGAGATGATGAGGGTTGGGACCTACCCTCGGCTGACCGAAATCTCTTTTGTCCTAAAAACTGGGAACCCTGGACCACATCTCTTTTTTATGATGAATCCTGAAGACTCTCCTCTAATGACGATCTGGTTCTATCCATCTTCCTCTCAATATCCTATACTCTCACTAACACCTCAAGATACGTTTTTAGTATAAATGGGGTGACCTAGAACTAGATCTTTTGATGAAAATCCTCCTTGAAATGCATCTCTATGGCCTCCTCGTCTAGTAACAAGTATGAAGAATATCACAGAATGGTCCTGAAATGGATATCAAACTCTCACACACTGGAACTCCCCTACTGAAGGGTAATAAGCTCCTAGTGATTGGATGCCTTCACGGTCGAAGAAACTATTCTATGAACTAGTCTTTAAACTTCTCCCATGGGGTATCAACTCCTCACAATCCCCAAGGATCAAGAAAAACCACTACCTCACTACTCCACATGAAATCATCATAATTAATGAAACTCGGTGCTCCTTATGAGCACGGATCAAACTGAAATTTATATCAACCTCCTCTAACTATTCTTCGGTGATTGAATCTGAAATGGATACCTCATCCTTCTACATACTCTGGCACTAAAACTCTTGGAGTTTCCTCATTTAATTTTCATCATCATCAACCTCCACTCTGTGGAGATCTTCTTGCACATATTACTAAACATCTTTGGCTAGAACCTGACAAGGACATCGACCGGAATCCATGTATTCAAAAGGAACAAACTATTAGAGCTTCTAAACATGAGATATGGAATATTTAACATTAATTAATTAATTAATTTTTATCTTGATAATATTTTAACCTATCCCAAGTTCAATCCATTTCAAACATAGGCGCAAGGAAGAATGATGAATGATCATTTCCTAAGTCTCTACCCTGAAACTAGTATCACTTAATTTAGTAGGCTCAGTAAACTTAAAGGTTCGTGAATTAGATCATAGGGGGGATAAATAACTATCTCTTAGTAGATATCCCATGTTTATATCACTCACTAAAATTAGATGACACTATTTTCCTACCAACCCATACAACCTCACCTATACCTAAATCCAGACTTCATCATATCCCTCAACTTGAACCTTTAATACCACTCTGTCATGACCCCCTCCCCCCAAAGTGTACCCCTCCTAGGCCGAAAATGAGGGAAGGGAGATGGTGACTGCCTGAGTCCCACATCTACTAGGCCCCAGATTGGCGACTAACATTGAGGATATAATAAAAATGTATATAGGAGGCATTACCTTCTAATAGAACATGAAAAAGAGAGAGATAAGAAAGATACACCAAAAAAAACCTGCTCAGACATATATATAAAGAAATATCAATTTAAAACATGCAATTTCATATATTACTATAACAACTAAAATTAAAACTACAAGTATCAAAAGGTAAAAATGGAAGCGTCCATGAAGCCCAAACAGCTCCTACAAAACCAAAATCTTGTAATATCTAGTCTGATCTCCAACTTTCTCTGACTGGCCTAAAAAACTATTTATATATATGTAGGGTGATCATAGTAGTATACTAAGTAGGATCCTCATTAGAGCCTCTTGTTCAAAAGATAAAGAAATCATCCTAAATCACAGTGAACAACAATGAAACTAACTCGTTGCCTAAATATGTATACTAAGTTATCATCTTCACCATGGATAACTCTCCCCAAGTATCTCATATAAGAGAGAATATAATATAATAATGAAACATAAAGGGTACACCACTCCTACTTCCCCACTGATTTGTTTCTCTTCCCCAACGTCGCACATCTTGAGCCATCTCTCTCCAAAATAGTCCATCCCAAAGACACTGGTCAAGGCATCATAACATGCACCTCATGCATCACATCATCAAATCATCCCATATCACATCACCATATATAGTAACCAATTAGTTTCTAGGAGTCATCATAGCCCGTATGACATGTATCATACATCGGGTATTATACCTCAAGCCATTACAGCCCATACACTGAGTAAGTACCTTAATTCATCATAGAATATACATGTCATACCTATAATAATCCTTGGGATACTATATCTGGGGATACATTTGTGTGAATAACTGCAATACATAGCCCTATACACACTTATAATGGGAAACTAATCGACAAGAATACCAGTACAAGTAACTACTAATAGAAGAGAGTGGTTAGAGGTGGTAGTCATTCATCAATCCTCCCACCAGAATGTTAGGGAAAGCACCCTCTCAAATCCCACTGGGTGTCAATCTCTCTAACCAACATGGGTGGGGTATCATATAAAATCATAGATATACATGATATAATATATCTCACAACCACACTATGGGAATAACCTAGTCTTGGACTCAACTACAACTAATATCGGTTAGACTCCTGACTGCCACTACTAATACCAAATATCCTATAAGTACACAAGCATTTAAAATAACTACATTAATTATTTATTTCCTTTTTATCATTTACTTCCATTAATTAATTCATTATCCATTAATTAACCATTAACATTATTCCAAATTACATTACATTAATCATCAAAGTAAAGTCCATGCCTTCTAGGAATAATCCAAACCAAGTTCATGGTATCAAGATCTTTATCTTTTAAAATTTTCATTCCATCAACACCAACCCCATGGGTTAAGAATTATTTATTCACTATTAGCATCATTTAATATACTATGTACTCTAGGAAAATCATCCTAATCTACCACCAATAGAAAACATGCAACCAAGCTCATCCAGTTGCCTCAAGCAGTGGGGAAAGGAATGTAGATAAAAAAAGCAACTCGACCATCATTCATTAAACAAAATTCATAAGCAAGAATCCCAGCTCTCAGCATCACATCAACAGGTAAGACCATCTTCAACCCATTCTATCATCTTTGGTTCTAGCCCTGACACCCACATGCATATCCCGATGCATCTTTCCATCATAGGTGTCAACTTTTTTCACATCATCAGGGCCTCCCTGCCCACATATCACATCAGTCATCTCATGCTCATATCACATTTGAGCCTCCCCACCCCATATCACATCACATAGTAAAGCTCGCAACCATAGCACATCATAAAATTATCAAGAACAACAAGCATGGCCAATAGGGAAACTGAACCCTCAAAATAAGGTATTTGTCCTTCACATGAAAATGATCTCTCATGGATCAAAAATCAACTCACTAGGACTTCTAAAGTAGACAAAAAACTCATACCCTAGAAATTATCTTTATCAAACAACCAATTTTTATTCCTTATTTAATTAACTAATTAATTATTCATAGGTTCCAACTATGGGAAGCCTAAGGCATCAAGCTATAACAAGCTATCAAAATACAAACATTCTCTCTAGTATTTAAACCAGTTTCATAAAACTAAAATAAATGTAATTCTCATTTAAAATTCCTTTTAATTTATTATCTTTATTGATTCCATTAACCCATAGAAGATCACATTTAATTAACATGTGCATTTAATCAATTTGATCATTATCAAATTACAACAAACATCGGATTCAAACATGTGTCTTCTTTAATTATTCTTAATCCAATTAATTATCAATTAATTTTGAATTTATGTTCTTTACCAATTTCAACATACTACTCCGAGCATAATAACATACTAACAAATAATAGCATAGATATCACAATATCTAGAAAATCAAGAGGTAAACTGTTATCACGGTATAAATCACATCAACATGTGATCACTAACCAATTAATTATTAATACTAATAAATAATTATCAGGTTAGATTCATTTCCATCTAAATGGATAAACCATTCTAGCTTTATAATTTCACATAAATAAAAGAGAACCAACAAATACCCTACCTCAAAGGCATCAATATTCTTCGCATGAGAATAGACCAATGTTGCATATCCCGATCACCTCTCCCTCAAGAATTTTCATCCCTCTAAGGATGTCATGGAACAACTTCACCAACAAAAAAACCAATAAAAACTCCATTAGAAACATGGAGATGATCTTTCATCACATATAAAGAAGAAACAGGAGGAACCAGATCAAATAACTATGAGAGAAGAGGTAGAATGTACCTCGAATCACCATAGATCAAAGATGAGAATCCAAGGATTGATCTCTGTCGAAGGAAACCCAAATTCCTTAATAAGGGGTCGCTAGATTCTTGGAGTTTCAGATAATTCATAGTTTTTTTGAAAACTCCCTACTGCAGCATTTATAAGAACACTACACAGGGGATTTAGATTATGTGAAACACTTTTTCACATCGTGTAAATGTAGGGCTTCAGATCTCGCTGAAAAACATATCTCCTCAAACCAATTAATCCTGAAAATTTATGTCATGACCCATCCCCTAAGGCCCATGTCATGACTACCCCAAGCCCGCCTTCCATAGTCCAGGGGCTGGCGACTAGCATCGAAAGGCGTATTCCCTAACAAAATGGGAAGGCATTGCCTTTTTAACCTATAAACTCACACAACTAAGCACAAATTAGGATACAAGCACAAAGTAACCTATAATGTAAACAAGGTGTGTACAGAAAGTAAAGGGGGCCAGAATATAATCCCAACTGAAAAGAAAAAGTAAAACTAGAAAGTACAAGTAAATTGAAAAGTACAAGTATAACTAAAAATAGATCATGTGAACACCCACCAAGGATCCAACCTGAAGGGTAGGTACAGCTCTCAAACAGTCATCTTTGTGGTATGCCTCATATAATGTCCACCTCCGAGCTACCTCCAGTCCTAGAACTCTCATCCTCAGTCAGCACTATCCGTCGTGTGCACCTGACACAACAAGGTGCGGGCATAGCCCATGTAATGGTGAGTAAAATGATACTCGGTAGGGACCCAGAAACCCTCGAAGGTCTCACAAAATCCAAAAAGGATAAACCACAAAGCATGAAAACAATTGAAAACCCTACTTAGGTATATGCCCATACATATACCTAAGTTGTCTAGTATACACATCTCAATCATGAGGAAACACAAGGCCCAACTCAAATCCCAAAGCTCAACTGTTCCATGAATGAAGAAATACCACGAAGGTGAGTACCACAAAGGTAGTACCACATAGGTAATGCCACATAGAAAAATACCACAAAGGAATCATCACACAGAAGTGTACCACAAAGATAAGGACTCGTATCACACTAGTTATAACTTAGGTATGGTATTAATGATGATTAGATGTAACTACAGAATCATCTTACTCTATTTAGAGGCAGACCCACGTAGGATCCTAAATCATTAGACCCACGTAGGATCCTAGTACAGCAGACCCACATAGGATACTAGATTAATCCCACATAGATTCCTAGATCTGATCCATGTGAGACCCTGAAACACAGACCCACATAGGATCCCAAAGCATAAACCCACATAGGATCCCTTTCTCATGTTACACCCAGCCACAGGGTTCCCGCACTAAGCTCGCTTGATTTTAGGGGGGTCTGCTCCTCAAGCCACAGGTCGATAATAAAACTTCCATGAAGTCCCATGAAAAATTATTCCAAAGGACCGCCACATAATAGGGGTCTCAATGCAACAAATGGTGAATCAATCGGACACCCAGTCTGTAAGTTATTGGACTTTAAGTCCCAAGGGCCCGGTTGGATTCTTGTTCGATCCAACCTAGACGTACCCCAACTTTATCCAAAACTCAAGTGGTGTATAACAAAAGGACCGTCTCGATCCAATGTTTTCGGCTCCACAGACTATTTTTCAAAAAGACACATGTAGGTTAAGTTATAGTTGAAAGAGTAAAAAGGGGTCGAAGCTGGTCCGGTTCCAATCCGACCCAGTCGGACCGACCCGTCCTGGTTTGGGTCGACCCGGGTCCAGACCTGGGTCCGACCCGGCCCGTCGGCACGGCCCAGCCCACTGGACGGCCCGCTGGGCGGACCGTGCCGGGCGGCCCGCGGCTGGGTGGCCCCACGGTGGGGTCCGCCCTAGCCGCCACCTAAGGGGAGGCACCCACTGGGTACCCCGAATGGCTAGGATTTTCGGGTTGGGTAGTCGACCAGCCGGTGCCACATGGCACCGACAGCTGGCACGTGGGACCCCAGGTCCCACTCGGCTCCCCGGCTGGTCAGATGGCCAGCTCTCCTCCATGGTGTGGTCACACTCCATGCCACCACTGGCGGCCGGTAGTGAGCCATCCGCACTCCTTCACCTTCGGGTCCTCGTGTCGTGGCTCCAGCACGCCCAACGGTGCGGCCGTGCGCAGCCGCCCCCTTCGTGCTTCCGGTCATGCGCCGGTCGCCACCCTTGCTCTGTCGCAGCTAACGGACCGCAACCCTTATCCAGTGGAATGTTCACACTGCTGACGTCATTGCGGCCGGCCAGAGTGTTGGCCCCCACCCCCAAGCCCCACCAGTGTCGGTCGCTGACACGGTTTCTGGCTATGTTCCTCGGGTCACAGGGTGAGCCCTGGTGGCCCATTCTTCATTCTGAAGACTCCTGCACTCGACTCAAAACGTCACTATCGATTCAACACCATCATAAAACAAAAAGGTTGCAGAGAGGTCGGTATGTGTTCATTTGGCATGCACCCTCCACGTTAGAATAGTATTTGGCGGCATAATTGTTCTTAAATCAAGAAGATTGACAAGAATAGGGTAAGGGATATTCAAAACAACATCCCCTACCTCGATTTCTTGTTGACGTCGGTGAGGAGAAGAAAGGATGGACGTCAGTTCATCGTTGTTGAAGACGTTCCTCATTGGGGATCCTTCAATAGAGTTCTTCATTGGATAAAGTGTTCTTCTTTGGAGTGATTGTTTCTCCACAATTCTCCCAAGCTCTCCTTTGCCAACAAATCCCCCAACCAAGAGGTGAAATACCAAATTAATAAGTTTAAGTTTATTAATTAAACTAATTTAGTTGGCACATCAATGTGAGGGGAAACAAAGAGTTACCTCCCATTAAAGGGGGAGTTCAAGGGTCGGGCGGTCCCCACCATTGAATTCAAATTTGGGAGTTCTCAAGCTTCGGTGGTCCCCACCACCAAAAAATCAAATTGGGAGGATTAAATTCCATAAATAAAATAAAGCTACTTTATTTTATTTTCTCCCATAAAAAGAACAAAAAATAACTTTCACCCTCGACCTACTACGGTCAAGGTAAAGGTATCATTAAGAGAATATCGGCACTGTGAGTTCAACAGTGCCCTTGGATTTTAATTCCAATCACTGGTTCAAAAGTTAAAAAAACACGCTCGCACATTTACTAAACGTACCTGAAAAAAAAAGTTTAGAAATTCATTCCAGGAAAACCGGGCCTCAGAATCACGCACCATCAATTTTTTCAGACTCACAATATTCCCATATAATTTAAAAAAAATAAATGGAAAATATAGGTAATTATATTCTCCCCACCTCAGGGATTTTCGTCCCTGAAATCCACATCACAAATAAAAACTAAGAAAACAAGTGGGGGTACTGAGCATGAATCTAAGCCTCATGCTCTCATGTGCTCTCCTAGAGGTTTTCATGCTGTTAGTGTACACGCACCAAAGGTATCGATCGCCCATGAAGGACTCTCTCCTATCGATCCTAAATCTCCACTAGAACCTCCAAAAACATTGCCCCATTGTCGATGTCAAGCTCACCCCAGTCAATGATGTGTGAAGGGTAGTGCATGTATCTCCTCGGCTGGGATACGTGGAAAATATCACGCACCCGGTGTAACTGAGGTGGAAGATCTAAGTGATAATCCACCTCACCAACTTTGCTGAGGACCTGAAAGGGTCCGATGAACCTTAGAGATAACTTTCCACCCTAGCCAAATCTCTACAAACCTCGTCGGGGTGAGACCCGTAGAAAGACGTGGTCACCATCCTCGAACTCCAGAGGTCTTTGTCTTCTGTCAGCATAAGACTTTTGCATGCTCTATGCAGTCTTCATCCACTCCTAGATGATCTGCACCTTCTTCGTGGTATCCCGTACCATCTCTGGTCCCACGAGTGCTGACTCCCCTGAGTCAGTCCAACACAAAGGCGATCTGTAAGGTCATCCGTATAGAGCCTAGAATGGTGTCATACCAATAGTGGAGTGATAGTTATTGTTGTATGAAAACTCCAACAACGGAAAGTGATCCTACCAGCTGTGACCGAAGTTGAGGACACAATAACGCAACATGTCCTCAAGGTTCTGAATGGTCTGCTCAGTCTGTCCATCCGTCTGAGGATGGAAGGCGGTGCTCAAACGAAGTTGCATCCCGAAAGCCTCCTACAACCCCTTCCATAGCCAGGAAGTGAAACATTCATCATGATCAAAGACAATATTCGAGGGTACTCCATGTAGCCGCACAATATCCTACACATAGAGGCATCCTGAGATCTTTATTGAACCCTGCTCTCTGATTGGTAGGAAGTTGGCCGACCTGGTGAGTCGGTCGATGATCACTCAGATAGAATCATGACCCCTGGATGTATGTCGAAGTCCTATCATGGATTCCATGGATATTACATCCCACTTCCACTCTGGGTCCTCTAAAGGCTGAACTAAACCTGCTAGTACATGATGCTCCGCCTTCACTTTCTGGCAAGTGAGGCATCAAGTGATAAACTCTGCAACTGTTTTCTTCATTCTCAGCCACCAGTATTGTCGTCGAAGGTCCTGGTACATCTTCTCCACTCCTGGATGTACTGCTAGAGGGGATGTGTGGAACTCCCTCAACACTTCTTCCCGAAACAACACTGGTACCATGGTACATCCTCTGAAAATAATGATGTGCTCCCCACATTCAGAAAATCCATCAGGTGTCTGTCCTGTGGATATCTGAGCACGTCGAGCCTCGCAGTCAGTGTCCCCATGTTGTACCTCCCTGAATCGCTTAAGGAGTGGGGGAGTGACTGTAAGAGACTAAAGAGAAGCTACTCCATCTCGATCCACAAAGGATATCTGCAAAGTGGTTAGCTACTTTGTCGCCTCTCCTAGCAGCTGTATACCAGATCTCTTGCTGAGTTCATCTGCTACAACATTCCCCTTCCTATGAGTATAGACTATCTCAAAGTCATAGTCCTGGAGGAACTCAAGCCAACGTCGTTGTCTCAACTTCAAGTACTTATGGGAGAAGATATACCTAAGACTCTGGTGATCAGAGTAGACTGTAAAACACTCATCCATCAGGTAGTGTCGCCACATCTTCAAAGCGAAGAACACTACTGCTAACTCAAGGTCATGGGTAGCATAGTTCTTCTCATACTATCTCAGTTTTTGATAACCATATGTGATAACTTCTCACTACTGCATCAGGAAACATCTGAGCCTGGTCTCTAATGCATCGTAGTAGACTATGTACCCAACGCCCTCCTCCGGAAGCCTCAAGATGGGGGCACTAGTCAGACTCTGCCTCAGCTCCTAAAAACTCCACTGGCATATCTCTGACCACACGAAGGGTTTCCCCTTATTTTCTAACACTGATAATGGTGCTGAAACTCTGGAGAAATCCGACACAAATCTCTGTTAGTATCTGGCCAATCCCAGGAAACACCATACCTCTATCACACTCCTGGGTGGCTCTCAAGAAAGTACCACCTCAATCTTTGATGGATCCATTACAACCCCAGCCTCTGAGATGACATGTCCCAGAAAGTGAAATTATTATATCTAGAACTGGAACTTCAAGAGATTACCATAAATCCAGTGATCTCAGAGTGTGTCCAGAACTATCTGAAAATGATAGGCATGCTCCTCCTCATTAGCTGAGTAAATCAGAATTTCATCAATGAAAACCACCACAGAGCGATCAAGATATGGCTGAAAGATCCTGTTCATGAGTCCCATGAACACTGATAGAGAATTGGTCACACCAAATTGCATAAACAAGAACTTGTAGTGGCCATACCGACATCTAAAAGTTTTCTTCTGCACATCCTCATCTCATACTCTAAGTTGGTGATAGCCTAATCTGAGGTCTATCTTCGAGAACCACCGTTCTCCCTTCAGCTAATCAAAGAGGTCATCAATCCTCAGGAGTGGGTAATTGTTCTTCACAGTCACCTGGTTCAGGCACCAATAGTCAACACAAAGTCTCAAGCTCCCATCCACCTTCTTGGTGAACAAAATTGCATCTGCCCAAGGAGAAACACTGGGTCGAATGAACCCCTTCCCCTGTAAGTCCTCCAACTGTACCCGTAGCTCACAAAGCTCTACGGGAGCCATCCGATATGCTGGTGTAGATATTTGTTTCATCCCTGGGTACAAGTAAATGTAAAATTACACCTCTCTGTGAGGAGGTAGACCTGAAACATCATTAGGGAATACATCCATATACTGATCCACCACTACATGATAGCTCGGACTCTCCACATCAACCACTCTGAGGGTAAGGCTATCCAACTGATGATTAATCGATTTCACTCTCCTCCGGGTAAGTCCATCCTGTGCTACAAAGGATCCCTTCTCACTGATAAAGGTAAACCTAGTCCCATCCATGCGGACACACCGCACTTTGCGCCTAATGCAGTTGATCTGGGCATTGATTGTGGATAACCAATCCATACCCAAGATGACATCATAAGGCCTCGACGCCACTACTAGAATATCCCAGCCGAATATCTCACCTCCTAGAGTAAGATCACACTTCCGAAACCAGTGTGTAATCATTGAATCCTCTCTCGTAGAAGTCTCTATCCATAAGGATCGAGCCAACGGATCCACCGGAATCTCCAAGCTCTGAACATGGGCAGTGGAAATAAAAGAATAACCGGCACCTATATCTATAAGTACCACAGCTAAGGTGGAGTAGACATAGATCGTACCTCATATCATCTCTGGAGCACCATGGTCATAGGCATCAACTGACTGGAGCTGATATTGCCCCTGTCCACCTGCTTCCTATGGTCGGGGTGGACCACCTGGTGGTGGTGGTGGTAACACCTCGAATCGTCTCCCACCTCCAGCAGCACAACCATCTCCTCTTCCACATCTACCTGCTCCCTACAGACCTCCTTGATCGAACCTATGTCTCTGTCTGGGCGGTCCTTAGATTGTTTTCTGATTATCCGTACAGTGGGTCGGGCAGTCACGAGCCACGTGACCCAACCCACTGCATGCGTAACAATGCTTGATCCTCTCATGACTGGCTCTGTCTTGGGTGACCCGCACAACCGACCTTGAATCCTGCGGTCTTTCACCTGTAGGTTTGGTCCTCTTAGATCTCTATGACATCTAACTGCTTCCAGCAGCAAAATACTCTTCTACGTGATGCCCGGTGGTGGGTCTCGCTGCTGGTGACTGCTCAACAAGAAAACTCTCCACTAAGAGGGCTCTCTCTAACACCCCCACCTGTGTCGGGATGCTGAGAGAAATAATTGAAGCCCTGATCTCCAGTCTAAGTCCCTGCTTGAAGGTTCAGTCCCTAAAGAATGGGTCTCTCGCCATATCAGTGGAGTAGCGTGAGAGGTTGGTGAACCTCACTGAGTACTGAGCCACAGTCATGCTTCCCTGATACAGATGAATAATCTTCTGTATGCGCACTACGTGAAGGGTTTCTGGGAAAAACTATACCTAAAACAGGCTCTCAAATTCTGCCCAGAGAAGTGTCACCTCATCGTGAACCTAGAGCATCAAGATTCACCATATGCCTGCTGCTTCCTGTAGATGACTGGTGGCAAGGATCACCATGAGATCAGCTGGTATCCCTACTAGTCAGAAGACTCTCACCACGGCCTCCATCCAATCCTCAGCTGCCTATGGGTCCATCTCACCCCTGAACCTGGGTGGGCTCTAGCACTAGAACTCATGAAACGTGCTCAAGCGGTGTGCACTCTCCACTGCTGGGGCTGGTGCCATCAGTGGCCCAACGGGTAATGGTACTGTTGGTGCCTCCGATGGTGCCTCTACTGATAAAGGGCCCTGTACCGAGGCCTCATTGCTCGGTGGGCTTTCATCACGTACTATTCCTGGAACCCTAGCTGTCTATCTACATGGAGGCATCCTGAAAAGAAATAGTTACGCCATGGTCAATAAGTTATACCTGTGAAGCTAACTCAAAGAGATCACAAAGAAAACTTTTCAAAACACAAACGCAATCAGTGTTTTTGTGCAGTGAGTCAGAAATCAGAAGTCAGGGTCCTGGTGTATGGATACATCATCTGCCACACCAACACTGGATTCCCTAAACTGATAAGCACACTCATAACACTTAACACTATTGTTGTTAAAAGATCATAGTCCAATGTTCTACGGTAGAACTGATGCCTCTGATACCAATTTGTCATGACCCGTCCCCTAGGGACTGTGTCGTGACTACCCAAAGCCCGCCTTCCATAGGCCAGGGGATGGAAACTAGCACCAAAAGGCGTATTCCCTAAAAAAACGGGAATGTATTGCCTTTTTAACCTATAAACTCACACTACTAATCACAAAGTAGGATACAAGCACAAATTAATCTATAATGTAAACAAGGTGTGTACAGAAAGTAATGGGGGTCAGAATACAAGCCCAACTAAAAAGAACAAGTAAAACTGGAAATTACAAGTAAACTGAAAAGTACAAGTATAACTGAAAATAGCTCATGTGAACACCCACCAAGGATCCTACCAGAAGGGTAGGTACAACTCTCAAATAGTCATCTCTATGGTATGCCTTGTCTAATGTCCACCTCCGAGCTACCTCCAGTTTGGGTACTCTCATCCTCAGTCAGCATTGTCAATCGTCTTCACCAGACACAACAAGGTGCGGGCATAGCCCATGCAGGGGTGAGTATAACGATACCCAGTAGGGACCCCAAGACCCTCTAAGGTCTCACAAAATCCAAAAAGGATAAACCACAAAGAATAAAAACAACTGACAACCCTACTTAGGTATATGCCCATACATATACCTAAGTTATCGAGTATACCCATCTCAATCATGAGGAAACATAGGGCCCAACTCAAATCCCAAATCTCAATTGTTCCACGAAGGAAGAAATACCATGAAGGTGAGTACCACAAAGGTAGTACCACATAGGTAATGCCACACAGAAAAATACCACAAAGTAATCATCAAACAGAAGTGTAACACAAAGATAAGGACTCATCTCACACCAGGTATAACTTAGGTACGGTAGTAATGATGATTAGATGTAATTACTAAATCATATTACTCTGTTGAGAGGTAGACCCACGTAGGATCCTAAATCATCATACCCACATAGGATCCTAGTACAGCGTACCCATGTAGGATCCTAGAGTAGTCCCATGTGGATTCCTAGAGTAGATCCATGTGGGACCCTGAAACACAGACCCATGTAGGATCCCAAAGCACAGACCCACATAGGATCCCTTTCTCATGTTACAGCCAGCCACAGGGTTCTCGCACTAATCTCTCTTGATTCCGAGAGGGTCCACTCCTCAAGCCACAGGTTGATACTCTAATTTCCACTAAGTTACATTAAAAAGTATCACAAAGTACCGCCATGTAATAGGGGTCTCAACTCAATAGACGGTCCATCAATCGGACGCATGGTCTATAAGTTATTGGCCTTTAAGTCCCAAGGGCACGGTTGGATTCGTGTTCGATCCAACCCGGTCATACCCTAACTTTATCCAAAACTCAAGTGGTGTATACCAAAAGGACCGTCTTGATCCAAGGTTTTCATTTTTGTAGACAGTTCGTTAAACGAACGCCCATAGGACAAGTTATAGCCAAAAGAGTGAAAAGGGGTCGAAGCTAGTCTAGGTCTGGTCCGACCCGGTCGGACCAACCCGGCCCGACCTGGGTCCGGCCATGGGTCTGAACCGGCCCGCTGAACGGACCATGGCTGGCCTGTGGCTGGGTTTCCCCACAGTGGGGTCCTCCCTAGCCGTCACCCAAGGGGAGATGCCCCCTGGGTACCTCGAATGACTTGTCCATTCGAGTTGGGTAGTTGACTGGTCAGCGCCACGTGGCACTGACAGCTGTCATGTGGGACCCTGAGTCCCGCTCGGCTCCCCTGCTGGCTAGATGACCAGCCCTCCTCTAGGTCATGATCGCGTGCCACGCCACCACCAGTGACCGACAGCAAGCCGGCCACCCCCCTTCGTCATTGCAGCCTCATGTTACAGCTCCTGCAAGCCCGGTGGCGCAGTTGCGTGCCGCCACCCCCTTCACGCGACCGGTCGTGCGCCGGCCACCACCCTTGCTCCGCTGCGGCCGATGGGCCGCGGCCCTTCTCTGGTGGCGTGGTCACATCATCGATTTCATTGCGACTGGCTGGAGTGTCGGTCACCGCTCCCAAGCCCCACCGGTGCCGATCGCTGACACGGGTTACCAGCGACATTCCTCGGGTCACCAGGCGCGCCCCGGTGGCCCGTTATTCATTCCAAAGACTCCCACACTCAACTCAAAACGTCTCCATCAATTCAAGACCATCATAAAACACAATGGTTGTGGAAATTTCAGGCCGTGTTCGTTTGGCCCGCACCCTCCGCGTTAGAACGGTAGCAAGCGGCATAATTGTTCTTAAATCAAGAAGATTGACAAGAAAAGGGTAAGGGGTATTCAAAACAACATTCCCTACCTTGATTGATCATTGACATCGGTGAGGAGAGGAAAGGATGGATTTCGTTTCATCATCATTGAAGACGTTCCTCATTGGGGATCCTTCAATGAAGTTCTTCATTGGAGAAAGTGTTCTTTATTAGAGAGATTATTTCTCCACAATTCTCCTAAGCTCTCCTTTGCCAACAAATCCCCCAACCAAGAGGTGAAATTTCAAATTAATAAGTTTAATTTTATTAATTAAACTAATTGAGTTGGCACATCAATGTAAGGGGAAACCAAGAGTTACCTCCCATTAAAGGGGGAGTTCAAAGGTCGGGTGGTCCCCACTATTGAATTCAAATTTGGGAGTTATAAAGCTCGGGTGGTCCCCACCACCAAAAAATTAAAATTGGGAGGATTAAATTCCATAAATAAAATAAAACTACTTTATTTTATTTTCTCCCATGAAAAGCACAAAAACTAACTTTCACCCTCGACCGACTGTAGTCAAGGTGAAGGTCTCCTTAAGCGAATATCGGCACTACGAGTTCAACGGTGCCCTCAGATTTCATTTCTAGTCACCGTTTTAAAAGTTACAAAAACCCGTGTGCACGTTTACTGAACGTACCTGAAAAAAAGTTCATAAATTCATTTTGGGCACATCGGACCTTAGAATCACACGCTGGCAATTTTCATGGACTCACAATATTCCCATATAATTTAAAAAAATTACATGGAAAATCTAGGTCATTAAAATTTACACATCGTGTAACACCCTATGAACCAGCCTCAACAAGCTATGAACTAAGAATACATGACATGAAACAAGAATACACATCATGTATTCTACCTGCCTTCATCTTTTAGTAGTTGAACCCCTCTAAACTCACTTCAAGCCTCCTCCAAGCACCATGAGATTTGGAAACACACAAAGGGTTGGACTACATGGATATGGGCCCTTACAAGAAGAAAATTATGATTCATGATGAGGATATAGAATTCATTATCTTTAGAGGGGAGACTTCGTCATCTAATTCACATCTAGATCCACCCCTATTAGCTCTTCTAAATAAGATTCTTGGGGAAGAAGATCAGACACAATCTACAAATGGAAAGGGTAATCTTCAAATTGAGTATGTTCCTATTATACAGGAATACATTGATGTATTTCCTAAGGAAATACCTATACATACAAAAGAATGTGAATTTGAGTTTTCCATTGATTTAATACCTAATGTAAGACCTATATCAAAGACTCTTTATAAAATGGCCACTATGGAATTAGTGTTGTTAAAGAAACAACTACAGAAGTTGTGTGAAAATGGATCTATATACCCTAGTGTTTCACCTATGGGATCCCCTATTCTTTTCATTATGACAAAAGATGGATCTATGTGGTTGTAGATTGATTATAGGGAATCCAATTTTATTACTATAAAGAACAAGTATCCTCTTCCATGCATTGATGACTTGTTCAATCAACTTTACAGAACTCAATATTTTTTAAATATTGACCTTCATTCTGGGTATCATCAATTTCATGTAAAGAAAGAAAATATTCCTAAGAAAGAATTCTGTATGAGGTATGAACATTAAAATTTATAGTAATTCCATTTAGATTGTCCAATATATCCACTATTTTTATAGATATAATTAACAAAGTATTCAAGGAATATCTTGATAAAAAATTATATTTATTAATGATATCTTGGTATACTATAAGAGCTAATAGGACCATGAAAATCACTTGCAAATTATTCTTGTGACTCTTAAAGAAAAAGATTTATATGAGAAATTTAGCAAGTGTGAACTATGACTTTAGAAATATTCTTTTCTTGGCCATATTGTCTCCAAGTATGGAATCTTATTTGATTCTACAAAGACAAAGGCAGTCAAAGAATGGTCTAAACCAACAAACATAACTAAGGTACGTAGTTTCATTGGATTGGCCGGTTTTTATCAATGATTTGTTCAAAATTTTGTCTAATTGAATAACCCATTAACCAAGATTACTTGTAAAGTGGTTAAGTTCATATAGATAAAGGAATGTGAAGAATTTTTTGAAAATTTGAAGATGATATTGGTGAATTCTTCTCTAACATTGATAAATGATGTATTTGTGATATATAATGATAAATCAAAGAAAGAAATTGGTTGTGTCCTTATATAGAATGATAAATTTATTTCATATGCATCAAGGTAGTTAAATAATACTGTGAAAAACTATCAAAACTATGATCTTGAGTTGGTATTTTTAATCTTTACTTTGAAGATATATAGATGTTATCTCTATGGTGAAAAATGTGAGATATATATGGATTACAGGAGTTTTAAAAACATTTTTTCATAGAAAGAGCTTAACATAAGGAAAAGGAAATGGATTGAGTTACTCAATGGTTATGATTGTTCAATACACTACCACCCAGAGAAGATGAATAAGGTGGTGGATGCATTGAGCTGGAAAGATCATGGAGTCCTAACCAAAATGAGGAATGATAAGGATCTTATTCATGGATTTAGTGAATATGGATATGAGAATTATTAAGGAAGGGGAAACATTACTCCTTTTTAAAATTATTGTTAAAACATCTTTATTGTAAAATATAAAAAATTCTCAGCCTAATGATGAGAATATTCAAAAGAAAATTGAAGTTGTGGATGATGGAAAATTGGAAGACTTTGTATATGAAGATAGTGTTCTAAAATTTGGAAATATTCTATGTGTTCCATCTATACCTGAGCTAAAAAAAGAATTATTGGATGATTATCATAAATCAAAATTCTCTATACAACCTAGTAGATCGAATATGTATAGATATTTGAAAGAACATTTTTTTAGGGATAATATAAAGCGGGAAATTACTAATTATGTGTCAAGATGTTTGTTTTTTCAATAGGTGAAGGATAAGAGACAGTATCCTAGAGGATTCATGCAACATCTAACTATTCCTATGTGGAAATAGGATGAAATTACTATGGAATTTTTCACAAATGACTCATGGATCATTTTCCTAAAGTATCAAAACAATCTGAATACTTTTTCTCAGTTTTCAGTATGTCACTTGTTGTTTTTACTTAAATTAATGTAAATTTTAAATAAAAAGAGACACTTTGAGTTGTACTGGACACACTGTGCGTTGTATTGAGGTGTGACTGATCCTTACACATCAAAAATTACCAATAGATCATTTTCCTAAAATATCAAAATAATCTGAATGTATTTGCTCGGTTTTTAGTATGTCATTTGTTGTTTTTACTTAAATTAATGTCAATTTTAAACAAAAAAGTCTCTTTGAGTTTTAATAGCCACACTATGCATTGTATTGAGGTTTTATTGATCCCTACATGTTAAAAATTACTAATAGATATTTTTTATAAAATATCAAAACAATCTGAATGCATTTGTTCGGTTTTTAGTATGTCACTTATTGTTTTTATTTAAATTAATGTCAATTTTAAATAAAAAGAGACACTTTAGGTGATAATAGTCACATCGTGTGTCAGATTAAGGTGTGGTTGACTTCTAAACATCAAAAATGACTCATGGATTGTTTTCGTAAAGTATAAAAACAATCTGAATGTGTTTTCTCAATTTTCAATATGTCACTTGTCGTTTTTACTTAAATTAATGTCAATTTTAAATAAAAAGAGACACTTTTAGTTGTGCCGGCCACACTGTGCATCGTATTGAGGTGAATCTGATCTCTACACATCAAAAATGACTAATATATCATTTTATTAAAATATAAAAACAATTCGAATGCGTTTTATTGGTTTTTATTATGTCACTTGTTGTTTTTACTTAAATTAATGTCAATTTTAAATAAAAAGAGACACTTTGAGTGATATTGGGCACATTGTGTGTCATATTGAGGTGTGTATGATTTCTACACATAAAAAATGACTCATGTATCAGTTTACTAAAGTATCAAAACAATCTAAACTTGTTTTCTTGGTTTTTAGTATGTCACTTGTTGTTTTTACTTGAATTAATGTCAATTTTAAATAAAAAAAGACACTTTGAGTTATAACGTTCACATCGTGTATTGTATTGAGGTGCGTCTAATTTCTATACATCACAAATGACTCATGTATTATTTTCCTAAAGTATCAAAACAATATGAATGTTTTTATTCGGTTTCTAGTATGTCACTTGTTATTTTTACATAAATTAATATCAATTTTAAATAAAAAGACACACTTTGAGTCATACCATCCACACCATGTGTCTTATTAAGGTTAAGCTGATTCATACACATCACAAATGACTTAAAAATCATTTTCATAGAGTATAAAAACAATCCAAATATGTTTTCTCGGTTCTCAGTATGTCACTTAATGTTTTTACTTAAATTGATATCAATTTTATATAAAAAGAGACACTTTGAGTTATATTGGTTATACCTTGAATTATATTTAGGTGTGGATGATTCCTACATATCAAAAATGAATTATAGATCGTTTTCCTAGAGTATCAAAACAATCTGAATATGTTTGCTTGGTTTTTAGTATTTCAGTTCTTTTTTTTACTAAAATGTCATTTCAAACTAGAAACACGCATTTTGAGTCATAACCTAAGGATATGAAATATAATAAAGGGTGATAATATATGTTCAATAAGTGTAAACAAGGTATATATCAATGATCATATAAGGATAACATGAGCATAAGGATGTTATAAGGTGATATTAACATTATAAATTCATACCCAGCATATGGAAATCACATATTTATGCTATTTGTGTACATTCTTTCATCAGGTTTTCTGCCCATTCGTCTATGAGAATATCTATATCATCTTATGAATATGAATTTTTTCGAAAATCATATTAGTACTGGAAAAATATAAATACACAAAGGATTAATAAATATTTTAAATTAAATAGTAATTATCTTCAAAAATACCTTTTTAGGGATGCTAGTTTGTTCATGGAATATGGTCTCTTTCATAAATTTACAAACATAATAACCGTAATATTTTCCATTGGTTTGTTTCAAACACTACAAAAACATTGAGGAGAATAAGTAAGTTGTTTTTATATGTATTTGGATAGTGAAATCTTACTATATATACCTTGATACTGATCTAGTCATCATACTTGTCCTCTTCCTTGTCATTATCCCCTGGCCTCATTCCTTTTTTTAAATGATAGTCATGCACCTCCCTATCACAATATAATACTCATTAAAAGATAATATAAATTATATAACTTCACTACTGGAAAACTAACCTTTACCAACGGTTTGGAACCGTTGGAATAGGCCTCCAAACCGTTGGTATAGCCTATACCAACGGTTTGAAGAACCGTAGCCAAGTAAGCCGTTGGGATAGGTCTATACCAACGGTTTTCCAAAAACCGTTGGTATAGACCTATACCAAGGGTTTCCAAAACCGTTGGTATAGGTAATAAGAAATCTATACCAACGGTAATGGAACCGTTGGTATATAAATTCCAAAAATAAAACATCCGCTGGGATTTGATCCCAGGACCCCTCGTTTATAATCGAACGACTTAACCACTAAGCTAACATCACTTTTGTAAACATAATTTCATAAATATATATAAGTATTATCATAAGTATTTAAAATTTTTATTTATATAATGTTCTCGGTTAGTAGGTGTGGAAAAAATTAAAGAACCTATCCCAACGGTTTTCAAAACCGTTGGGATAGCCCTTTCCCAACGGTTTTCAAAACCGTTGGGAAAGTTTAGAGTGGGTTGGATTGTATTATGTCGAAGGTTGAATATGTGGGTGACCTTTCCCAACGGTTCTCCCAAACCGTTGGGAAAGGGGGGGGTCTTTCCCAACGGTTTGGGAGAACCGTTGGGAAAGGGGCCTCAAAACAACCCTTTCCCAACGGTTCTCCCAAACCGTTGGGAAAGGGGGGTCTTTCCCAATGGTTTGGGAGAACCGTTGGGAAAGGGGCCTCAAAACACCCCTTTCCCAACGGTTCTCCCAAACCGTTGGGAAAGACCCCCCCCCTTTCCCAACGGTTTGGGAGAACCGTTGGGAAAGGGTTGTTTTGAGGCCCCTTTCCCAACGGTTCTCCCAAACCGTTGGGAAAGACCCCCCTTTCCCAACGGTTTGGGAGAACCGTTGGGAAAGGGTGTATATAAGTGTTGGGAAAGATCCGATTTCCAGTAGTGCTTGATGTTTAGTTCTAAAACATTGGATATAGTGTATTAAAATTTACAAATTCCATCATGTGTGGACGTTTTGTTAGATATTCATGCATTGAATCCAGGAAGTAAATCTTTGGTGTATCCAAATTTACTACAATGAGCATCCAATTCTGCCTAAAAACCCAAAAAAGAATATGTAATGAAAGAAATGAAACTAAATTTGATATGAGTAAATTGTAGAGTCTTACCCATGCATTGTTGGTATTAAATAGAGTTTATCATCTGAAATTTTTCTTTCAAATGATTTGATCAGACCTATCACTATTTCATCCTTTTTGGGGGGTTCTATTTTATCTTGTTCTGTTGAGGTTACATGGGGAATAATGATGCCAAAAATTTTCTCATGGGAAAATCCCTTCAATTTTTTTCATATATATGCCTGCCAAAAATATGAAATGTATTTATTCATAATTAACACAGTATATCAGCTTTTGGAAAATGAAATCATGAGAACATACCTCATGTATAAATTTACAACTGAGCTTCCTAGCCATTCATAGTTGAGGATTTCAGTTGTACTCTCAACACCAATGAAGTCATTGTCTTTCTCTCCATACATATTTTCTTCAAAATCAACTATGTGATTACGACCATCTTTTAACTTTGTATCCACATGATCCTTGAATTCTAGTAAATGTGGATATAAAATGGGTGGGGTAATTGTGATTTTGATATATCTTTTTGATCAGTTGGTCGATCCTTTAGATGATTTTGAGACGGTCTTTCGTTTAATCCCCTTCTCTTTGTCCATCTGTAATAACATTCATCGGCTCAGACCTTTTTCATTAATTGTTAAAGTTTTATCTTGAAAAGTAAATTCAAAATGAATACCTCCTTATCATAATGCCTTTTTAAAAGATGTGAAGATCATGCGATGAATGTTCCAACATCTTTTTTGATCATATTAATATCATCCTCATGAATTGGAACAGGTAGCTTTGCGCTCGGATCATGGGATACGGTGATCGACACTCACACATGACCTGTTGGAAGTGGTCTACTTTGTAGAATATCCTTTTGAATATTGAACAATGCAGCCCTCACCACAAGACGATGGGTGGGTGTTGCTAGATATAAATCACAGTCATTATTACCATGTATAATAATAGTACAGGAAAGGAATTAGTGTCTGTCTGATTCAAATTTTATAGAAACATTTATTAAAACATTGATTACCTCTACTAAGATATCTCTTTGAGGGGAATGGTTAGCCCCATAGCTAGTGGGGGTGGGGTGGGATCTCCACGTGGTGGTTGTTCTTGAGTTTCTTCTTCTCTTTTCCTATCCTTCATTAAAGTGTTAATCATCTCCCTCTTCAATTGGAATTGTCCTTTAAGGGTATATACTCTTTCTTTCATCTGTTTTATTAATTTACTTTGATCATCCTCTTCTTCTTCTTTTCTCAAAATATGTTCAGGGTGTCACCCCAAAACCCACACCTCTGACGCAGCTATACTGTTCTGGCCGCTTCAAGGCCACCGATAGTATGTGTTCATCCTGAACAGGTGTTGCTGATTCCTGTGACTATGTCGGATAGAAAATATAGGAAAATAAGTGATCCTTGTTACATAATAGTGATTGAAAGCAAAACAAATTTTTATTATGTAATACTTATACATGATTCCCACACTTTTTGTGTATTCTCATCTATTAGTATCCCATATTTATTTACACATGTCTCCTTCCATAGCACATATCATGGGATGGAAGTGGCTTTGGATTTCGAGTCATCAATCTGCATATAAACATATGGACATAATTATAGTGTTGTTTCATGTCACATAAAAGTATTATGATTGAATTAAAATACGTACCAATTTTTTTCAAGTGAAGCGTACCCCAACCCTACTTTAGGGTAGGGGTATACTGGTTTTGTTGCTCGTTCCTTATTTTCAACATTAAATTTCTATTTCATAAATAAAAAAAATCAAACAAAGTAATGAATACATGTATCATCAAACAACATATTACTGGCCACAATGTACCTTAAAAGACGCATCTACACGATGTCCAGTAAATGCATCCCACACTTCTTGGGTTATCAGGTGTGCATAGATAATCGGTGGGTGTGGTTTTATTTTCCATTCATCATCTTTAAGATAATTTCTTATTAGGATTGTGTGAAATCCTCTGTGAATCCTTTTAGAAAGCATTAATATATACTTCTTGTGGGATTTATCTACTATAAATGCACTCTACAATAGATAATGAATAGTAAGTCAATGTTTAATTATTTTATTTTTTAGTAAAATAAATAAATGATATCATAATTTTACCATGATCTCTTCCCACATCAGTGTCTTAAGCCCGAGAACAACATAGTGCCACGAATCTACGTCAATCGGCACGCGTTGACAAGTGATGATTCCAATATAACTACAGAACCTAGACTTTTGGGGTTAACATGTTGATCCCTCGCATTCCATCCCACCTCAAATTTTATTCCTTTGACTTCCATCTTAATTATTTTTTCTAACATCATCAAACTAAGGCGATCCTGTTTTTTCTACAACGTCGGTCATTCATCGCCTACCATTTCCCTAGAATCAACATCATCAATATGTTCCTCTGGAGTGGTAGCATCAGCATGTGTAGATGGTTATTCTACCTCTGCACTGAGAGCAGCAGCAGGTTGAGAAACTTGTTGTTCCTCAAGAATGGGATAACCAACACGTACAGAAGGTCGTTCCTCTACACTGAGAGCAGCAGCAGGTTGAGAAACTTGTTGTTCCTCAAGAATGGGAGAACCAACACGTACAGAAGGTCGTTCATCTACACTGCAAGCAGTAGTAAGTTAAGAGACCTGTTGTTCCTCAGGATTGGGAGAACCGGTGTGTGCAGAAGTCATTATCTACAGAAGTGGTTTAACATTTAATTTAGATTACATAAATGCAAGATCAAATAGATAATAACATGAGGTAACACAATTTATATTACAAAAAAATGTAACTTAATTATTGAACTCTCTTTTTATTCTTTAAAGGCTGAAGAGATTTGACCCATCTACCGATGATCCAGATCCCTTCATTTTGGTCTCCTCTAACATAAAAAATTTCATCTATATTGGGACTGCTGTGGAATGTTTGTGATGTACCAATGAAAGGTTCATCCTCGGTTGAATTTTCATCTAACCCTTCAGTGGTTTTGGTCGATAACAGAAAAATTTACCACTTTCAGTTTGTGGGATCTATAACACAAAATACTTGTACTGTCTGTGATTCCATTATAAATGGTTCGTCTTTGTACTCTTCTTTACTAAAATCAACTTTCAAGAATCTCAATTCATTTATTTTAATGGAACTCTTGTTATCAACCCACTTTGATTGAAAAATCAGCACTTAGAATGTTGTATAATTCAACTCTCATATTTGTTTGATGATGCCAAAGTATGACATATTCACATAAATTGGATTTATGTCCTTATTACCAGAAACATACGTCACTTTATCCACGAGTGTAACTCCACTATTTTTCATGGTACTGACTTCATCATGCTCATTTGTATAGAACGTATAACCATTAATTACATAACCATTGTAAGATAATACATACACACTTAGTCCTCTGGTGATCCATTGAATTTGTTTCGAAATTGAATCTGTATTTTCATATGACTCCTTTAAAATATGGTCCCAAAACTATCTTATAAACTGTTGGTTATGTTTATTTGATATCCATATTTCATCCCTTGATGGATTCAAATTCCTAAGAATTTTTTTTGGGTTTCAACATATGGGGAAACCTCCAAACTGTTATGCAAAGCATAAAGGTGGATCTGCTCCCAATTTGTAATATTGATTATGGCAACATCTCTTCCAGAAATTCCTTCACTCGCAAGTCACCCAGTGTGATGAGATTTTGGTAGACCCATGTTTTCCACACCGGATAGGTATTCGGTACAGAATTCAATGGCTTCCTCAACAATATATCGCTCCTCAATACAACCCTCTGGATGACTTTGATTTTTGACATACCCTTTCAAAATCTTCATATAACATTTAATGGGGTACATCCATCTATAGTGTACAGGACCACATAGTCGAATCTCTATCACCAAGTGAACCATCAAATGAACCATCATATCAAAGAATGTTGGCGGGAAAAACATTTCAAAATCACATAATATGATGACAATTTCTCTTTCCATACTCAGTAATTTCTCTGAGTATATAAATTTTTGCATATAGATTTGAAGAAGAAAAGAGTTTGGTTAATGTATGATGGATATTCTTAGGCAAAATACAACGTAAATATATAGACATTATATCTTGCATCAAAACATAGCAATCATGTGATTCAAACCCTTTAACTTTAAATCGGTCATTGACATGATGTTCTTGATATTTAATGAATACCCCTCTGGAACCTTTACGTCATTCAAGAAGTTGAAAAACTGATATCTCTCCTTCCTAGAAAGAGTGTAAGCATCTGGAGGAAGAGAAGTTCATTTTTCACCCTTCATTGGCGCCAACTCTTCTTGTATTCTCATATAAATCATGTCCAACCTAACCTTAATTCCATCCCTTTTTTTGCAGGGTGCATTTAGCAATGTGCCGATGATATTATCACATACATTTTTTTCAATATGCATAACATCAAGAAAGTATCTGACATACAGAAAATTCCAGTATGGTAATTCAAAAAAAACAATCTCTTTTTTCAATTGGTTTTTGTAAGGTTTTTTGAAAATGGTTTACCAAAAGCAATGTCCACATCTTTTATTTTCTCAAACAGATGATCACCTATTAGTGGAGATGGTGTTGTAAGTTCTTCTAAACTTCCATCAAATGATGTCGCCCAAGATCAGTACTTATGTCATTGGGGTGGAAATATGTGATGTCCTAGAAACATGGTTCTAGATGAATGTTTCAACCTAATTGACTATGTATCTTGTTCGCAGACGGGACACCCATGAGTTCCTTTAATGCTATATCCTAAAAAAATTCCATAAGAAGAAAAGTTATTTATCCTCCTGTACGACATGGATCTTAACATGAAATCTTCATTCCTGTAAGCATCATACAACGTAACATATGAATCACATAATAATTTCAAATCCTCGATCAATGGTGACAAATAGACATCAATGTCATTACCCGATTGTTTTTGTCCTGATATAAGTATAGATAGCATGATGTGTTTTTGTTTTATGCATAACTACGGTGACAAGTTATAATTTACCAACATAATCGGTCATGTACTGTGAGTGCTTCTTTGAAAATCAAAAGTATTCACTCCATCTGTAGATAACGCAAGATAATGGTTTCTTGGCTTGTTTCCAAAATTAGGATACTCGTGATCGATTCTCTTCCACTAAGGAGAGTATGTCGGGTGACGTAGTTTCCCATATTTATTTCTTTTGTCTATGTTCCACGTCAATTGTCTTGCAGTATCCTCACTTCCATATATTCTCCTAAACCTTGGAATGATTGGAAAGTACCATACAACTTTTGTAGGATCAAATTCATCTTTCTTGTATCGAGAAGCACCACACTTTGGGCATTCTCTAAGTGATTTGTGGTCCTTGCGAAATAGTATACAGTCATTCGGGAAAGCGTGTATTCTTTCAAAGATCATACCCATCGAGCGTAGCATTTTTTGGTGTCGTATGTTCAACTTGGGAGCTCATTATCTTCTGGAATCATGTCATTCAAGAGAGAAAGTAATTCCATAAAACCGGTGTCACTCCATCTGTTGCCTTCTTTAAAATTATACATCTTCAGTTTAACTGACAATGTTGTATATTTAGTGCAACCACCATACAATGGCATCTTTTCACAACTCTTTAACTGCTCAAACAATTTTGGGAAGTCATGAAGTTCATCTTCAATTTTCCTTGTCATTTCCTCAATACGATCTTTATCATCATTCACATATGTAATTGCGTCCTCGATATGGTCTTCTTCATTATCCACACTTGTAATCATATCAGATGATCCGTAAAATGTAGTGTTATCCCAGCCATTAGCTACATTTGCTTTTTCCCCATGTTTATTCAAACATTTATAACTTTGATCTATTCCATGACAGATCAAGTATTCTTCCAACTCCTTTAGACTAACTTGTCTTGAATAACTAAAGCATAAACATGGACAAAGGATTTTAGAAGGGCCATATGCATGATTATTTGCAAACTTGATAAACTCTTTCACTTCATCGTCATACTCTTTTGTCAAATGATTAACATCCATCCATTCTTTATACATATCCATCCTATTTGATTCGGTAATATTAATATTTAACAAAATAAATACACAAAACGTTGATATAAAAATTAACCAAGTCTAAAAAAAGTTATAGACTTTAAGTCTCCTTTGAAAACTATTTATAAAATCACAGTTGAAATCTCATTAAAAAACCAACCATTTACACAAATTCCTCTTTAAAATAAAACGCTCTTTTTAAAATAAACCAATCATTACACACGCTTTCAAAAACATTCACATCCCTTTATGAAAGCCAATCAGGTGAGTTGACAAACACTTGGCATGCAACCTAAGTCCATGCAAAGTGTTTAAATCATTTTAAAGTTATTTAAAACAAAAAAAATGTATGTTGAACGCATATAATTTTTTAAGAAACATTTCAAAACACTTATCATTTTAAAAGATTCACTTAGACATTTTCACAAAGACATAAATCTCAAGAGAGACACTTTATAAAGGATACATGAATCAAAAATAACCAACATTTTATAAAATATAAAGCTATAAAAGGTTTATCATGTCTCTTGTGAATAAATAGTATGAATCCTATAGTTTACTCCCGTAATACTACTGAGGATTGAATAAGTGATAGATAAAGACATAAGTATCACTTGGCCATGACACTTTTGAACATAAAGTCACATCTCTTAAAAGTGGGCAACCATCTACCACTTGATGCTTGAATCGTGTACTACCTAAGCTTGATCCTTCCACTATTCCTATTCATCTCATCCAAACAACATCTCACGTAACCACTTCACCACTCTTCACTAATCACAACATCATATCACCTCTTTCATATAAACTACATCACCTCATGCCAACCATAACAAACCAAATGAAACACCAAAATTCATCACCGCTTAAAATTCTCTACAACAACCAAAAAAATCATCTCCTTCCTATACCGCCAACCATAACACCCCAATCTCACAAACACAATAGTTCATCCATCACTCCAACCACAAAATCATATATTCACCACTTCCATAGCAAAAATCACAACTTATTAGGATTATTAAGGAAATTGACCACCACACCTACTTCATAACACATTCCAACACCCAAACCAGCCACAATAATTACCAACTGAGACTACGCAACCCACAACAAATGCAACACAACCAACCACAACAAACCTAGTAATAAAACACAACCAATCCCCCTTTCATAATTGTTTTCATAAGCATTAAGTGTGTTTAATACAACATCATCACCAAATTCTAGATTTATAAATAGCTTTCTCAATACCTTCTTTAAAAGATTAACTTTTTATGGAAAGTGACCATATCAATTCAATCAGATAAATAGCACATAATCAAGTTAGGAGGAATTATCACTAACATTGATCACTTCACACTGATTTCAATGAATCGTTATAGAAATTATAGACATACACTCAATAAAGAGTAAAATTCATATTAACTAGCCTTTAGATTGTCGAATTCTAGTTTTAGGAAAATAGGTTACCAAAAAATATATATCAACACCTTATGGAAGCAATAATAAAATGAAACATGAAAATAAATACCCCAAATTCTTTAAAATAACATACTTTGTAATTCAATAATATCACTAAAACATGCTTCCAGATTATAAAATGAAAAATTCACATGCTTAAATTTCATGCTTTATGCTTGACATCCTCGAAATAACATGCATTAAACATTTCACTACCATGGAGACATACCACCATATTACTTAAAGGGTGACATACACATTCTTCCATACTTAGGTGCAACATGCTCAACACATCATGATTGAGAAAATATACACTAGTGATTTCATAATAATTCATGAAAACATCTTAACTTTAGACATCCTTCTAAAAACATATAGTCTATATCTTACCCTTTTTATGTCGCAGCGGCAGGGCGGAGGAGGGCTCACGTGGCGGCGGAGCAGGGCTTCACAACGGCGACGGATGATGGATTCGCGGCGGCAGCGAGGAGGAGGAGCAGCAGCGGCAGCGAGGAGGAGGAGGAGGATTCACGGCGGTAGCGAAGGAGGAGGAGGAGCGGCGATGGCGAGGAGGAGGAGCGACAACAGTGAGGAGGAGGATTCACAGCGGCAGAGAAAAACTTCCGCGATAGCTTGAGGCGTGCGAAGGAATGAGGAGACTGTTAGGGTTTTTTATAAAATCGGGGGAAGCATTTATCAGCGCTAGCTAAAAAATGCTGATAAAGACAGGTTTTATCAATGCTAAATTAAAAAGTGCTGATAAAGATACCTTTTATCAGTGTTTTTTTAGCGCTGATAAAGTTAGGTCTTTATCAGCGCTAAAAAAGCGCTGATAAAACTATAATGATAATAAATTATTTATATTTTTATATATATTTATAAAATTATATGTATAATAAATATAAATTTATTTATTTATAATAACTATAAATAAATGTATATTTCTTTATATAATAAATATGTATTTCTTTATAATTAAAATATATATGTAATAAATATATATTTATTTCATAAGTATTTCATAATTATTTAAATAAATAAATATTTATATTTAAATAATTATAAAATTATAATAAATACATTTATTAAATAAATATATATAATTAAATAAATATATTTTTAAATATATACAAATATTTATAAATAAATATATTAATTATATATAGTCATAAATATATATATTTATATATATATTTAAATAATTATAAAATTATAATAAATATATTTATTATACTTATAATTATAATTATAAATAAATATTTATTTATTTAGTCATAAATATAAATATATATATATATATATATTAATGAAACTAAAATAAATATATTAATTATAATTTTATAATTATTTCAATATAAATATATATTTATTTAAATAATTATGAAATTATAAAAAATACATATAATTAATATATTCATTTTAATTTCATAAGTATTTAAATATATATATTTATTTATTTATTTATTTATTTACGACTATAAATAAATATATTTATTTATATATATAAATATATTTTAAAAAGTATTTATATATAACTAAATATTTATAATTATAAATATAATAAATACATTTATTATTTAAATATATTTATCGTGATTTTAAGTATTTATGAGAATATAATAGCTTCATGGGAACATGAATCATATACACCGAGTAAAGTATAGATCATAAAAAACATATCATTATATATATGGTCAACATGATTAGTAATGGGGGTGTAATATATAAATGAACATTCATGATGAATGCATAGCATATATATGAATGTCAATTATATTTATTTTATAAACATATAAATATAATAAATATAATTATAAATATACATATTTAAAAAATATTTATATATATAAATATATATTTATTTTATAAACATATAAATATAATAAATATAATAAATATATTTATTATTTAATGAAATTTATTATATATATATTTGAATTATTAAATATATATATTAATTATAAACATGCGTTTTTTATTTAATGTATACAAATAAAAATTATTTTTTAATATAAATATAATAATTTTATATAAATTAATAATATTTTTTTATTAAAAACTTTTATGGTAGGGAGTTGCGATTGGTTTCGAAGGCGCGAACGCATATTTCCAGGTATGGATATATATAAATATATATATCTTCTATGTGCGTGTTCCCTTGTGGCGCGGGGAACACGTGTATCGATTTAAGGATATATATATATGAAAGTGCGTGCGTACGAACAGACTGTTGCTTGAGTTCTTTGGCTTAGCCATCCTTTGAGGTAGGATTTCCCATTCACTTTTTTTAAATTTAAGATCCATTAGTTTTTTGTTTTTTGCACCCTCTTTGATTTATAAATATGAATATATGAGATTGTTTGGTGCGAAATTAGTGTTTTAAACCTTGTTTTGTGATAACTAAAATTATTTTGGTAAATAGAGTGCACCAATTGTTTAGCTAAATGCCCTGTTGACTTTTGTGAGTAATTTAAGAGGTAAAATGAATGGTTTGGATTTTTATATGTATTGGAACGATGCGAAATGATGTTTGGGGTTTCCTTGTACGGGTTGTCCATCATTTTATGGACACAAGTATTTTACACCGAAAAAATTTCCATCATTTCTATTAAATGCTATTGGGTGTTGAAAAAGTGCTCTACCGCATCCTGACCGTTTTTTCATTTTTTTTAACTTCAATTCACTTAGTTTTAATACACAACTTTTTTTCAATAAAAAACCTTTAGGATAAAACATCTATACCGTCATTTCATTACAGGGAGGGCGATGACAGGCGGTGGAGTTGCATCGAGCCAGTCTGCCAGACAAAATAGCCTTGTTCCGTTCTTTAACCCTAGACTGATAAATCACCCTGAACCAACCAGAGTGGAACAGTGAGCCGGTGTTCAAAAAATATACGCCATTAGTACTACTTTTGGAGAGAGTACCTTGAGCCTTCCAGCCACATTTCAGTGATCAAGGTTTCACCAGGGTATACATGCAACAGAAACCGACCCGATATGCTCTTCCCCATGTTCGGATCACCGTCACAGATGCATTTCACCACCGCCCTCCCCGCATAACCGAACGAGCACAACCCATGCAGTATAGGGCGGGGGAATCTTCACAAACCACATGCAAGTTTGTTTAAATAAATTCAATTAGTAGAGGCGGTGATTTTGAAACTGACACAAGTGTTAAACGGGGTTTGGGTCAATTTTCAGCTTTTTTTTTTTTGAAAAGTTATCCTGGTTAGGCATTTGTAAAACTGATTCTGTGATTGAAAATAAAAAATGATTTTTCTTATGATAACACAAACATAAAAAAAAACTTTGGATTTTTCTAAAATCACTTATCAAAACTACCCCAATATGACTTATTTTTTAAGCACAAACCCCGCGTTTTTGGCAAAAAGAGGATCACATGCAAAGGATTACAGCCTATAGAGCAAAGCCTGCGAAACAGTAGCCAACGAAACCAGTCAAGCAAAGAAATGCATCCACAAAACATAAAAAAGGTCACGTCTTCATCACAATTTGTGATAGAACAGGGGAACCTGCCTGGGATGAATGGATATGATCCTCATATATGGTAAAGGGTTGGGTTTTCGGAATTTTAAGTGTCGCGATCCGGTCAGTAGGATACTTCGAGTAGGAAAATGGGGGAGATGACTTTGAGAAGCCACTGGCACCACGAAGGAAGACCGTCATGCTGCAGAGTGAGCTAATTATAAGTCAGCTGCATGATGGGTTTTCATAGAAACTTCAAAAGAGAACTGACCGATTTTTGCAGAGTAGATCGTTGGAATCTTTCTCATAACTAACAATTTCAACTTCCATAATGGCTGCTTTGCCTAAAAATAACAGTCAAACGACACAAAAACACACTGGCGAAAAAGTAGCCATTCAAGGAGTCTGGTCATGCTAAATGATAAGAATTAAGCCCCATTTGGATGATGAAAACTGAAGGAAATGGAGCGAAATGAAATGAAAGGAAAATAAATAAAGGTAAAAAGAGTCGTTCAGTTTGCAACCTATCACTTTCATTTCTCTCTTAAAATGAAACCAAACATGCCCAATGATGAAAATCTGTTTGGACCACCCTTTCATTCCCTCGGAAAGGGGACTAAACAAACGGGGACTTATACACAAGACGTTAATTTTTATTGTGATCTTATCTCCTTGAAGTCACAAACCTTTGTCATGCAATCCCACGAGACTTGATTTATTTTGCAACTGTATAAACAAAATTGAGATATTTACTCCAGCTTCAATGAGAGCCAAAAAAAATTAATACACATTCTCAAGGGAAAGAAAACATACAGTGTTTTAGAATTAAGATGGTTTGAGGTCTGTCTATTCTATCACAGTATACAAGTAACCAGCTTTCCAACATTTAAGTTTGTCTGACAGCGCCTATTGAAAACTGCTTCTAGCACTTATCATAAGCAGTTTGAGAAAAAAAGTGGTGTTTGTTCTGTTTCTGAAAAAAACACTTACACACTTGCACTTAAATTCCAGCAAACCACTCAACTAAGTGACAAAAAACACTTTTTCGATAATCAATTTGGAAGTACTTAGAAACGTACTTATCACGAGTGATAAGACTTAGAAGCGGTTTTCAATATTTCAATATTGACATAAAGAAGCCAACTCTCAGTTCATTGTTTTGAAACCATTGAAGGTTCATTTATTGATGCTTAATAAAAGGTCTAAGCCGGTAACACTGTTGTGTTGGGGAGAATCTCGATTCCCGACATAAAATTGATTGTAGAATATTTGTGAGAAACCCAAAGAAATATAGAAACGATATAAAGTTGTTGGAAAAAAATCCCTCAAGGTAACATTGAAGTATTTTTGGGTTGATTGTGTTTGTTGACAAAGCAGGTTTCCATGGAGAATTGTCGAGTTCCTAAGAATTTGTTGACAATCCTTGTTGACAAAGAACGATGACAAAGGAAATGACGATCTGGAGGCGGTACAAAAGAACAGTACAAGGTGGTGCCCTTTCCCGGTGTTTTCCAAATTTTTGGGGTCCAAAATTTGGAGTTTGGTGAGCATCATGAAAAGTGGATTTTCATGAAGATCATAATTTAATATGGCAAAGGCATGAATTTCGCGAAGATAGGATGCATGGTTTGGAAATCGCGAAGACCAGAAGAATGGAGGTGGTGATGCTTCGCGATTACGTCAAAGCTTCGCGAACGGCAGAGTTGAAGCGCATCACGGCGGTGAAGGGATTTGCAAGGGAGCTTCGCGGCGAGGGCGCGAAGGAATGTTGACGATAATGCTCCGCGATTACGACGAGCTCCGCGAACGGAAAATTGCCGTGGTGCTTCGCGATTTGGACAGAATTCCGGCGGAAACTTCGGAGTTTCGCGATTTGAAATGACGTGGCGTTGACTTCACGCGGAAAGTTCGAGGGTCGGTGGAATCTCCTATAAATAGAGGTCGACCCCCTCGAGAGAAGTAGAGAGAATTTTCAAAGAAGATCATTTGCTCTCGTTTTGCGAAGGTGGTTCGCAGAGCCAGTGTGCTTCGCGAAAGAGGAGCTTCGTGGTGGCTATTGTAGCTCCGCGAAACCTGCGAGCTCCGCGTTGGCTTAGTAAGCTTCGTGAGGGACATTGCTTTGCGACGGCTTGAGCTTCCCGAAAGTGCTTCGCGAAAAGGCAGGAGCTTCGCGAAGGCTTGTTTGAGCTTCGCGAAATTGGGAGCCTCGCGAAGTAGGTTGCTTTGCGAAGATACTTTCCAAAGGTAGTTGCCCAGTGGTCAGAGGCAAAGTGGTATTCATCAGTGGATGAAAGTTGGACTTCAACAAAGCATCTATCAACAGTTGAAGATGCATTATTTCATGCAAATGAAGAGACCTACAGGTCTATAAACTGTGAGTGAATCCCTTCACAGAGCAGTGAGCTTAGGAAGAGGAAGAAGGTGATCCTCTCCACCGGCAGTGAGACAGAGAGAGAGAAACAGGGAGTGACCCTTGGGAAAGCAGTGAGCTGACCCTAAACCTTGTAAAGACAGTGAGTCTGGGCATAGAAGTGATCTAGCCCGAATCTTGTGAACATTATTGGCAGTGAGCCTTAGTGGATATGGTACAACGACACATCGTCGTTGTATACTCCTTGGACGTAGCCTAGTGCGGGTGAACCAAGTAAAAATCTCTGTGTCTGCTTAGTCGCTTCCCTGCATTACATTCAAAGAATCATCATCAGACAAACCAGAAAAGAACTGATCATAAAAATCGCACAAGAGAAAAAAAAAGTGACCATTGTAATAAATTGGTCAAGATCCAGTGGGGCAGGAAGAACTTTGAAAAAGAATATCCATACCCTGATTCACCCCCCCTCTCAGGGTATATAGGTCTCTATTGGCCCTAAAAATTGGTATCAGAGGGAAGGTTGCTGTGATCTGACTTGTTTTCTCCGACTTGGTGTAGTCGATTTGTGTAGTTAAAGATCCAGTCTACTCCTATCTCAGTGTGCCATGGCGAAGGGAAAACCATCAAAGAAGAATCAAAAGTCAGGTGGAATTCCGCAGTGTGGAAGTGTGTATGGAAAAAGTGTGATTCAATTAAAATAATCAAACAACTTACTGAAAGAAGGCCTGGATGAATTTGATAGGGAAGATATTGATTCACTCAATCATGATGTAGGGATGAGTGAAGTACTTGAACTTCAAAGTGATGTCGAAACAACTGATGATGAAGTTTCAAGAAGGAGGCCACCAGTAGATTTTGTCAACATGACAAAGGAAGTGGACCGGAAATTGGATGAAGAAGTCAAATCTAAAGATATCTGGATCAAAGTATTGGAAATTGAGGTCAACAAACTAAGAGTCTTAAATCAAAGGCTTATTGATATAGTTACTGGACTAACAGAGAATAATGATTCACATACCGAAGAACTACAGAAGTTGGCTAAAATGAAAGGAAAACAAAAGGCTGATGATTATGAAGAGAATCAAAATTCAGATGAAGTTCGGAATCTGAAAGCTAGAAATGATGATCTAGCAACACAGTTGTCTGAAGAAGTTCAGAAGAATCAAAGGCTACAACAAGAGAATGAATCTGTCTCTAAGTATGTTGTTCAAGAAAAATTGAAGGTGAAGGAGAAAGGTGATATTGTGGAAAATCTCACACGGGAACTTGAAGATGAGTTGAGTAGCCATAAGAATCTCAGAAAAGAACTTAATGCTCAACTTGGGTCAAGAGATAAAAAGATTCAGCAACTGGAGGAAGAAATAGAATTGGTCAAGAAAGAAATGGAGAAATCTAAATCTGAAGATAAGCCCAAGTTGAAGGATGCACTGCACTTATTATTTGATTATCCTTCGGCAAGTGATGATAAAATGAAAGCCAAATATGCTACATCAGAGGAGAAGCATGAAAGGATTGTATCATCCCAAAGGCCATCCATTTTGGGAAAATCTGGAATTGGATATGATGATCCCACTACTATGTGTGATAAGAAAAATTCAGTGAAAATCTCCAGAAGTAAGGAAAATATTGTAGGTGCTGGAGATAGGCCTAAGAGGGCATTTTCAAGAAGAAGTGATGACATGTTCTATTTCTACAGGATTCATGGTCACATATCAAGTTTTTGTTCAGAGGCTCAGGAATATATTTTGTATTGTGAAAATATAAAATGTACAAAATCTGAGAATAAGATGAAGCGTCATGAGAAATCAGAAAGAAGAGTCTCTCAGAGGAAAGCATTTGTTAGATGCTATTACTGTGGAAGAATGGGACACACCATGAGTATGTGTCAGGAAGCTCAAGAGCTCAATGTCAGAGGAAGAACTCAATATGCATCAACATCTCGACAAAGAATTGATGAAATGAGGTATGCATTTGATGGAACATGTTTTATATGTTCTGGTTATGGGCATTTGGAAAGACATTGCAGCAAAAAGAAAGCAGGAAAGGAAAAAGAACCTGAAAAGAGATCTCCACCACAGGAAGTGTACAAGAAAGAAGCCTATACTGGGAGACAAAGTGGTAAGGAGAATAATAGGCTTAGAGCCTCAGGGAAGTCACATGGAGCTGAACGAAAGGTGTATCAGTCACCCCCTCTATCATACTCACAACAGCTCTCAAGGAGAGAATGTGAACAAACCTGGATGATTAAGGGGAGATCTACTCCAGCTGTGATAAAGAAGAATGAGCGTTCAATGGAGGACTCACCACCGGGTAAAAAGGGTGTGGTGACTCAGACATCTGATAAAAGAAATATCAACAAATAATGTATCGAAAAATTTTCATGTCGTGTTCCACAGCGAAAAGTGGAGGAAGGTTCAAGATCCTTGCAATGGTGGAAGAAGCAAGGGAAGATGAAAAGCAAGGAGATTCCTGCTCAGAGAAATAATCAAGGAAAATGGAATTTTGGAAGAACCTCAAAGAAGAAAATGTGTATTATTAGGTCTATACCCCAAGTGGTGAGAAAGGTCAGGCCTAAAGAATCTACATATCAGAAAAAGGCTCAGCATGTGGGTAATGAATGCTTATTCATATGGCCAGAGCAGTTGAATTTGGCTAGGCAGCTAGAAGAAGCAAAGAAAGAGTGTGATGCTTTGCAAGAAAGAATCAAAGGTTTGACCCATCAGGATCAACCACAATCCTCATCTTGAGGAGTCTAGAAGAAATTCCCATCTCCATATGTATATAAATGCTATTAATTGATGATTTATGTGTTTCAGGTTCTAGGGAGATATGATCCAAGGGGAAGTGGCATCTAAGGATGCAAAGTGAAGAAGTAATATGCTCTAGATCAGGTACTAGAGTTGAAGAAGAAAGGGAGCAACAGAGCACACTAGGAAGTGATTGTGTTATTAACTCTACCTCTTGTTTCCTACACCGAGTTCCAACTCAGTAGGCTTAGAGATTTTGTTAATGGCTCAATTCTGAGTGGAAGATGAGAACAAATTATGCAGGAGGAAAAGACTAGTTATGGGTCTAAACTGTTGAGCCTAACTACGGGAAGAGTTGCATAACACAGGGGAGCATTATATATCCTAATCAGATGCATGATCTCAATATGATATGAAGGATGAATGTTTATGATCATGAAGAATTATTGATGGAAAAGAAGCAACACACGGGTTTTCATGATTATCTATTTTGTTCTAACAATGTGGTATCAGCTGACTTCTTTCAGGATACCAAGAATCTGTGAGGGAAAATAAAAGGAGTGTCAACAAAAATCTGAGAGAAGAAGTTCAAAGAAATGACATCATTGAACAATGACACAGTGACAAGTTTTCAGGTGAAAGAAATGAAGCCACTAAAAAATTAATCAGTGAGAAAATTCTTGATGAATGTGTTGAGGAAGAAAGAAACAAAGGGGGAGCATAAGTGAATGATGCCAATTCCAAAAATAATTTGACATGGGATATTGTTTCCAGGTTAGCAGATAAGAAAATGTCATTGGGACTAAATGGATCTTTCACAATAAGATAAACGAAGATGTCACAATGATTCGAAACAAAGCATGACTGGTGTGTAAAGCATACTCCCAAAGAGAGGGTACTGGTGTTGATGAGACATTTGCACCGGTTGCAAGGCTGGAGACAATCAGATTATTCCTAGCCATTGCAGTGCAAAGAAAGTTCAAAGTGTTCCAGATGGATGTCAAGTCTACATTTCTAAATGGGTTTCTGGAAGAAGATGTTTCCATTGAGCATCCAGATGGTTTTCTCATTCATGAGGATGATAACAAAGTTTTCAGGATGAAGAAGGCGTTATATGTGTTGAAACAAGCACCAAGAGCATGGTACTGAAGGCTATATCAGTATTGGAATAAGCTTGGTTTTTAGTATGGGGGATTTGATTACAAAATTTATTTCAACAACAACAGTAATCAAAGGATGATGAGGTTGTTCTAGGAAGAAAACATAATATTTGGAAGATCAGATGAAGCATAGTGGAGACAATCTTCTGAATTCAAGAAACATGAGTTCGAAATGTCTATGATTAGTGAGATGATGTTTTTCCTTGGTTTATAGGTTACACAAGGCAGGAATGACACATTCATTTCTCAATCCAAATATGCCAAGGAGGTTTTGAAATGATTTGGAATGGAAAATTCCAAGGAGATGAAGACTCTGGTTTCTACCCGGATGAAATCATCAAAATATGATAGTGGTAGGGCAGTTAATTTCACTGAAAACAGGAAGATTATCAGCAGTTTGTTGTACTTGACCGCAACAAAGCTTGAAATTGTATTTGTCACATGCCAAGTAGCGAGATATCAGAGTAATCCCAAGGAAAGTCATATGCTTGTAGTGAAAATAATACTTCGGTATATACAGGGCACAATGGATTTCGGCTTGACATATACTGATAAATCTCAGACAGAGTTATTGGGATATACTGATGCAGACTGGTCCGGTTCAGCGGATGATAGGAAATCAATGTCAGGTGGTGCTTTTTATCTTGGTGAATTGTGTATTTCTTGGCTAAGCAAGAAGCAAGATTGCATTTCATTGAGCACCGCGAAAGCTGAGTATATTGCGGCCACTCAAGCATGCACCCAACTATTATGGATGAAGCAGCAGCTTGAAGATATGGGAGTTGAAGTGAAGTCTCCGATCGGAATACAGTGCGATAACTCAAGTGCTATAAATCTTAGAAAAAATCGTGTCCATCACTCAAGGATAAAGCACATTGAGATCAAATATCATTCTATCAAGGAGAAAGTGGAGCAAGGGATTGTGAAGTTGGAGTATGTTCCTACAGAGTTGCAAGTTGCAGATATTCTGACAAAGGCCTTACCCAAGGAAGCATTCGAAAGGCATCGACTGGCTCTGGGAGTTCAGTCGATTCCCCGCACTTAAAAGCATGTGGATGTGAACCCCCCCCCCCCCCTCTCCCCGAGGTATGATGTGTTTTTCCCTAATGTGATGATATGTGTTCCTCTCTGTTACAGGCTGCAAAGGAATGACCTTTGGGTTCGTTGACAAAGGGGGAGAAAATAGTGATTGTTCAAGGGGGAGACAGTGTGGCTATTTGCGAAATCCAGACAGATACGGGGATAATCTGACCAGTGGAGCAGCCAGATAGGGGGGGAAATGAGAAAGGGGGGGAGTATTAAAATCTAATGATGCTAGAAGTGATCGATCAAAGCATAGAAATCACGACAGCTGAGGATCGTGATAAAAGCAGAAGAGTGAAGTTGGAATGGTAAGAAAAGGTTTTCAGCTATCACCAATTGGGAACAGTGTGGTTCAACAATTGGTATCACTTTAAGAATTGGCATCATGTTGAAATCGACAATTGGTTCTTGACATGAAGTGATTCATTGATGAACTTTTCATACTACTCTTGTTTCTCACACCGAGCATTACTCATGTGGGCTTAAAGTACGTGTTAAGTGATTCCTTGAATGCTATCATAATCGCAAGAGGTGAATGGTGGTAGTGGCTGGAAGAAGACTCAGTAAGGTATTAAAGTGCATAAAATCATTATGAGCAGAGTTGTGAAGAGTTGTCAACAAACCCAAAGGGGGAGATTGTTGGGCAAAAATCCCTCAAGGTAACATTGAAGTATTTTTGGGTTGATTGTGTTTGTTGACAAAGCAGGTTTCCATGGAGAATTGTCGAGTTCCTGAGAATTTGTTGACAATCCTTGTTGACAAAGAATGATGACAAAGGAAATGACGATCTGGAGGCGGTACAAAAGAGCAGTACAAGGTGGTGTCGTTTCCCGGTGTTTGCCAAATTTTTGGGGTCCAAAATTTGGAGTTTGGTGAGCATCGCGAAAAGTGGATTTCCATGAAGATCATAATTTAATATGGCAAAGGCATGAATTTCGTGAAGATAGGATGCATGGTTTGAAAATCGCGAAGACTAGAAGAATGGAGGTGGTGATGCTTCGTGATTACGTCAAAGCTTCGCGAACGGCCGAGTTGAAGCGCATCGCGGCGATGAAGGGATTCGCGAGGGAGCTTCGTGGCGAGGGTGCAAAGGAATGTTGACGGTAATGCTCCGCGATTATGACGAGCTCCGCGAACGAAAAATTGACGTGGTGCTTCGCGATTTGGACAGAATTCCAACGGAAACTTCGGAGCTTCACGATTTAAAATAATGTGGCGTTGACTTCGCGCGGAAAGTTTGAGGGTCGGTGGAATCGCCTATAAATAGAGGCTGACCCCCTCGAGATAAGTATAGAGAATTTTCAGAGAAGATCATTTGCTCTCGTTTTGCGAAGGTGGTTCGCAGAGCCAGTGTGCTTCGCGAAAGAGGATCTTCGCGGCGGCTATTGTAGCTCTGCGAAACCTGTGAGTTCCGCATTGGCTTAGTAAGCTTCGCGAGGGACGTTGCTTTGCGACAGATTGAGCTTCGTGAAAGTGCTTCACGAAAGTGCTTCGTGAAAAGGCAGGAGCTTCGCGAAGGCTTGTTTGAGCTTCGCGAAATTGGGAGCCTCGCGAAGTAGGTTGCTTTGCGAAGGTACTTTCCAAAGGTAGTTGCCTAGTGGTCATAGGCAAAGTGGTATTCATCAGTGGATGAAAGTTGGACTTCAACAGAGCATCTATCAGCAGTTGAAGATGCATTATTTCATGCAAATGAAGAGACCTACAGGTCTATAAACTGTGAGTGAATCCCTTCACAGAGCAGTGAGCTTAGGAAGAGGAAGAAGGTGATCCTCTCCACCGGCAGTGAGACAGAGAGAGAGAAACAGGGAGTGACTCTTGGGAAAGCAGTGAGCTGACCCTAAACCTTGTAAAGGCAGTGAGCCTGGGCATAGAAGTGATCTAGCCCGAACCTTGTGAACATTATTGGCAGTGATCCTTAGTGGATATGGTACAACAGCACATCGTCGTTGTATTCTCCTTGGACGTAGCCCAGTGCGGGTGAACCAAGTAAAAATCTTTGTGTCTGCCTAGTCGCTTCCCTGCATTGCATTCAAAGAATCATCATCAGACAAACCAGAAAAGAACTGATCATAACAATCGCACAAGAGAAAACAAAGTGACCATTGTAATAAATTGGTCAAGATCCATTGGGGTAGGAAGAACTTTGAAAAAGAATATTCATACCCTGATTCACCCCCCCCCCTCTCAGGGTATATAAGCCCCTATTGGCCCTAACAAAAGCAAAATAAATAAATCAACACGCGGTATTTTTAATGTGGAAAAACCCTCCAATGCGGAGGATTAAAAAATCAAGGGACAATTCAGAAATACCCACTATGAATCAAAGAATACAAAATCCAAGTGTTAAAATGGAGAATCAAGTAACCCAATACCCAAGGTGTCTCTCTAAGGGAGTCTTTGGTGCTTATTTATAATGAATGATAAAGATGACATATACCTAAAGCCCGATGTGGGACTCGACACAACTTAACCTCTAACACTCCCCCCTCAGGCTAGGTGTACCTAGCTTGGATATATAAAAAAACAAAAAGGAACATTCTCACACTTCTAATACTCCCCCTCAAGCTGGACATGCCTAGATTGAATACATAAAAAAATAAGATAATCCCCTTGTATGCATTGTCCAATGGTTTTTCTCCATCTGCTGCAAAAGAAAAGATGACCATCATAGAACTCTCATGCTCTCATGTCGAGGACGACCCTTGAATATGTTGGATGAAACAGTGACCGACAAAACAGCCTCAAAACCACTGGGTGATATGGCGCTCAACAGCGGACCCAAAAGGCCGGATGATACAGCGCCCGACTAGCATACCCAAATTGCCAAGGTGAAACGGCGTCCGACTTTGTGAACCCAAAAATGATTTTGGTTGATAGCATAGGTAACAACAGAGAGAAACAAAGAACCTAATAGAGGCAAAGAATCCATTTTGTAGCAGGGTGCGCACAATCTATTGGATTGGTGTAGCCTGATCCAGTTGGGCAGAATGCTTGTAGCCCCCTTCCTGCTCTCGGTGGACTACATCTTGAACAATTTTTCAAGCACCACTCCATGAGTATAAGGTTAATTGTGTCGTCGTATAGTCACACAGGCTAGCGCAAACCCAAAAACTCATTCCCGGTTCTCTCTTGCCGGCTACATCATGCCGGCACACCTTCAAAAATATGTTATTGATTCTCTTATATAGACACCAAGTTCATATCTCCAATTAATGAAGTCAACAATAAATTGTTTATCGATTAATATTGAGAATTAACTCTCTGTTAATGTTGGGAGAAAATCTTTTATTAATGATCCATAAAATTTCTCTCTCTTCAATAAATGTGCTGAATCCCAACAATCTCCCCCTTCAGCGCATCAAAGAATGGAAACATCCAGTAAACAAAGTTAAAAATAAAACAGGTTGGTATCGCACCAACCATCATCCTCTGCAGAAAATATGATAACGTCTTTTTACACTTCTGAAAAAAAAAACTATCAGCTCCCCCTGCAAAAAAATTCAAATTCCGAAGTCTTCATCACATCTGTATCCGCATCGTCCTGCAGAACAAGACAAGAACCAAAAACATCTGGCTCCCCCATAATAGTGATCACCACATTATCTGGAGCACCTGCCAAAATTTGTTTCTCCCACTGCTCAACATCCTCTGAGCAGACATGTGTATCACCACTCTTAACCTGCTTTGATTTCTAAACCTTATTTTGCTTTATGCACGCATCATCGATCCTTTCAGAAACTTCTATAATTATCACGTTAAATTGAAAGCACGAACACCTTTGATACCACTTGTTGGGGAAAATCCTGATTCTTGGCATAAAATTGATTGTAGAATATTTGTGAGAAACCCGATGAAATATGAAAACGATATAAAACAGAATAAATAAATCAACACGCATGTTTTTTAACGTGGAAAACCCCTCCAATGCAGGGATTAAAAAACCACGGAGCAATTCTAAAACATATACTATGAATAAGAGAATAAAAAATACAAGTGATGCCCGAACTTGAATGTCAATAACAGCGTAGAAAAAAACCTGTGTAAAAAACCACACTCTGATACACCTCTGTCTTCTCTGAAAAACATATCGTCAATGCCATGCTCGAAAGATCCATCGGTGAAAAAATGTCACCCTTTTGTCGACGAAACGTCACTATATCAGAGATATTCATCCGAACATGCATCAGCCTCGCACCATTTTGTGACACCCGAATGATTTTTCTCTTTCACGATCCATCCATCATGATGTACCACCGATCATTAACTGGGGCACGCCACCCGATCACCGCTATCATGAAGACTTTCGATACATGGCCCCGAACAATGATCGTGTCGCTGATGCTTCGTACCTATTAAATGTCAATGCGTCGCACATGCTCTCGTAAACGTAGTATCCCCCTTCCTGCTCTCAGGGGACTACCTCTTGAACAAGTTGCCAAGCACCTCTCCATAAGTACAAGTTAATTGTGTCGTTGTCTAGTCACACGGGCTACCACAAACGTGGAAACCCCTTCCCAGTTCTCTCTTACTGGCTATATCGTGCAGGCATACCTTCCAAAATATGTTACTGCAACCTCTTATATAAACACCAAGTCCATATCTCCAATTATTATTACATTGGTGCGGGGAGGGGGAATAAACAACCAAAATCTACCTACATGCGTGCGGGGAGGCTCGAATCTGAGACCTCCCAAACACCGCCATAGGGACACAACCACTAGGCTGCGCCCCGTGGGGCCCATCTCTCCAATTAATGCAATCGACATTAAATTGTCCATCCATTAATATGGAAAATTAACTCTCCATTAATTCCGTCTTCCATGAACACACGAAGCATATCGAGGTGGATTGTCATTTTCTTCGCCACCACCTCGAGCAGCACCATGATAATTTTAGTCACATACCGATGGCAGATCAGCTTGTCGACATCTTTACCAAAGGCCTCCTGGGATCTCGACTAGCCTCTCTTAGTACCAATCTGGGGATCCATAGCATCAATGACCTAGATTAAGGGGGAGTGTGTATGGTCTTGTTTGGTGTCTTCTTTCTTTTTGTGAGACTATTGGTCCAAACTATCATGTACTAGCTTGAGGGGGAGTGTTGAACCTGATTTATTATAAAGGGTATTTCCGAGTCCCACATCGGATTACTCCACCTTGTAATCCCTTTTATCCATCTAATAAAATTATTATTCGTACCAAACAAACAATAAAGGATTTACAAAGGACTAAATAGGTGATTGTCAGGGCAATAAATGTATTTGCCTAAAATTCACAAAGCAAAGATTGAGAGGGGGGAGTTGAATGATTTCTTTTCTATTTTGGTGGATAATGGAGTAAATGCATTTCCAATGACCATATTCATATGGATAGCATTTAAGGAGGTTGGAACCATCTTTTTCAAAAAAACCCACAAAAACAAGAACACCTTCTACAACATTCAAAGTTCAACCAGTATAGCAGATTCTTTTATTTTTGTTTTTTCTGTTGTAATTTGTTTTGTGTTATTTTGTTATCTACTCAACATATCACACTGATTATCACATGAAATATGTTCAAGTGAAGCAGCATCAGTTGAAAACAACAAGAGTTTTCGTTGTAACCTTCATTTCATCATTTCATCTGTCAAGTGTTCCCTGCTTGCACATAATGAGAGGTTAACAGTCCAAGGTATGAGGCTTCTTTATTTTTGCATCCAAAAATATTCTAAAAAGTGGAACCTTTGACCAGAGACAGGTCAAAAAAGAATAGACATGGGTTCTCATCTTGAGCTTGAGCTACCATAAGGCAACGTTTGGTAAGAGAAAAACCTTTATGATGGAAAAGGAATGGAAAAGGAAATGTTAAGAGGATTGGTGAGTGAATGGTCTATTTGGTATGCATGGAAAAGGTGTAATTGAATATGCTAAATAATGTAAATATATAATAACAAAAAATATAAATATTTTTTTTAATTGTTTAAGGGGTATTATTGTCAATAAAGCATAAACCCAAAGACAATTATACTCATAAAATTTATTTTTTGAGGAAGGAACCCATCACACTCCATCCAGATTTGAAGAAATCCAGACGATAAAACTGACAATCCCACTCTCTTTCCCTCTATCTCATACCAAACATGATTTTTGAATGTTCTCTCACCCATTACTTTTCTGAGGCCACTATTCCATCATACCAAACAAGGCCTAAATTCATGTGTGCTTTTGTATTTATTCCTCTCATTATATTCATAGCAAAACTGATTTCAAAGCCAGTTTTTAAATCAGTCACAAAAGTTTCTAAATCCGTAATTTGTTTAAAAGTGTTTAAATCATCAATGCACTGCCTTGAGACTATCATTCGGGGCAACAGAATGGAGAACCTAAATAAACCGAAATGCAGGGAAATCAAATATTTGAAAAAATTCCGAAGACCAACAGCCTTACACAACCATTTGAAGGAAGTGGCTTGTATATTTCTAGATATTGTTCTGCATGCAGTAGAAGGCTTGGATCAAATCTGCTCAAAAGAACCAAAATTTGCTTGTCAGGTTCCTGCCATTACATGGACAAAGTTGGAGGAAAATAATGAAAGGTATTTAGGCCTCATTTGGTAAAAGTCGGTCAGAATGGCCCAAAAGCCTTCATTTTTTATTATTTTTGATAATCCACCTTTCAAGGGGTGAGGTGGAACCCTTACAAAGCCCGAAGCCTTAGAGACAATTACATGAATCGTAGGCCTTAGAGGAAATCACCCAGACAATACAACTTAGAACTGCTCCTCCCCAGCATATGTAATGATATTAGCACTCCACCTTCACAGGGCTGGTCGGCTAGCTGTCCTATGCAAAGCTGCACATTCCTGGTACCGATGGAAAAGTCATACCCTCTCATTCTTCCAATTCTGGTTAACTCTGCTCTAGTGAATGCGTCTGCCCTGAATCCTCATCTGAATCCTTGTCCCTTAGTCTGACTGGAACAACAACATTCATGTGATCCGAAGGTCTTGGGGTGGGTATAAGACCTTAAGGTAGACCGAAGGCCTTGAGAAACAACTGGCCCGAAGGCCTTGGGTGACCCAAAAGCCTTGCAGGACCCAAGGACCAAACCAAGTCGATGGATGAATAGTTCTGGCTGCTACAGTACCTGGTACAGTGCCTACTACAGTACTACTACAGTAACCCAGAAATACGCCTCCACCTAGATTTGATCTCGGGTCTCTTAGATGCACCTGCCGAGTCCTCACCAACCGGGCTGAGGCTCATGTGTCATTTGGTACAAGTCATTTTGATGGAAACAGAAAATGAATAGGAGAGGGATTGGAAAGTCAATTGTTTGTTTGTTCTTCATGGAAAATGTTTTATGAAATATGTTAAATAATATAAATATATAATAAAAAAAATACAATACAATTTTTCACTATTATTTAAAAGGTATTATTGGCAATAATAAATAAAATCAGAGATAATTATATCCATAAAAAAATTCCGGTGAAGGAATGGGAAATCCCCAAATTGGACGGAATCCAGATTCCCCTAAACGATGGAACTAACACTTTGCCTTTCCATCTGCCTCGTACCAAAAATGTTTTCTGATTGTTCTATCTCCCATTCTCTTTCCCATACAACCGTTCCATCTTACCAAAAGAGACCTTGTAAAAGGCGAAGTAAGCAGTCAACAACAAAATGAATTATTTAAGATTGTAAAAGGTGAATTCTCCTTACCTAAAGGTGAGGCGGAGACATTCTTTTATAGATGGGTAAAATAGATTACATGGTGGAGTATTCCGGTGTGGGACTCGGAAATACCCTTTATAATAAAACAGGGTTTAACACTCCCCCTCAAGCTAGACATACCCAACTTGGACCAAGAGTCCCACAAAAGAAATATGACATCGAACAAGACCATACACACTCCCTTTCAAACTGGGTTGCTGATGCTATGGATACCCAGCTTGGTACTGAGAGACACTAGTGCAAAAACACTTATTAACGTTGGTTTTTATTTATTTTTGACGTCGGTTATAAACCGACGTCCTTAAAGGCGACGTTAAAAATAGAGTTTTTGCGTCGGTTTTTCAAAACCGACGCCAAAAATAATTTGCTTATGAGTTTCGGCGTCAGTTTTATAGAAAACCAACGCCGAAAATCTAGTGGACTCGGTTTTCGACGTCGGTTTTTTATAAAACCGACGCCGAAACTGGATTCGACAGGCTTTTGGGCGTCGGTTTTATAGAAAACTGACGCCGAAAACCGAGTCCACTGGATTTTCGGCGTCAGTTTTCTATAAAACTGACGCCAAAAATCGGTGAAACTTGTATGTTCGGCATCGGTTTTATAAAAAACCGACTCCGAAAATCAGTTCTTCGACGTAGGTTTTAGATAAAACCGACGCCATAAGTCATTTTTTTTCAAAAAAACTTTCGGCGTCGATTTTGAAAATAACCAACGCCATAAATAATTTTTTTTCTTTATAAAATAATTACAATTTCACTTCCAAAATAATCAAAACCCCTGAAAAAAACACAGTATACAAAAACAATCAAACAGTATTTTTGTAGAGGCACTTGAGAGAACTCAAAGTAAAGTAGAATTAAAATACACGTACCTAAAATATTAGAATATACATACCTCAAATCTTAATCAATATACATACCTCAAATATTAATCAGACTTAACAAAAAGTTTGCAAAAGTAGATTGAATATGAATCATATTAGATTGTGAATAAGATTGTGAATCATTGAATGCCTACAATAATATTGAATGATATGAAATTCATAAATAGAAAAAAGTGGCAAAAAATATATAAAAAAATTAATACAACTAACCTTATGAAAATCAGTAGTTTCCCCAGTTGTGATTATCTCGTACATGAATCGTAGAATATAATAACCACATTCAACATTTCCATTTTAACGATGACACTGCAATTATAAAACATTTAACTAATAATAAAAACCAATATATAACAAAAATATAAAAACTAATTACCTGTACGTCCACATATTTGATTTTCGTTGGTTTTTTTTCCTTTGTAAAATGTTTCCATGAACTGCATTTTTTTATATAAGAACTAATAAAACTTGTGTAAACAATTAAAATTAAACATAACAAACTTATAAAAATAAAAAACAACTTACCTGTTTAATAAGTTGGAAAATGGTTTACACACTTTTCCTAATAAAGAGCAAAACCAATATAAGGTGCATTCATTTGGGCAAAATACGCCTAACATCCAATGCCCCCTAGAATACAAAAAGTTAACAATTAATGACATTATAATGATCATTAGTTCAAAATTATGTTGATGTTCTTACTTATCAAGAAATTGCAAAAACCAGCACTGAATCTCTGTTTGTGATAATCTCTCGGATATATATTGAACTCTTTCATTATTCTTCACATGTTTGACTTCCAAGGAAATGTACTCTGGATCTATAAAACTGTAAATTCTTGTAGTTTCATTTTGTAAAAGAATCCTGTGTAGATACCTAATTTAAAAAGAAAACATAGTTAGTCAATGACATAACAATCTTTTATTAAAGAAATAGCAATTCAAACGTCAATTTACTTACATAGAAAACAACTGCACCACATTCATCCCGATCTCTTCAAAATTAACTAAATTCATGATATCTTCTTTCATTATTCTCAATTGATAATTTCTTCCACATATATCGGGCGTCATCCGAAACTCATAGATAAAATTCAAGGAAGAAGAGGACTCAGATAATCTTTTCAACCCATAAGAAATATCAGAAGTATCTATAGCTGACTGTTCCTGAACATTTTGTTGCATTTGTATAGTTTCTTTTGCTTTCAGATAATCCTATAAGTTAAATTTCAGAAAACATTATAAGTAATTTGGAATCATTTGTAATTAATATTTAAAAAAACACATACCTCATGTGAAATATAACGAAGAAAGGCAGTTGGACAAAGTAAAAAATGGCCCATACTTTCCCCAACACTGGTGATCTCCACAGTAGGAAATGGTAGTAGAGCAGTAGGATCTATAATAACAAGTACTGATACTCTAACCTGACCCATCTGCATAAGCTAATGATGTACCGAGTCCCCCAAAAAATACACTTGTCCTAACGCAACAATATGTACATGAGGATCTCCCACAAACAACTCACAATATAAGGCTTGATCTGAGGGAGGAGGTGGAGGCTCAAAGTTAGCAGGTGGGGCAGGGTAGTCTGGGTGAGTAGGCTGAGAAGGCAGAAAAATGAAAAGGGTATATTAGTTTTTAAAATTTATAACATAGAAAAATTGATTAAAAATTAAATAAAATAATATACCTCAAAAGGTTGCGCAGATGGGGCAGGGTAAGTAGATGGGGCAGGGTAGTCCGAGTGAGTAGACTGAGAATGTTGAAAAATGAAAAAGTTATATTAGTGTTTATAATTTATAAAATAGAAAAATTGATGACAAGTAAATAATATACCTCGGAAGGCTGCCCAGACGGGGCTGGGTAAGCAGATGAGGCAGGGTAGTCCGAGTGAGTAGGATGAGAATGTTGAAAAATGAAAAAGTTATATCAGTGTTTATAATTTATAAAAAAGAAAAATTGATGACAAGTAAATAATATACCTCGGAAGGCTGAGCAAATTGTGACTGTCTTGCCAAGTATTCTAATAAAGCCTTATGTACTGCTGCTTGAATTTGATCACCCATAGACCATTTCATATTATGCAGCTCTTCTTTTAAGGATTCGATTTCTGGGTCTCTTGATTGCTTACTCTTACCAAAAACCTTCTGAATACTAACACCCACCTGATATCCTCTAACACGGCCGGGGTGTTCTGCCTTTCCCAAAGCAGTGGCTAGGATATCCATCCTACCCTCGGGGATAAAAGAGCCATGTGTCTCTTGCTCCTGAAGTTCATCCTGAAATGAAAAATAAAAAAGTTATATTAGTGTTTATAAATTATAAAAAAGGAAAATTGTTAACAAATAAATAATATTTACTTACAATTCTATCAACCACTTGATGAGCTTCGTCTGCAAGATATTGTTCATTTTTTTCTTCTTACTCGTTTCCATTTCTCATGGCGAGTGGGAGGAGATGGAGGACCATACTCGACCTCTTCTGAACTACTACTTGATCGAGCTCTTAATGCTTCAAATTTTTCTTCAATCATTTTATGCTCCAAATACGAGTACCCTCCACGTGATAAAGTATGAGGGTATACGTTTTTCAACTGGATCTCCTGATGAGATCTCCTGGAGGCCTGATACATAAAAATAAACTACTAAGTAATAAGGAAAATATAGCATAAATTTTAAAATATAAAACAATTACAATACCTGAAATTTCTCTTCCTGACGACTGTCAACAAATCGCTTCCATGTTTCTTCATCTATATATGGATACTTAAGACATGGGCTTTCAAACCTTCTCTTTCAAAAAACATAATTTTTTGTCAGTTTGGTTTTAAAATCTCTTCATCGAACCGCCACTAAAGAGAGATGTCTTTTCCTAATTTCTTTGGTTTCCTCAAAATTGAATGTCATCTGTAATTGAAAAAATTAAATATGTCATTTATACTATATAATATTAAAAAAATGAGATAAAATAAATAAATAAAGATATTTTACCGTCACGGCCTCCCAAAGCTATTGCTTTGCCGTCCTGTCCACTGACTTCCAATCAGGATATAAAATACTAATCCCGCAACGGCTCTACATCGCTATATAACTGACAAACTGAACTGCATTTGGGCCAACTACATTATTATTATCATCAAAACGGATGTGTTCTTTGTTATCATCACGAGCAAGTGATAGTTTTGGTAAACGTGTAATACCACGTTTACCAACTAGAGAACTTGATTTTTGAGTAGTAACTGGAGAAGTCTCCTCCACCGAGGACGCATCAGTAGTCCTGCAATTTTTTTTGTAAATTAACAGTTTTATTTCATTAAATAAGTATATTACTGAATATTTAATAATATGTCAAAATAGATATACCTCAGTAACTGCTCCTCTCTATCTGTATCTGACATTGCTACTAGAAAGTGTAATAAAATTTTGTGTACCTGCATATCATTAGAAAACTGAATAATTAGAAACAAGGAAGATAAAAATAAATATGTAAAAATAGAGGCATGCATTTGTAAGTTTTAAAAATAGACACAAAATATAAATATTTACCAGAAAAATTAGGAGACTAATTTAGTGTTTTGCCACATGCCTTCATCATGATCGGTACGTACTGCATGCACTATGTCTATCTTATATTCATTGTAATCATCTGAAAATTGCGTAATAGATGAATAAGGCTCATGTAAATCACTAGCATCATCAGAATCATCCTCATCACCCAAATGGTATCTTTTCCCTTGCAAAACAACTGACCACTGATCATTCAACGGATCAATGACATAAAATACTTGTTTTGCATGTGTCGCCATGATAAATGGTTCCTCATTGTGATTAAATATTTTCAAATCAACTAGTTTAAACCCATATTCATCATGTTTCACACCACTATTACTATCAACCCAATTACACTTAAAAAAAGTGACTCGAAATTTAATATAATCAATTTCCCATATGTCTTCAATAACTCCAAAATATGACGTTGATGCAGAAATTGGGTTTTTATCTTTGGCACTCGAAAAATGCACTACTTCAGCGAATACCATCACACCACTATTCTGAACGGTACTCTTGTCATCCAGGTTTTTTGTGTAAAATATGTAGCCATTGATATCAAAACCAGACTAAGTGATCATATTAAGAGATGGTCCCCCTGCTAACCACTTCAATGTTTCTGATACAGATATATATGGGGTGACTTTCTCTTTAAACCATGAAACAAATGTCTTCTTATGCTCAATCATCAACCACTTTTCATTTCTTTTCTGATATCGTAACTTTAATTCAGCAATATGTGAGGATATATATGGTTGAACCTCATCTGTGTTGTTCAAAATGTATAAATGTGCTTGCATCACTTCATCACGTGGAATGAACTTTACCTTTAAGCCTCGAACACCTCTACCTTCTCTATCAACTGTCATATGTCGAGATACAAGGAGACCAATATGCTCCACCTCATTCAAATAATCAGTATAAAACTCAATAATACATATTTTTGAACAATAGAGGCCTCTGGTTGATAAGGATTTTTAACATATCCTTTCAAAATTTTCATATATCTTTCAAAAGGATACATCCATCTTAAATAAACAGGCCCACATATTCTTATCTCATGCACCAAATGAATCAATAGATGAACCATTATATCAAAAAATGTGGGTGGGAAATATATTTCTAGTTGACAAAGAATAAGAGTTGCTTCATTCTCTAACACATCTAACAAATTTGGATCAACGACTTTGCTACAAATGGATTTAAAGAAATTACATAACCTGATAATTGTCTTTCTGATAGCTTTCGGTAATATACCACGCACTGCTACTGGTAGAATTTGTTGCATCAACACATGGAAATAATGTGATTTCATACCTATTAATTTACAATCCTTCAATGACACAAAATTATTCACATTTGAAGAAAAACCGCTGGGTACTTTAATACCATGAAGAAACTGACAAAAATTCATCTTTTCAATCTTTCTTAATGTGTGACAAGTCGGAGGTAAATATGTTCTGTTTCCTTTCACAGCGGGAGTTAACTCCAAACGTATTCTCATTAATATCAAGTCCAATCTAGCATGTAATCCATCTTTTGTCTTTCCTTTTATGTCTAACAAAGTTCCAATCAAACTATCACATATGTTTTTCTCAACATGCATAACATCAATGTTATGTTTTATCTCTAAAAATATCCAATAAAGTAGTTTGAAAAAAATAGACTGCTTCTTCCAGATATGTTTTTGTAAACCAGAACTTTTTCTCTTTCCAAATGTCGAATCAATATCTTTCACTCTGTCATAATATTCTTCAGCTGACAATGGTTGAGGGGGGAGGTTGTATTCTTGTAAATCGTTAAATGATTTTTTCAATCTACGATAAGGATGATCAATTCGCAAAAATCTTCGATGTCCCATGTACACTGTCTTTCTTCCATTCTGAAATTGATAATATGAAGTTTGTTCTTCACAAATTGGACATGCTTTATGTCCCTTAACACTATATCCAGATAAGTTTCCATATGCAGGAAAGTCATTTATAGTGAACATTATCATAGCACGCAAAAGAAAATACTCTTTCTTGTATGCATCGAAAACTTTAACACCTTCCTCCCATAGCAGTTTTAAATCATCAATCAATGGTGTAAGATACACATCAATATCATTTCCCGGCTGTTTTGGTCCAGAAATCATCAAGCTCATCATAACATATTTTTTCTTCATACATAGATGTCAAGACAAGTTGTAAAGTACCAGCAAAATAGGCCATGAACTATGTTGGTTACTGAGGCTCCGATATGGATTCATTCCATCAGTACACAATCCCATTCTGAGATTTCTAACTTCACTTCCAAAATCATGAAATTTTTTATCAAAACTCTTCCACTGTGGTGAATCGGCAGGATGACGTAATTTACCATCAGAGATGCGCTCATCTGAATGTCATATTAAACTTTTTGCATCAATTGAATTTGCAAATAGACGCTTCAAACAAGGAATTATTGGAAGGTACCAAATTGTTTTAGCTGGAGTTTTGATTCTGGTACCTAAAAATAAATCAGAATTGAATTATCAGAATTGTATGAAAAAAAATATTGGATGATATCATTGGAAAGTAAAAAATTGATTTTTCATAAGGTTACATGACATCACCTGAGAATGAATCTGAGTTGACTTTCTCATCCATCTTATAGCACGATGTCCCACATGTAGGACAACTTGATAAATGTTCATTTTCTTTCCTATACAGTACACAATCATTGGGGAAAACATGTATCTTTTTATACCCCAATCCCATTGGGAATAATATTTTCTTCGCCTCATAATTGGAATCTGGAAGAACATTGCCTTCTGGAAGTAGCTCTTTTAAAAGCTCAAGTAAACTGGAGAAACTTTTATCACTCCACCCATTTTTTTCTTTTAAGTTAACTAATCTCAAAACTGCTGATAACACTGTATATTTACTACAACCTGGGAATAATGGTTTCTCAGAATCTCCATACAATCATTCAACAGTTGGTGTTTTTTTGATGGTTTCAACACCTAAATCATGAATTAATTCTTCAATACGATCCTCTGCCTCATTATGAATATCGTTATCAACATTGGATGTTGAATTCTCAGTTCTTTCACCATGCAAGATCCAACGTGTATAATTAAGACTAAAACCATAACAAATGAGATGATCCTTGATTTCTCTGGAGTTTAACTTTCTCATATTTACACACTTCACACATGGACATAAAATCAAATCAATATTTTGAATATGTCGTTTAGCAAATTCCAAAAAATTATCAACTCCTTTTTCATATTCACTAGTAGTTCTTTGTAAATAAATCCAATTATGATCCATTAATACCTGATATCACAATATAATTGATGAATATATTAAAACATATAAACATTTAAATATCTATCAGATAAATTTTAAACAAAAACATATTCCATAAAAACTATTGATAATCAGATAAAAGACATCAGATATGAAACACGTTTACAAATAGAGTAAACAGTTTATTTTCATATTATATACATGTGTGTTATATTGATATTATAATTTAATTATAATATCATTCTTTTAAAATTTATTAGTTCATTTTACATAGTTGCAATATTTTGATGTTGCATGTGTCTAAAATATTGAAGATTACATTAATTTAAAGGAAGAAATAAGTGAAATGTGGGAGTACATGGAAATATGTATAAATTATTAATAAATCTCAATTCTTTATTGAAAGTAAAAAATATAATTGGTTGTTTTAAAATGTAAGATATCAATCAAAATGGGTGTAATGTAATTTTATAACTTCAATCACATTTAATTCAAAGTCACTGATGAAATAAAATATTCACATGTTAATCCCAGATAACACAACATGACCTAAATGATAAATATAGATACAAAAAAAACAAGACAAACTACAACCAAACCACACTAAGTTCAACAATAAATAACACAATAAAATTATTTTTTTGAAGAATAATTAATTAATATGGAAATGGAATTAAAAATATAATACTTCATAATGTAATGAAACATCATTTTAAACTGAAATAATGATAATACAAACAAAAAATTTGTAGTTCAACCCGAATGGAGATGTTAAATCCAAACTGCGACCGATATAATGACTTAAAAAAACAAACACTATAAAATCTATACCAACAATGATAATACAAACCAAAAATAATGATAAACTACAACTAAAATCGAACCAATAAAGAAAATCACACAAAATAGGGTTCTTGAAGAAGAAATAAATAATAGGAGATGAAACAAGAGATAAAGAGGAAGAACGCATACCAGAAATCGTGCAAACGGCACAAAACCTTCAACAATGGCCATCCAAGATCGCAAATCAGGTTCGAAGGTCATCGGGAGTCCAAAGTGCCGCAGCCGAAGTCGATTTCGACGATCGAACAAAATGAGGGTTTCGGACCCCGAATAATTTTAAAAGACTTTTCACGTCGGTTTTAAAGAAAACCGATGCCGAAAATTAAAAAAAAAAACATTTCAGCGTCGGTTTTTAAAATAACCGATGTGGAAAATATATTTCATGGCATCGGCTTTTTAAAAAAACGACGCAAATTTTTTATTTTTTTTATTTTCGGCATCGGTTTTCATGAAAACCGACACCGATAATTTTTTTAAAAATTATTTTCCGCGTCGGTTTTCCTAAAAACCGACGCAGAAAACCGACACGGAATTTTTTTTTTAGTTTCGGCGTCGGTTTTGGAAAAAACCGACGCCGAATTTTTTTTTAGTTTTCCGCATCGGTTTTCATGAAAACTGACGCCGAAAACTGACGCAGAATTTTTTTTTAGTTTCGGCGTCGGTTTTGGAAAAAACCCACGCCGAAAATAAAAACCGACGGCGAAATTTTTTTTTAAAATTATTTTCCGCATTGGTTTTCTTAAAAACTGATGCGGAAAATATGTTTATTATTATTATCGGCGTCGGTTTCTTGAAAACCGACGCGAAACATCATCGGATAATTGTTTTTGGCATTAGTTTTTTGTAAAACCAACGCCATAAATTCCCCGCACATACTATTCACGTCGATTTTTAAAAAACCGACGTTATTACGATGACGTTAAAACCTGTATTTCCACTAGTGAGAGTTCAGACGAGTTCTCGGAAGGCCTTTGGTGAAGATATCGACAAGATGATCTGTCGTCAGTATGTGGCCGAAACTGATATGGTGTTGCTCGAGGTGATGGCGAAGAAAGTGGCAGTCCACCTCGATATGCTTCGTTCGTTCATGAAAGACGAGATTAAAAGAAATCTTCATAGGTGTCTGATTGTCACACCAGATATGAGCAGACATCTGTGGTGGGAAGCCAAACTCATGGAGGAAATGACGAAGCCAAAAGATCTCAGTAGTGACCGTGACCATTGCACGGTATTCAGACTCCACGCTAAATCTGGAGACGGCAGTCTGTTTCTTGCTGCACCAAGAGATGAGGTTACCTACCAAGAAAACGGTAAACCCATAAGTACACTTCTGGGTAGCAAGGCAACCAACATAGTTAGCATCCCAAAATGCATCAATATCAGATGATTGTGATGTGAATACCGAAAACCACGGGAAGAGTCTTTCTTAATGCATTTGGCAATGCAGAGGACAACATCCCACTGAGATTTGGTCGTATGATCCGTGAATTGAATAAATTTACCAACAGCACAGACAATGTCCGGACACATCATGGTGAGATAATTGAGTTTTCCCACAAGACGACGGTAGCTCTCTAGGTGGGAATAAAGTTCCATGTTGTCATAGAGAGACCTCTCCCCAAGCTCTAAAGGAGTGTCAACGACAGTTGCCTGAGTCAAACCAGCATCCTGTAAGATATCCATGGCATATTTCTGTTGGAAAAGAAAGATGGTGTCCGTAGAACGGGAGACCACAATGCCAAGGAATTATGTTAGCAGACCGAGATCTTTGATGTGAAAGTGGTGGTGAAGATGCCCCTTGAGCTGGACGATTCCAGTTGAGTCACTCCCAGTGATGATATCATCAACATACACCATTAGTAGGATGCAGTCGGAGGACGTCGTACGGTAGAAGATAGTGTGGTCCTTCATACTTCAAGAGAGCTCAAATGTAGTGACGACGGTGCTGAATCGGCCAAACCAAGCACGAGGTGACTGCTTGAGGCCATAAAGAGAGCGACGAAGTTGACAGACATGGGAGTCAGCTCTGAAGGCATGAAATCCTAGAGGTTGATGTAGATACACCTCTTCTTCAAAAAAGTCATGAAGAAAGGCATTATGGACATCAAGTTGATGAAAGATTCAATGAGGATAAGCGACCAAAGAGATGAATAATCAGACAGATGTCATCTTTGTAACCGAAGAGAAGGTATCAAAATAGTCGATACCATATGTCTGAGCAAAACCCTTTGTCACAAGTCTGGCTTTGAGGCGATGAAAAGTGACATCAACATTGAGGCGGGTCATATAAATCCATTTGTTGTCGACTGCCTGTTTTCCTACCAGAAGGGGAACCAGATCCCAGATAATTGGACAGATGTCATCTTTGTAACCGGAGAGAAGGTATCAAAATAGTCGATACCATATGTCTAAGCAAAGCCCTTCGTCACAAGTCTGGCTTTGAGGTGATGAAAAGTGACATCGACATTGAGGCAGATTGTATAAATCCATTTGTTGTCGACAACCTGTTTTCCTACCGGAAGGGGAACCAGATCCCACGTGTGATTGTCGTCTAGAGCTAGCAATTTATCCTGCATTGTTTGAATCCACCCAGGGTGAGATTTTGCATCGCCAAATGTGCAGGGAATAGATATCGTCTTCAGAGCGAAAAGACCCCTGTATGAGGATGTGTACAGAGGATTATTCTGACAATAACGAGTACTTTTTCATTGTGCAATGGACAAGTCGTCTGGAGCCAAAGTAG